>CM070619.1:29101064-29451782 GCA_036346255.1 Ampelocalamus luodianensis
TGTAGCTAACAAAGATTTGGTTCAATACTTCTTGCTCCATTGTTCTTGGTCACCGTATGCTTCTATATATGTATAACTGCACAAACAAATCATGGAACTATTAGGCAGTACCATATTCTCATTAGTAAGAATAAAATCATTTAAGAGCGAGTTCACCTGTTGGCTAGTTAATTTAGCTCGTGCTTGTGTAATAGGTTCAATCGGCGGGATGTCCTCATCATCCTTCCCCTCTTGAAAAGGAGTCGTCCTCGACTCTGATTCTTCCGGACCAAAGAATGGTGACAAATCAGCAACATTGAATGTAGAACTCACAACATAATCATCACCCGGAAGCTCTATCTTATATGCATTGTCATTGATCCTCTCAAGTACTCTGAATGGACCATCTCCTGGGGGCATCAACTTGGACTTACGCTTGCCTGGAAAGCGTTCTTTGCGTAGATGCACCCAAACTAAGTCACCCGGTTCAAATATCATCTTCTTTCTTGACTTGTTCGCCTTCTCAGCATAGTAACGTGTCTTCTTTTCAATTTCTTCTTTAGTCTTGACATGAATTTACTTCACATATTCAGCACGCTTTGACGCCTCCATATTAGCACTTCTTGTAGCGGCAGTGGCAACAAATCAAGTGGCGTAATTGGTTTGAAACCATACACCACCTCGAACGAGCACAATTGAGTAGTAGAATGTACCGCCCTGTTGTACGCAAATTCCACATGTGGCAAACAATCTTCCCACTCTTTTATATTCTTCTTGATCACAGTTCGTAGTAGCATTGAAAGTGTTTGATTCACCACCTCCGTTTGTCCATCCGTTTGTGGGTGACAAGTTGTTGAGAATAACAACTTTGTCCCGAGCTTGGCCCACAAAGTCTTCCAAAAGTAGCTCATAAACTTGACATCGCGATCTGAAACAATCTTCCTTGGCATGCCATGCAATCTTATAATTTCCCTGAAAAACAAGTCAGCTACATGCGACGCATCGTCGCTTTGTGACAGAATAAAATGTGCCATTTTAGAGAACCTATCCACAACTACAAAATCAATCCTTCCTCTTAGTCCTAGGCAATCCTAAAACAAAGTCCATACTAATATCCTCCCAAGGTACACTAGGAACAGGAAGTGGAGTATATAAACCATGTGGATTAAGTTTAGATTTCGCTTTGTGGCATGTCACACATCGCTGTACAAACCTTTCGACATCACGCCTCATTTTAGGCCAATAAAAGTGATCGCTTAGCATCATGAAGGTCTTTTCTCTACCAAAATGTCTCATCAATCCACCTGCATGAGATTCCTGTAATAAAAGCAAACGCACGGACGAATCTGGAACACATAATTTGTTAGCACGAAATAAAAACCCATCATGAACATGATACTTGTCTCATCCTTTCCCATCTTTGCATTTAGAATATGGCTCTAAAAATTCATGGTTGGAAGCATATAAATCTTTCAAACTCTCTATTCCGGGTACCTTTACTTCCAATTGAGTTAAAAGCACATGTTTTCTAGACAAAGCGTCAGCTACCACATTCTCTTTTCCTTTCTTGTACTTAACAACATATGGAAAAGTTTCAATGAATTCTACCCACTTAGCATGTCTACGGTTCAGTTTAGCTTGGCTTTTCAAATATTTCAACGCTTCATGATCAGAGTGGATAACAAATTCTCTAGGCTAAAGATAATGTTGCCAAGTTTCGAGCACACGTACTAAAGCATACAATTCTTTATCATACACAGGATAATTCAATTGGGCACCTCCTAGTTTCTCGCTAAAGTATGCTACGGGTTTCCCTTCTTGCATCAAAACACCACCAATACCTATTCCACTAGCATCACACTCAATTTCAAAAGTCTTAGTGAAATTAGGCAAAACAAGCAATGGTGCTTCAATTAAACGTTTCTTTAGCTCTTGAAAGGCTTTTTCTTGTGGTGCACCCCATTCAAACACAACACCCTTTTTAGTTAACTCATTTAATGGGGCAGCAATGGTGCTGAAATCTTTAACAAAACGACGATAAAAACTAGCAAGACCATGAAAGCTTCTGATTTGACTAACATTCACGGGGGTAGGCCAATTCTTAATTGCTTCAGTTTTAGATTCATCTACCTCAATACCTTGTCCAGAAACAACATAGCCTAAGAACACCACTTTATCAAGACAAAAGTGCATTTATCAAGATTAGCATACGCTTCTCATTCCTAAGCACTTCCAACACTTGTCTAGTATGATCAATGTGTTCATCCATCGTTTTGCTATAGATCAAAATATCATCAAAGTATACCACAACAAATTTACCAATGAATGTTCTTAAAACATGATTCATCAATCACATGAATGTACTAGGTGCATTAGATAATCCAAAAGGCGTAATTAACCACTCATACAATCCAAATTTAGTCTTAAAAGCAGTCTTCCATTCATCACCAAGTTTCATCCTAATCTGATGGTATCCACTCCTCAAATCAATTTTGGAGAATATAATAGCACCACTAAGTTCATCTAGCATATCATCTAACCTAGGAATAGGATGACGATATCTAACAGTGATATTGTTAATGGCACGACAATCAACACACATTCTCCATTTACCATCTTTCTTAGGAACCAGAATTACAGGAACAGCGCAAGGACTAAGACTTCGAGTACATACCCTTTCTCAAGTAGCCCTTGCACTTGGCGCTGAATTTCTTTGGTCTCCTCCGGATTGGTACGGTATGGTGGACGATTTGGAAGTGATGCGCCGGGAACTAGATCAATTTGATACTCTATTCCGCGCAATGGCGGAAGTCCCGCCAGTATCTCCTCTGGAAACACATCCTCAAATGCCTGCAAAAGAGAGGAAACACCACTAGGAAGAGAGGTTAGGTCATTAGTTGAAAGCAAAACAGTTGCATCTTTGTACACAAGTACAAAGTGCATTTTTGATGGGTTATTGCTCACATCTCTCAAATCTGATTTTGTGGCTAACATAACCAACCCTCCCTCAATCTTACTTTTTCCTCTCATATTTGGCTTGTGGCTCTCACTCACCGATGTGTGGAAATCACTATTTTCTTTCTTTTTACTCTCATTTTCAGCAAGTTTCTTTTGCTGAAATTCAGCATGTATTTGACTAGGAGTCATTGGATTAAGCTCCTTTGTCTTCCCCTTCCACTTAAAGGTATATCTATTAGAACGACCATCATGTTGCACACTTCTATCATATTGCCATGGCCTTCCCAACAGCAGATGACACACAGTCATAGGCACCACATCACACTCAACGGTGTCCTCATAATCACCAATCTTAAAAGTAACATGCACCACATACTGAACCTTCACATCCCCACATTTGCTAAACCATTGCACATGATATGGACGTGGATGTTTCAGCTTCTTTAAACCAAGCTTCTCGCATAATTCAACACTAGCCAAGTTATGACAACTACCTCTATCAATAATGAGTTTGATTACCTTGTTGTTTACCTTGGCTTGTGTTTGAAACAAGTTGAATCGCTGCGGATGTGCATCTCCTTCTTGTGCAAGCATGCTCAATGTTTTAGTGACTACTAGTGCCTCTCCTGTTTCATAACTCAACACATCAATCCCATCACTGTTATCTGATGCATTCTCATATCTCTGCTTTTCATGACTGAGCTCAACCCCATCTTCGCTTGCGGATTCAAACTCTCCATCTTCTGTTACAAGCATGACTCGGTTGTTGGGACACTCTCTATCTATGTGCCCACGCCCCAAACACTTGAAGCATTGAATTTCTCTACTCTTTGCTGTAGCATTAATTGAAGATGTAGGGGAAAGAGCCACCTTCTTCTCACTTGATGTAGGTGCTGATTTTGCAATCGAGGAAGAATGAGCATTAGTATTTGAACTAGTACCAGCTGAAGATGTACCTCATCCCAAACTGAAGCGTGCTTTGGTGGCATTAGGTTAGGATGATGGAGCTTTCAAGTTGAAAGATGCTGTTCTTGGTGCTGGTTTCATATCTTCTAGCAACTGCTTCTCCGCCTTTGTAGCTTGATGCACCAAATCAACAATAGTACTATAGGGTTGATATTGCACTATGCGTTTAATGTTTTTATTAAGGCCAAACAGAAAACGCGCAAGTTTTTGCTCTTCATCTTCATGCACATGTGCTCTAATCATAGCTTGCTCCATCTCCTTGTAGTATTCCTCCACAGAACGACCTCCCTGCCTTAAATTCTGCAATTTATCAAAAAGATCACGTTTATAAGTTGTAGGAACAAAACGTGCTCTTAGCTCTTGCTTCATTTCAGCCCATGATGCAATTGGAGGTTCCCCATTGTCTTCTCTTTGGTTCAACACTTGCTCCCACCAAATCAATGCATACCCATCAAACTCAAGTGACGCCATGTGTAGTTTCTTCTTCCGAATAATTGTGCATCCGAATATCTTCTACCTTGAGCTCCCATGTGAGATATGTATCCGATCGGAGCGCCTTCAAATTTGGGAATATTGAACTTGAGCTTCCCAAATTTTTCCTCCACGCATCGCTCATCATGACGACGACCATAACGTTGATAGTTATCATTGCGGTGTAGCCAAACGTCGTCGCCAACGTCCTCAATGTGGATAGCACCGCCGCGTCCACGGCCACGCCCTCGGCCACGACCTCTCCCTTGGCCATGGTCAGCTCCCAAAACCACACCCCCGCGCCCGGGAAGGGGTGGTCGAACAGCGCAGCAGCGGCTCGACCCGCTAGAGCTTCTAGCGAATCGCGCAGCCTCTCCTCATCGGTCTCATCAAGCTCAACGCGTTCGTCATGGACAACACTGGGCCCCGCTCTTTGCGTAAGCTCCTCCAAGATCTCTCTTCTCAAGACGCTCATGTTGTCATTCAACTGAGTGTTGAAATCATTTGTGAGCTTCTCAAGGTCAGCTTGTGTAACAATTGCCTGTTCTCCTTCTTTCCCTGACATGGTTAGTGCAAACAAAGAAAAACTATATATGTGGATGTGGAGGTTTTTATTTGTGGAAATCACTCAACCTCACCTTCTCTTACCGACCGAAGTTCTTATGAGTCCTTGATGGAATTGAAGAGCTGCACGCACTTTGGTGACGGTAGACAACACAAGGTGATAGATTAAGCGAATTCAATTGCACAAGCTTGGAGTGAAAAGTGTTTACCTATGCAATCTGAAATTTCTACATATTGTAAAGCTAGGTAACAATCCAAACTAGAATTCAATGCCTAGTTGCTGATCTTATGATATAAGCGAAGAACGAAGTAACTCACACGCAAAGATGATGGAACTTAGTGCAATCAAAGGAATGAGCTAATATATAAAAATATAAGTGATGAACAACTAGCTCGTATTGCACAAGTTATGGAGAGACGCTAGCTAATTGCTCAATGATATAAAATAGGGCACAAGATTGCTCAAAACGATGAAATAACACAATCTGAAATTTCTGTCAATGATAGGGTGTGCTCACCGTAGTGACCGGTCACGCAATTTTGTTGCTTTTTTTCTTTTTTTTTCTAATTTTCTTTTTGTTTTTTACCGGACCGATTGTCACAAGAGTCGCACTTAAAACCCCACTTTTGATTATAACAATTCAGATGTGCGCAAAGTATAAATGAGTAGCCCTAGAGCAATATCAATAGCTAGTCTCAATAGGAGCAAAGTATTCACAAAGGATTGAATTGGCTCACAAAAATTACGGAGGTTTTTTTTTCGCACACCTGCATCAGAGCGTTTTGAGTAATCGTAGATGTTGTGGTATCAGAGCTACGCCAGAGCTCGTTTCTTTTTCTTCAAGATCGCCACGATCGAGCCGCAACGTGTCTGCGCAGACGTGATTGCTTTTGGGCCGCATCAGAGCGCATTCGCCATCGTAGCTCAAGCAAGCTCGCTTTTTTCTACACGCGACAAAGCGATGGCGCCCACACGCCTTCGCAACAGACGATCGAGAGTCGTAAATAATTTTTTTGACACAACGAATCAGCAACGCAAAAGAAAAATATGATCACCGACTAAACACAGTTTCTAATGGATTAAAACCTTACAAAACTCACTAAAATTAACAGATTAAAACTACGGGCTAAAGGATTTTTTTATGGCTTTTTGTGTATAGGATAAAAAATAAATCTAACTACGGGTAAATTGATCCTACCGTGGCAACCGACGCTCTGATACCAAGATGATACAGGGGATGCCCGATCTTCACGACGTAGGATCGATGATAACTTTGGATCCGTGCAACCTGACGAACCAATGGCGCCAACCACTGTCAAACAGTAACCTGCGACAAAAGAATTCGCCCAACCACACGCTCGTGATCCCGTCTACCTGTTCACACTAAGTAGACGTGTCGCTGCTCCTGCAATACACAAGGAATCACAAGAACGACGGACGACACAATAGATTGGAACTCCCTATTCTAATGAGGGCAATATTGCTCAAACCCTAGAATCAAGAGTATATTAAAAATCTGAAAATATGTCGTCCCTTTTTCCTGGCGGCGTCGCTCGGTATTAATAGCCAGTGCGTCTGAAAGTAGTCCGAGCCAAACATTGGTCCAGTCCAACAAAGAAAACAAAAACGGACTCGAAGTCCTAATTGATTACATGACCGGAATCATCGGATTTATTGGCTCTCGGCCAGACCTTGGGCTCGGTCCAACGATGCACTTTTCGGCGGACTCATGCTCGGTTTTTGCAAATGTTCGCTTCCCACACAATAGAAAACAATAATACAGCCTTGGCACTTCTTGATCAAAACTCCTCACGCACATACACATGCATGCATGCATTAAGTGCTCCTCATGCACACACACACACATGCATGATGCATGCATGTACACCTCACGTGGCTTCTCACACACACATGCATGTATGCATGCAAATCCAAAATTCATCTCCCTGCTGTAGCTAACAAAGATTTGGTTCAATACTTCTTGCTCCATTGTTCTTGGTCACCGTATGCTTCTATATATGTATAACTGCACAAACAAATCATGGAACTATTAGGCAGTACCATATTCTCATTAGTAAGAATAAAATCATTTAAGAGCGAGTTCACCTATTGGCTAGTTAATTTAGCTCATGCTTGTGTAATAGGTCCAATCGGCGGGATGTCCTCATCATCGCGGAGGAGATGCAAATAGAGTCTCCTTTGTCAGAGTAGTTTGTAATAAGAATATGTAAAGACAAGTCCTTTTGTTGATATATAAATATATGATCAGCTCTTCTTTCCTGCAAGTTATCTCATAGAGTAGTTAGTAACTCGTAAGATAATGAAAAGGGAAGAAATAATCGGACCAGATATGTGCAATTCCTCCTTTTTTTCCCTACGAATCATCTTGTAGAGTAGTTAGTAACTCGTAAGATGACGACTCGGAAAAAATTAAGACTAAGAAATGAAGTCATGTTTATAACTTTATCCTAGCCCCCGACTATTTACTTAGTTTAGTGGAATAAACTAAGGAAATAGTAAAGAAAGGGTTTCTGAAAATAGAGAGGTTTGTTCGACTTATAGTTCTCGAGTATTGATTATCTTGTACTAGTCGAAAAAGTGGAAAACGGATTGACGCTAGGAAGTTCCCTCCAGTGGGCAGGACCACGTGCAGAAAGAAAAGGCTTCGACTAGGTGATGTCGCCATCTCCAACTAGATTAATCAAATCAATAACAACAACTTGAGTAAAACAAACATCTAGAGTACCTTAAAAATTCATTCGACTTTTTTCGATGTACCCGATAAGTTTGCCCTAGTAGCAAGAGTAGGAAATAGGACGACGCTAGGAAGTTCCTTCTAGTGGGCAGGACCACATGCAGAGAAGAGAGACTTCGACTAGGTGTGTTTCTTCCTCCGACCTGTAAAAACCGATCAAGTTTACCAGAAGTGGTCGAACGAATCTCATAAAGATGCTCTTCTTAGAGTATTTTTCAAAATGAATAAATAAACTAAGGTGACAAGAAATTGCTTAAAAATTTTCGACCATGTTTCTGAGCCCAAAGAACTTTGTATTGGTAGCAAAAGTTAGGAACAAAGCGATACTAGGAAGCTCCTTCTAGCGGACAGGACCATATGTAGAGAGGAAAGACTTCGACTAGTTGTTATGTCCTTTCTTCGACCAATATAAAAAGAAAATGAGCGTATGAAGAATGGTCGAAAATAAAAGCAAAATTCAAAGAGAAACGATAAAGATAGAAAGAACCTGATACTTTATTGTCGTAAAATTTTGTTACACATAGAATTTGCGTAACTGGTCAATGTTCCAAGAGTTTGAGACAACACGACCATCCTCCATTGCAAGTCGTACCGATCCTGGACTCGTAACTTCGACCATGGTGTAAGGACCTTCTCACTTGGGGGAAAGTTTGTTCCGATTAGACTGGGATTGGATAAGCCTCAATACCAAGTCACCTACAGCAAGGCTACGAGGTTGGAACTTACGATCATAGTATCTGCGCAGGGCTTGTTGGTAGACTGTTGAACGGATTAATGCCTAGTCCCTTTTTCCTCGGCAAAGTTAACGCCGCTTGCTCGGTTGCTCTTGGATGCGATCATAAAATTTTTGACTCGTGCTGACCTGATCTTTAGTTCTGGAGGAAGCATGGCCTCTGCGCCAAAGACTAGAAAGAAAGGTGTTTCTCCTGTAGCTCGACTAGCTGTTGTACGAATTGCCTATAATACTAAAGGTAATTCTTGTACCCAAGCCCCCGAGCGCTTGACAAGCTGATCCAAGACTCGGGTCTTGATTCCCTTCATTATCTGGTCATTCGCTCTTTTGACCGCCCCGTTGCTTTGGGGGTGGGCAACAGAAGCGTAACACAAACGAGTTCCCAACTCGTCGCAAAATTCCTGAAATTTTGCGCTCAAAAATTGTTTGCTATTATCTATGATGATTCGACTTGGTACTCCAAATCGAGTTATCACACATCTCATCATGAACTTTTTCGCTGCTTCCATTGTTATCCCAGTCACAAGTTCGGCTTCTATCCATTTTATGAATGTGTCAATAGCCACAAAAAGGAATTCGAATCCACCTGGAGCTCTGGGTAACAGCCCTAGATATCGAGACCCCAGGTCGCAAAAGACCAAGATAGAGGGATTGTCTGTAACGCCTGGGCTGGTTGGTGTATTTGTCTGCCATGGAATTGACATTGAACACATTTTTTTAACCAGCTCTCTGGTGTCGTAGAGGGCTGTTGGCCAATAAAAACCTTATCGAAAGGCTTTACCGACCAGTGTTCTGTGAGAAGCGTGAGTCCCACAGATGCCTCCGTGTATGTCGTGAAGGAGTTTTAACCCTTCGCTCTGTGGAATACATCGCATTAGTACCACTTGAGTTCCTCTTTTATAAAGGACACCTTTGACCAAAGTATACATTTTAGCCTTTCGGGATAGTCGACCTGCTTCGAGATCGTCGTCGGGTACGGAACCCGTCTGAAGATACTTGTAGATGGGAGTCATCCAGGTATCTTCGTACTCTAGAGAGGTTGTTTCTATAGGAGGCGTCCCTAGTTCTGTAACTAGAGACAACTTTTGAAGTTGCTCCAGAAAAACCCCTTTCGGTACTGAGGATCGAGAAGAAGCTAGACGAGCCAGTTGTACCTTTTGAGGGATAAATTGTACCTTTCGAGGGATAAATTGTACCTCAAAGCCCAAAAAGTGCTTTTCTAACTTTCAAACTTCCGATAAGTACCGGGACATAGTTAGATTAGAGCACTGGTACTCTTTTCCGACTTGATTCACGACTAGTTGAGAGTCTCCTCTCACGAGTAGTCGTCGAATCGAGAGCGCTTTTGCGGCTCATATGCCAGCTAGCAAACCTTCGTACTCTGCCACGATATTAGTGGCCTGAAAGTTTAATTGTATGGCATACTTTAAGGTCTCTCCGGTAGGAGATTCCAGGACCACCCCAGCCCCCGAGGCACTTATCGTAAGTGATCCATCAAAATACATCGTCCACTGGTCGTGGGAATCGTACTGGGGATCTCGAACAGGTTCAGGATTTGTCCATTCGGCGACAAAGTCTGCCAAGATCTGGGATTTAATGGCTGTTCAAGACATGAAATGGATGTCGAACTCCCCAAGTTTGACTGATCATTTTTCCATGCGTCCCGTTGTTTCCCTATTTTGGAGGATCGCTCCCAAGGGAAACTTAGACGGCACAGCTAGTTTGTGCACCTGAAAATAATACCGCAGTTTCCTCGAAGACATGAGGAGGGCATATAAAAGTTTTTCAACCTGAGGGTAATGCTCCTTAGGTCTGTGTAAAACTTCGCTAACGTAGTAAACTGGTCGTTGTACATTCTCACATTCTACAACCAGTACTGCGCTCACTGCCTGTGGCGTGGCAGCTAGATAAATTAAGAGTGTCTCTCCTGATTTCGGGGAAACCAGAATAGGAGCACTCGTAAGAAACCTCTTGACTTCCTCAAAGGCTATGTTAGCCTCTTCTGACCACTCGAAGCCCTCATGTTTCCTTAGAAGTTTGAACAAAGGCAGTCCTTTCTCTCCCAGACGTGCGATAAAACGACTTAATGCTGCCATGCATCCTGTGAGTTTCTGGACTTCTTTTTTTGTGGTCGGGGGCGCATCTGATTTATGGCTTTTATCTTTTTAGGATTTACTTCGATTCCTCGTTCAGAGACCAAGAATCCAAGCAATTTTCCTAAAGAGACCCCGAACACACACTTCTCGGGATTAAGCTTCAAGTGGTATTTTCTGAGGTTGTCGAATGTTTCCTACAAGTTTGTGATATGATTGAGCCGTTTGCTGCTTTTTACGACTAGATCATCAACGTAGGCTTCCAGGTTTCGGCCTAGCTGAGGAGCAAAAGTCGTTTGCATCAAACGCTGAAAAGAAGCTCCAACATTTTTTAGACCGAATGGCATTTTGACATAGCAAAATATTCCAAACGGTGTAATAAATGCGGTCTTCTCTTCATCTTCTCGACACATATTGATCTGGTGGTAACCAGAGTATGCATCTAGAAAACTCAACATCTCACATCCTGCAGTAGAGTCAACCAGCTGATCGATGCGAGGTAAAGTGAAATCATCTTTTGGACAAGCTTTATTAAGATCAGTAAAGTCTATGCACATACGTCATTTGCCGTTTGACTTTCTAACCATTACAGGGTTGGCCAACCACTCTGGGTGGTTGACTTCTCTTATGAAGCCTGCTTTAAGCAACTTGTCCAATTTTGACTTAATAGCATCTCGTCGATCAGGGGCAAATCCCTGTAACTTCTGTTTTACGAGTAATTTATCAGGTCGTAAGGCCAGCCTGTGCTCAATCACTTCCCTGGGGACTCCGGGCATGTCGGATGCTTGCCACGTAAAAATATCTACGTTTGCTCGAAGGAAAGTGATGAGGACGTCTTCCTATTTGGGGTCGGAAGAATCCCCAATGCGAACAGTCTTCAAGGGCTCCTCCGCGTCCAGAGGAACGTCTTTGACCTGGTCGTTCGGCTTTGGTGCAGCTTTAGGCTTTGACTTGCCAGTCGAAGGCTGACTTTCATCTCGAGTTGATAGTTATCCAACCATTTCGAGGGAACGACGGTCGCAGGAGTGCGCCATCTTCTTGTCATAATATATTGTGATTACTCCTTTGGGACCTGGTATCTTAAGACATTGATACCCATAATGAGTAGCTAGTAAGAATTTTGCCAAAGCAGGTCGTCCGAGTATGGCATTATATGCCGTATCGAAATTGACCACATTAAAGGAGATCTTCTCTGTTCTGAAATTGCTTGGTGAGCCAAACGTTAAAGGAAGAGAAACTTGGCCAATTGGTTTGGCCGAAGACCCCGGTATGATTCCATAGAATGAATATCGTACCGGCCTTACCTTTGTCCTGGGCACCTGCATCTCATCCAGGGTGCTCGTAAACAGTATGTTTAACGAGCTTCCACCATCAACTAAAACTCGATTTACTCGACAATTATTGATGGTGGGTGCGACCACGATCGGGAACCGACCTGGTCTAGTCAAAGGGATCGGACAATCACCTTTCTCAAAAGTAATGGTGACTTCCGACCACTTCGGTAATTTATTGACAAGAGGTGAGTCGATTGTGTTTACCTCGCGCTCGACAGCTTTTAGTTGTCTTCGTGACTCGTATGCCAATGATCCTCCATAGATGTGATCGATGGTGTGTTGCAGATCCTGAATGGCATTTCCTCCTCGTCATCCGACTCCTTCCGTCCACTTGTTTGGCCTACCTGTTCAAGAGTAGGAAGTGACCCCTTGCCAGAGTAATAGTCTTCGAGTTTTCGTAGAAAAACTCGGCAGTTACGAAGGTCATGCCCTTCTTTTTTGTGAAAAGGACACCACGTGGGTTTGTCGTTCCTCCGATCTTGGCGCTTACCTTTACCTCGATCGGGATTCTGCTTGGGGTTGCGCGGCTCCTTGTCGCTTACGGCTAGGACCTCCTTAGAACCAGCAGCAGGAGATTTGAGTCTCTTTGCTTTGTTCTTGGATCTCTTAGCCTTTTATCATTTTTCTTACCACTTTCGCCTGCCTCCTGAGGGATATTATCTTCACGATCGATAGTGTTGTTCCACTCGACTGCTTCGGCAGCAGTCGCGTATCTATCGGCCATCTCAAAGAGTGCAGCGACAGTGGCGGGAGGATGTAAAGCGATGTCCTCTGTTATTCTTCTACTGCGGACTCCCTGCTTGAAAGCCCTGATCACAGATGAGTTAGAAACTTCCGGAATAGAGTTTCGAACCTGACTGAAGCGCCTGATGAATTGGCGTAGAGTTTCATGATCGTTCTGTCTTATCCGGTGCAAGTCGTCCTCCTTTCCAGGGCGGTTGTAAGTGCCTTGGAAGTTCGTCAGCAAAAGGTCGCAAAGGTGTTGCCACGAGTAGATCGATTCGAATGGCTGGTTTAAAAGCCATGATCGAGCTGATCCTTCGAGTACAAACGAAAGGTAATTTGCCTTGACGTGCTCTCCTCCTCCTCCTGCTCGGATAGCTGTAGTGTAGATCTGGAGGAATTCGATGGGATTTTGGGTTCTATCGAACTTCTCCATATTCGCTGGTCGATCATGGCTTTTAAACCAGCCTCCGCTGGTCAA
Source organism: Ampelocalamus luodianensis (assembly GCA_036346255.1). Classification (NCBI taxonomy): domain Eukaryota; kingdom Viridiplantae; phylum Streptophyta; class Magnoliopsida; order Poales; family Poaceae; genus Ampelocalamus; species Ampelocalamus luodianensis. The sequence continues at coordinate 29,114,123 of CM070619.1, forward strand.
AAACAAGGCGGCCAGCGAACTGCTCGAAGGTCGGGTGAAAACACCCGACACCCTGAGATAACTTCTTGCCTCTTTATTTGCAAAAAAAAGAAGGGTTAACGTCACCGGGTGATCGTACTCGTCGATACCCAGTCATGGGTGGGCTGAACCTATGATAAGCCTCAGCTTTACGAGGGAAATACTCCTTGTATTCCGCTTGCAGCCGCACGTTTCATCCCTGAAGTGGTGAAAGATCACCTCTCCTGGGAGCTTGTTGGTCTCTAGATGTCCAACGAGCCTTCCTCAGATCGGGAGAACGACGTGAGCGAGGGTCATATCGTCTCCCATGCGACGAGTCATCCGAACGGCTAGCAGAAGACGGAGTCGTACTACTACGACTTCCTGGTTGCTGTAGACAAGGACGCTTGAGTTTTGCCATCGTGCTACGAAGCCTTTGTGCGATCTCTTTTGCGAAGCGATCGTACCCCGGCGCTCGAGCGAGCTCTTGGGTCGGATTTTCCAGCAAGTCGTTGTTGTGCTGGAGCTCTTGAGCTTCCTCCGACTGGAAATAAGCACGCTCAGGGAGATTTTTCTGAGCTGATATTTTTCTTCGTCGGGTTGTCTCAGAATGGCCTATATCAAACCCCTGAGTTGATTTTAATGGAGTGCGAGAATGTTGAGCATATCCCGCACGTTTATTAAAGTGTTCGTCTCGTTCGCCAGCGGTGGTGTCCTTGCCATTGCCACGAGGGGGTGTAGAGTGTGCCCGTCGGGGAGCATCGTCAATCCTTCCTCTGGGAGAATGATTCTTATCAAGGGGAATAACGAAGACCTCCCGTGGATGACCTCCACTTGCGCTCGAGGCCTCCTCGCTGAGTAGTCGAGTGACACCATCTGACGACTTGGAGTAAACCCCTCTAGGTAGGGGAACTTTGGGTTATAACCGTCTCCATTTGCAGGTGTGTCCTGCGACGGGATGGTTGGACTTGGAGGAACAGCGTGCTCGATCCTTTTCTCTGCGGAATTATCCGGAGAAAGAGGACCATCAGATGTCGATGGAGCTATAAAATGATGGCTTCCAGAACCTGTCTTGCCAAGTCATACTGCCTTAGAGGACTCAAACACTTGGAGGAAAGATTCTCGTCGTGTTGCGAATCTGTCCTAGGGCAGCCCTGTTTGTGGTCGTGTTGACCCTTGCCCCCTGAGGAAGCTGGTTCCTCAGTTGGGCGTACTGTTGTAGGGGATGAGGATCCCTCCTGGACTCCGGCGATGATGCAGTCTCCGAGATCTGATAGAAGATCTCCAGAGGCGGCAATACCGTCAGATGATTCAATACTCGGCTCGTAATCGAAGCCGGCATCCATGTCGATATTTGCGTTATCGGCCAAGTCGAACCAATTCTCCTCGTTCCATTCTCCTGCCATGGTAGCATCAAAGAGAAAAGAAAGAACTGTTGACAAGGAATTACCAGAAGATCCCCACGGTCCGCGCCAACTGTCGGTGTTTTAGAACCGATCTTACGTAAAGATTATTTGATTTGGGGAGTCTCCACAATTGATCGCGCAGACAAAAGAGACACGGAGATTTTTATACAGGTTCGGGTCTTCTCCAGTAAGAATAACAACCATACTCCTGTGTGTATTATATTGGGTATCCTGATTACAATCAGTGGTAAGACTTACACTAATACTGCTACTGATTGTCCCTCAAAAAGCCTCCCCCCATTACCTCCAAAAGACACCTATTTATGTTGGAGATATGCCCTAGAGGCAATCATATTGATGATGATATTTCATTGTATCCATGATTTAATAAATGTTCCTTGAATATTGCCTTTGTGTTGATTAACAAGTATGTGACTTGTTTGTGAAACTCTTTACTTGTATGGTTATTCTAAAGTTGTCCCTAGTCGGAGTTCATGTGAGGACACACGTGAATGATGGATTAGCACATGTATCGGTTGATGACCATGTTTCACAGGTCATAGACATGGAGATGTCAAACCAATAATGTGGACACATGTTTAGAACATGGGGTTGGACCGACCCAACATGAGACATAGTAATTATTCTTATGGTTCTCTCTACACAATGTGTACGCCTTGTCCTTAGACACGAGATTGTCGTATGTACTTGAGATGTGAATCGACCTACTTAGGGGCTATCAAACGCTACTCCGTGAATCGGGTAGTTATAAAGGTAGCTTGAGTTTGTCATGAAGCATGTTGCGAGGCATGGTCACGAGATGGGATTTGCCCTCTCCACCGAGAGAGATATCTTTGGGCCCTCGAGTGATCGGATCCGTAAATGCATGGCCATGCTACTTAAGGTTAAGAGTTAACCTAGTAAGGGATTCCGGATCACAGGATCGAGAAAGAGTGGTCACTTGGAGCTCGATCAATATCGTGAGGCAAAGGGATTGGCATGTACATAACGTTGTGATGGTTCGTCCGATATGATCTTTACGTATGTTTAGGAGTTGGCACGCCTTGCTAGAGGCCGCTACCAACTATTGACCAAGTATGTGTACTCGCGTCATGTCTAAACATATGTGAACCATAGGGTCACACACTTATGGGTCAAGCCTAATTCGGATTGGATCTAAATTAGATCGGGCATTGAGTCCTAATGGGCCTCTATTCGTAGAAGCCCATTATAAGGACGCCTATAAAGGAGGGCAGGGGCGCTGGTTGAGGGTTGAGTTTTTCGTGACATCCTCAAACCACGCCGCCACCCTCCCACGCCCTAGTCGCCGCACGGATCTAGTAGTCCGCGCGCGCCGCTCTCCCGCACGTGTGGATACCTTTGAGGCGCCAGATCCGTGGCGCTGGGACGAACCGCAAGAAAGGAGCAGACGTGGACGCCGCGACGAGGACGAGGAAGTAGTACGACTACTCGCCCGACGCATCGCATCAATCGAGTACGACTACACCGCCCGACGCGTCGCATCAACTTCCGCACGTGCGCGTCTAGTGGTAAGACCGTGATCTATAACTGCAGTGATCTTGGTTTACGGGTAGAATTTTTTAATTTGCGCTAGTGTAGCCTACCTGTTTCCCAACAATTTATACTATGATGCGGTGGCAGTTGTCGTTCCAGGTCAATAGGCACTCATTATTACGTAATAATGAGAGTAATTACCAGAGTAGTAACCTCCCCACGTCGCCTGACAGTTATCATTCAGAGATAATGGAGATTTATCTGTAGTTATTCCAAACATAACTACGTATCTTGACTGCTCAGATCTCACAGTTAATAGGACCTACTGGCGAGTGGACCCAGTTATCTGTGAAGAAGTCGTAGCAGGACTGGTTGTAGCAGGACTTACGACAAGGGGGTAGTCGTAGAAAAGCTTACGACTGGATGTTGGTCGTAGAAAGAGTTACAATCGAAGATAATCGTGGGAGAATTTACGATTACATGGTAGTCGTAGAAATACTTACGACTATGGGGTTGGTCGTAGAAGAACTTACGACCACCTGGCTTACTTCTCCCTTACAACATTTAAGGGGTGTACCTTGTGACGTTATATTACATGATTAAGGAATAATAAAATGAGAATTATCAGATCTTTGTCACTCCTTTTCCTGTTCAGAAGTGAATTCTCCCTCAGGTCTCCCGGAGGCAACCCAAAATACGTTCAGTGCCGTGTGCCACAGAGTGACTCTTGTCTGCCATCTTTTGAAGTTCACTCCACTGAACTTCTTCAGTTTCATTGCCTCGGCAAAATCAGTCATTTTCATCACAGAGTGCCTATCAAATTCATAATCAGGTTTTTGGATTGTTAGAATATTTAGCACTTTAGTGATTGCATAATTCTGCAAATAAATCATGACTGCAGAAATAGCATGAGTACTAAACATATCCAGAAGATGAACTAGGACGATAAGCAATACGAACAACAGAACGTATAAGTTCATACTGACAATTAGAAGTAAGTGTGGAGTACTAGATGTTACCGATGTGAAGCGAAGAGGGTCGCAGAGGCAAAGAAGAGGATGCCATCGATGAAGAAGATGCTGGCGCAGATGATGCAGGGAGCGACGAGCAGTCGCGGAGTCGTTTCCCAAAAACCTGATTCGCCCTTTCCTGTACAAGATCGCAAGGATGACGGTTCCGGAGACCTGCTCTCCCCACTACCGGTGCACGTCAGACTCAGGGACAGAGCGTAATCAGAGCATTTTTGTTTGGCTCATTGATCGCAATTAATTCGCGTGGCTTGGCCTAGCGAGGCAAGGCGAGGCGAGCGCGCACGTGTAGTCCTCCTTTCTCTTGCTTTACCAAGGCTAGACATGCTCCACTTTATAAGGTGGTGTCTTTCCACCTTGGCTAGTAATATGAGACTAATGTATCCCACATGCCACTATGTATGAATAGGCCTTTCGGATTTTCCTAAGAATTATTGTCAAAAGAGTGGGCCAAAGCTCAATTGATTCCAACAGTTGCATTCCAACAGTTGTATTGTCGTGTAAGTGACGTCCGCTTCTGGGCTTTTGTTTGGATCAGTTAGTCCTTTTAGCAGTGGCCAGTGTGAGGATGTCTGCAATTCTACTTCGGTTCGGGTAAAGTTGCTGGTTTTGCTCGGGGACAATGAGAATTTTTGGTTTAAAAAATCGTTTATTAGTTGTAAATGGTACTCCTAATAGTGATAGAACTTTCAAATTCAAGGCCTTGCTGGATAAAAGTTGTTGTTCTCTTCATTCAATTAGCAGTAAAGACGAAGTGTAGTAAATTGCCTGATGCAGCAAGACTAAAGAACCATTGCAGGATTTGTTTCTTGCTCATTTGCTTTTATCTGGTGACGTTTAGGTTGAGTCTAACAGGAAGGCCGCAGCAGCGGCTGGTTCTGATAGATTCAAAGAAAAAATTGTTCCAGTTGATGCAACGGTAATGTGCTAGGTAAATTTTCTCTTCCTAAAATGACTGTTGCATTGCTGAAGAATTTTGGTATACCAAAAGTTGGGATCTTTTGTTCTTTCGTTTTAGCCTGAGACTAATTAACATCATATTGTGAAGATTATGGATCCGAAAACTGGAGAGGAGAATAACTATCATAGTCACAACTGTCGACAGATATGGAATCCGACAGATCTCAATGAGATTTTGTAAAGATGGCAGAACCACCGCACTATTTAATAGGGTAAGCTAACTGGGTGCAAAGATTTGATTAGTGGTATGCACTGTAGATATTATTATTCTTTTAACTTACAGCATATGCAAGCCAAATGAGTCATGCTGTTTGAGCAGTCATGTTAATGAGATGGAATGTGGCTATGCAAAAGGTTTTTCCAATACTTGTGTCTTCAGTTATCAATATTTTCTATTACGTCAACCTTTAATGACTCAAACCGCTGTTTGTGTAACCAAAGTAAATTGCTGTATATCAGGTTTCACAGCAATGATCAGTTAGTACATTATTTTCAAATATCTGTGTTTGTGTATTGACAAAATGGAGGTACCTAACTAGATGACAAAGGAGGAGCAACATGTCAACAGGTAGAAATGATCTGTTTCATTAATAATATAATTGAGTTTCTTGAAAAAGTTATAATTGAGGTCTGCAAGAGTTTACGTTGGATTCTGGTTGTAAGCAATGAACTGCTATTTTTTTTTCATTTTCATTTTGAATGGAAAATGGAAAGGAAGCTTGATTTTTTTTTTCGTTTTGAATGGAAATAGAAACGAAGCCTGCTATTTTTTCATTACGATTTTGAATAGAAATGGAAGTGAAGCATGCTGTTTTTTCACTATCATTTCAAATGGAAATAAAGCCGGTGTAGCCTCTACCCTGTGGTTCTCAGGACTTCATATTAGGTATTAGTAATATTATTTTGAAGCACAATATACTGCGTAACAAAACGTGCATTGCACGTGCACGGTTACTAGTGTCAAGAAAAAAAAAACAGCATAAACTGAATTACTCAGGAGAAGGTTCGCAGTGCAGTACTCAGCATGTTTGTGTACATACAGAAACGTTTTGTGAGCCATGAAGCCACATGCACCGCTGTGCATACTAGAAGCCTGATTTGCCATCAAATTAGCAGCAGCTTGGCGGCCTGCTGGTGCTGGGTGGTGTGCACTCAGTTTCAGAACACCCGCAGCAAGTTCAGTCGACGTTCACACACCCTGAGCTCGCTTCGTTTCGGTCCCTTTAATTGCTGTGACGCGCTTGCTTGGAAAGCTAACATGGAGAAGCAGTTATGAAAAATGTAGCGTCTTATTTAGCAAATCAAATTGAAGCTGGCACAATGCTGTTTTCTGATGGTTGTTCAAATCATATTTCCACTCATTTGTTCTGTTATTCTATAATGCAGTAATAGCTCCATTTGCAATGAGCTTCTCTCTTTTTAATAAAATTCGTTTAGTTGATTCAACTTTTAGCATCTGCTCTGAGCTTTAAGGCGGGACCCATAAATGTATCGTTCTAAATAAACGCATCCTATTGAAACAAATAAGCACAAAATAATTTTTTTTTATTTAGGGGCTGTTTGGTTTATAACCCTAGTAAACCAAACCAAAATAAACGTTGTTTGGATTACGGCTAAGCAAAATTTTGGCGTTACTAAAATTTTGGTGAGTAGTTTCTCACCTTCGGATTGCTCGCATGTGACATTAAATTTCGTTAGCATTGCCAAATTTTTGTTGACATTATCAAATATTAGTAGCAAATTCAGCTTTATAAAAGTTGGGTTTATCCCATTCAAAAAAAAAATAGCAGCAAACTAAATGATAGACAATTTTCATTAAAGTTACAAAATTTTGATTTGGTTCACATTGTTAACAAACCAAGACCCTTAATGTGCCCATAGCAGGGGCAGATCTAGTATAGGGACATGGGTTTACAGATGTACACCCAAAATTTTTAGAAAAAAACCTATTATTTTATAGTTATATTAGGTATATATAGTGGAAAGTATACTGGAAAATCGTATTTCAACTGTTTCTCGACCGAATCCCGCCCGCGTCCACGCGCGCCACCCACTTCCCACTGCCCCACCAGACTAGCCCACCACACAGTCCATGACTCCACGCCACACCAGCCACCAGCTGTCCAGCCCACTAACCTAAGCCCACCATGCCACCAAGCACAAGGGCAAGGCTCAAGCCGCACGCCCGCACTAGGCAGCCCCAACCCCAACCCTACCTTTCCTCCTGGCCTTCCCTTTCTCTTCTCGCTCGGGCGGCGCGAGGGCGCGTGGCGAGGCGGCGGCGGGCGGTGGTGGCGCAACCGCGCAAGGACGCGCGACAGGGATGGATGGAGCGGCGAGGTAAGGGGAGGGAAGAACCGAGGCAAGGGGAGGCGGCGGCGCAAGGACATGCAACAGCGCCGAGGCCGAGCCCGAGCAGAATCAGCCATCGGCACCGGCACAAGGAGCGGCGGTGGCACGCGGCAACGGTGAGGTCATGGTGAGCTCCTCAGCTGCCCGCTGGTTTCTTGCCTCATCTCGTGGACTCGCGGCCTCCTCCTCTCCTACTCGCTCGTCGCCGGCCGCCTCGGCCCGAGCTGCCTCAAGCTTAGCTCCTCCCCGCGCCGCCTGCTCCAGATCCCGCGGCCGCCAGGCCTCCCGAGCCACCGCCTCGGATTCGCGCCGAGCTCGGCCCTATCGCTCAACGCCGTCATTGGTAACGCGCGGAGGGGCGAGCTTGAGGCGCGTGCCAGCCAGCCGAGACGATCACCGCACGCCGTTGGCTACTCAGCCGTCTGCCTGGCCGATCCTCAGCTCCCAAGTGTCCGTGACTCAGACGTGGAGATCGCCTCCGCGATCGCTCCTCATTCGCCGGCTCGCAGCCACCGCGCCGTGATGGCTCGATGGCAACAACCGGCGCCGGAAGTGGGAAGGCAAGATGGCATTTGGCACAATGGCACCGAGCCAATGGAGCCACCGATTCGATTGAGTGATTGTGATTGGCATTTGGGATTTGTTAGCTTCATAGTTAATAGTTGTATGTATATGTCAGTGAATTAGATATTTATTTAGATTGGCATTGAATTAGATATTTAGATTGGCATTGAATCACTGATCGATATTTGTTAGCTTCATAGCTCGCATAGTTCAATAGTTGTATGTATATGTCAGTGGATAAAAGAGATTAAGAGAAGATTATTCTGTCCAAATGTCCAATTATATTATGATTTATGAACCTTTATTTTTTACATTGTATAATATGTTTGTAACTTCGAACACCTATTCTGAAAATCCTGGATCCGCCACTGGCCCATAGGCCATAGCGCCCTCATCTCATCCTATATGCCGGCGTCAGCACGGGCCGCAGCTAGAGGTGGGACTTGGGCGGGCGCTTTGGCTAGCTCGGCACGGCGGCGACGGCCCGGCCAAGCACGCCAAAGTTCGACACATGGCGGGCCGTGTCGGCCCGGCACGAATAGTGGGCCGTGCTGGGCCTGCATATTCGGCACGATGGGCGGCACGGCACGGCCCGGCGCGGCGTGCCGTGCTTGGGCAGGCCCGGCCCGGTGTGAGCCGCGATCGAGACGGCACGCGCGACACGGTGAGCACACCGCCCGGCACGGCGGCGCGGTGGCACCGTGGCAGCCACGGCCTCCCGTCGCCCTCCCAAGTCCCACCGTCCCCCATTCCGCCCAATCCCATTCGGCCATTCCCACAACTACAAGCGTACACACAGTCACACAGAGCAGGCAGAGGGAAGGAGCAAAGAGAGGGGAAGGACCGAACTCACCGAAGGTGCCCACGTGGAGCCGGGACGCCCGGCGACGCAGCGCCGCCGCCCGCCGCAGTGATGTGATGGCGCGGCGATGGCGCGCGAAGCATGCCGCGCGGAGTCAGAGCGCGGCAGCCGCGCCGCCGGCGCGGCGATCACCCGTGAAGCGGTGGTGCTGCGGCAGCGATGAAGCCGGCCCGCGTCGGAGTTCGACGCCGAAGGAGCGGCGTCGGCGCCAAGGAGCGGAGGCGAGGCGGCAGCAGGAGGGGCAGAGGGGAGAGGGCGGGGGGGGGGGCGGCGGGAGGGGAGCCGACGGGGAGCGGCGGGGAGGCGCCGAGGAGGCGGCGGGAGGGAGCGAGGGGATCGGCGAGGGGATCGGCGGGGAGGGGAGCCGGGAGGGGGCGGGAAGGGAGCGCGGGAGGGGAGCGGGGAAGGGGAGCCGCGGGGGGAGCGGCAGGAGGGGAGCGGCGGGAAGGGAGCCGGCGGGGAGGGGAGCGGGGGGAGGGAGAGGAGGGGAGGAGGCGGCGGGGAGGGGGCCGAGGGGGGGGGGCCGAGGAGGAGGGGCCCGAGGGGAGGCGGGGGAGGGGGGGTGGGGCGCCGAGGAGGAGGGGCCGAGGGGAGGCCGGCCGCCCGAGCCCGAGGAGCGAGGCGCGTGGGGAAGTGGATTCGGAAGCCGGACCGGAGGCGTGCCGCGTGGGGCTAGGAGGAGGAGGAATAAAGGGGGTGGCCGGGGCGGGGCCCGGTGGGGACATCCGACGGGGCCACGGGCACGGTGACCGGATTTGACGCTGGGGCGAGCGCCAGCGACGTGGCGACGGGAATGCTTGACGGTGGGAAAAAGAATGGAGGAGGCGGCGGACGCATAAAAGAGCAAGATGATGTGAAAAAGTTGATTCTACACGAAGACTAACGCTCGCAAGCAACATTTAAAAATAACGATCGAAACGTTTAGAAAATAACGATCGTAAGAGTAACGCTCGTAAAGTAACGCTCGTATTTTTCCTTATAAGTTCACTTCCTCCGCTCTGCATCTTCCCAGCATAATCGCATTGCTTCATTCTTCACTCCCTCCGCTCTGCAATTTCTTCCGAGCATCACAGTTCCCGGGATATTTATTGTTCCGAGCACCACAGCAATTTCTTCACTCCCTTTATTTATTTATTTATTACTTCTAATTTTACAAGCATATTTATTGTATTTATATTTCACATCCATCTACTCTCCCCATTTAGTCATCATCTATCCATTATGCTGCCAAGAAGTCGGAGCACCAAGGAGCTCCCGAGCGGTATGCTACCGAGGAGTCGGAGCACGAAAAGGACAGCAGGGCGACTTAGTGTAAGCTCTCGCCGTCGCTCCCCTAGTCCTCCTCCGGCTACGACTCCCGTTGATGCTCGCCAGTTGTCGCCAAGCATGGGAGACTACGGCATGGATGACCGTCATATGGACGGTACGGAGGGCTACGAGGAGTACCAGGCGGTCCGAGCCAATGAGGACTCCAGAGTTCTCCCGCGCCCTGACGGCAACATTGGCGGTCCGGACGAAGGCTAATTGTTGAAGCACATGACCGGAGCCAGAAATCCATGACGGCCAAACGGTAGATATCGCAACATGTAATTATTGCCAAGCTAAATTAATCGCTCGCATGCAATTGCAGGACAGGCACTTGAACCGCACTACAAGGCATGCTTGCGCAAGATCGGGGCGGAGAGCCGAGGGGGAGGAGTACAAACGCAGCTAAACTTCGAGGTCGATGGCTCTGTAAGTACTTGGATATACAACCCGCTTTCTGCCCGTGAGGAAATCGCTAGATATATTATTGCGGAAGATCAACCGATTAGGATGGGTGAAAGCCGCGCGTTCGAAAAAATGATCCAACGTGGCTTTTGCCCACAGTACCAACATGTTAGTAGGAGAACCACTACATCTGATATTTTACGAATGTATCATAAGGAACTAGCAGAGCTAAAGGAACAATTCCTACAAGTTCAGTTCTCTTTTGCTATAACTTCAGACATTTGGATATCATCACACCAGAGAAGTGCCTACCTTAGTGTTGTAGCCCATTATTTAGACGATAATTACAAACTAAACAAGAGAGTCATAGGGTTTAAGCCAATTAACGAATCACATACCGGAGAGGCTATTGCTGAGCGTATACTACACGTACTTGATGATTTTAAGATAGATAATAAGATTGCTTCTATCACTCTTGATAACGCATCAGCGAACACTACTGCTATGAATATCCTCACCCCAAGATTGCAGACGTATATTGGTGGTTATGTTCTCCACCAAAGATGCGTATGCCATATCTTGAACCTTGTTGTTCAAGACGATATGGAAGCGATTGGCGGATATTTGAACAGTGTCCGCGACGCCATTCGCTACCTCACAAATTCCCCACAAGTGATAGCTAGGTTCGCGGAGTACTACGCAGCCAATAGGAAGGAGCCAAGAAAATTCGGTCTTGACATGAAGGTGAGGTGGAACTCGACCTACATCATGTTAAAGAAGGTACAAGGGTACGAACATATTATATCTGTTTTTGTCAATGCTAACTCTGAAAACAATGAATTGGTAGTTACCAATTCAGATTGGCAGATTGCTAGTCATTTTTGACAGTTTTTACAACCTTTTTATAAAGCAACAAAGATGTTATCTGGTGTTTATTACCCTACCTCTTGCTTAGTTATAGAATTTATTTGGTTAATTGCAGACAAGATTGCTAAATCTAGGAATGATCCCCTTTTAAGTCATGCTGTCGCACTAATGGAGAAAAAATTACTAAATATTTTGAGTCTATTTCACATGTGTATTGCTTTGCTATCATTTTCGATCCCACGAAAAAGTTATCAGGTTTGCAGATCGGTATGGAGGGAATAGGTGAATGTCTTGATCTTGATTACTCGGAAGCTTTTGCACATGTCAAAGAGGAACTTTTTCATGTTTTTTTGTATGTATTATGACAAATTCGGCAGTAGCGCGGGATCAGAGGCCTCACAACAGACGCAACAAGGAAAGAAAAGCTTGACATCCCACTTGTGGAAGAAGCTAAAGGGCAAGTCCAGTCCTTCGTCCTCTCGGCCAAAGCGACCCTTCAACCGAATTCTGTCTCAGAGCTAAACCACTACCTGGAGCATGATTTTGCAAACATCGATCCTGATCTTTCCAGTGGAAAGATAGACTTGCTCGAGTGGTGGAAGAACAACAAGCGGATATTTCCTGTATTATCACATTTCGCACGCGATGTTTTGTTGGTGCCGGTGTCCACTGTATCTTCAGAAGCAACGTTCAGCATGGCAGGGAGAATAATTAAAGAAAGAAGATCATCCCTCACGCCTAGGATGGTGGAGGCAATCACATGCGCCAAGGATTGGGAATTGGCTAAAGAGCGACAACAGCATCAATTGGAGGATCTTGAGATCGTGCAGGCGTGCGCTGACCTCGAACGCATGAACGATCTCGATATTGATGAGTAGTCAGTATGTACACATGTTGTTACTGTACTCTTTTCCTTACTCGGGAACCCCACTGGGCGTAAGGTTTTAACGAGGCAAGAACATTGTATTCAGAAATATTAAGAAAGTTTCACATTTTTCCCGAAATATTTTCGTGCCCATGTTTTTACGTAATTAATTCAATTTTAACTAGGTTTTTAATGAGGCGGGCACGACCGCACGAGAGGAATGAAGATGGCGGTCGCTGCCGCCGTCACCGCCTCCGCCATCAATAGTTACTTAGGGCTGGGCTTGGGCTGACATGGCACGACCCTGGCACGATGGGCTTTGGGCCGTGCCTGGGCCTGGCCGAATGCGAGGTGGGCCGGCACGGCACGGCACGGCACGGCGGGGTGACCGGGCCGAGCCGGCACGGCACGATGCGGCCCGAAGCACGGTGGGCCCGGGCCGTGCCGGCATGGCACCGCCCAATTCCCAGCTCTAGCCGCAGCAATGGTGAGCCCCGATGGCGGCAAATATCTGGTACAAGGCACAAAGAAAGTGAGGAGGAAGAAAATTGTGCTTTGAGATTAGTAGTGTTACGTGTCACTTTCGTAGAGGTATAGAGGAGGACAGGAGGTGCTATATAAGCTTCTACGGCACTAGTACGGTTGAATTATTTTCCCGGCCGTCTCTCTGGGCAACCAGTTAGGCACAAAACCACGCAACCACCGCCAAACAATCCATGGTGCCTCCGCACTCGCACTAGGTCTCAAATAAAAAAATATCGCGCGCGCTGGAACCTAGGGCCAAGCGCCCCGCGGTGCCGGCGAGCCGGACATCATGGTCTCCCTCTCGCTGGAGATCCTCGACAACAACCTGTCCCGCCACGGCATCCGCAACGTCGTTCGCACCTTCGCTCTCTCCGAGGCCTGGCGTCGCCGGTGGGAGTCCGTCCGCGGCCTTGCGCTCCGGTTCCTTTACTCTGATTCCCCCGCCGCCGTCACCTCCGTCTTGAGGTGCTGCGCTCCCCCTGTCCATAGCCTCCACCTCTCGATCCTCGAGCGACTATACCGCCGCAAGCGCGTCCAGTCCCTCGACCTTGATTTCAGGTTCTCGTTCAGTGGTGAGCCCATCCTCGACCCCTCCATCTTGTCCTGCCACGAGCTCACCTCCCTACTATTATCACGAGGTCTCAAGAAAATGTGTTTGGCTTGGATGGGTGATTCACCACATCCAGCAGTCGTGTGGATTGAATACCGCACAAACGCCTACTATTATCTATGAAGATAATGCAGTTTGTGTTGCACAAGTGCAGATGGGTTATGTGAAGCGTCATCTCACAAAGTATATCAACCTCAAGTTCTTCTATGCTCTTGAATTGCAAAATATGGATGAAATTAAAGTACTGTATATTAAGTCATGTAAAAATCTTGCAGATTTATTCACTAAGTCACTTCCAGCATCTAGCTTTAAAAGGTGCAAATGTGGAATTGGAATGATGAGATTTAGAGAAGTGCATAATTCAGGGGGAGAATCTTCACGAACTCATTAGTAAAACTTGATCACGAAGATTGAGTACACAAAGAATAAATCCTAGAGATTAAATGAAATTAGGTAGATTGTACTCTTTTTCCCTTAACAAGTTTTTCTGAAGTTTCTCAACTAAGGTTTTTAATGAGGCAATTCATACAGCACAGCAGAACGTGTATCATGTACTCTTTCTCTAAAAAAATTTCCACTGGGTTTTTGTAGAGTTTTGACGAGATATGAACATGACAGATGAGTACCCAAGAGGGACGGTTAGAAAACCCTGGGCCGATACCTTTCAGGCCTGGCCCATGATGAGCTACTCATCCACCCTGAAGACTATATAAAGGAGGGGATCTCCAACCATTGTATTACCGTTTTACAGAAGAGCAATAAAGAGAAGTAAGAAGTTCCCTCGTATCTCTGTATTCAATCTATTATTCTGTACTGTTTGTCCTTGCATTGTTCTAAGTGATTATGCACTTATCTACGAGGTAATCGCTCAGACTAGACTCGCCAGCGATGATTCCTCAACATCAACAACCATATATAAAAGGCCCTTACATCCTGTATGCATTTTATTAGCATGCATGTACATATCTACGTGCACATTAATGGCACCTAATTGTTCTTAACTTGCTACTTATCTAGTGCTCTGCTATAAAGCGATATGCGTATCTCAATAGTCAATAGCCATAGAATATTTCCTGAAACATGGAGTGCGTTTTTTAGAATGCATGAACGACTTAATTACCTACCTATATTGCATATTGCGAGTGCAGAAAATAAGGAGCATACAGCACCCACTATAAGACCGCTGCCATTTCATTTGCTCTCCCTCACAAGTCAGATAGCCATCAACAGCTGCACTACTTTTGACATCCGTATCAGGCCAAGATGAGGGCTAGACAAATGCTGCTCCTGACCCTTGCCCTCCTGGTGCTATCGTCAGGTACGTCTCTACCTCCGCAGTTAATTACAGTATATGACAGCTTTTGATGCGATCTTAATTTGTTCTTGTTGAGATTTGCAGACGGGGAAGCAAAGGCGAGCGGCGCCGTACCGGCTGAGCATTGCATGACAATAGATATCGGGAAGGGTAACGCGTGTAGTCTCGGGCCATGCCGGGCGGCATGTGACAAAGAGAAGGGCACTGGTGGCGCGTGCGTCGCTAGGGAATGCATGTGCACGTTCTGCGCCCCTCAACTGCCTCCACAGCAACAACGGAACTGAATTGAATTAGTTATATAGTTATTAACATGCTGTATTACATGTTGGTGGCTAGAATTTTCAATAAAATTTCTTTCTTGTCTATTTGTTCTGCCGCGGTGTCGCCTCAGGGTGATGCCTCCTGCTGCCGGGAAGATGCGGTTCAACAATCCCGCGATGCGATGCATTCACGCCTTGATTTACGTAGTCACATTGAAGAAGTATTTGGGCCGGTTTAAATCTGAATGGCTTGAGAAGTTGTAATGTGAAGAAGAAGGGTGGCTTTGCTTAATCTATACCTCAGAAAAAAGGCAACGGTCTAGATTTAGTCAAATCCTCCTTCCAGATTTAAGAGGTAACACAGGGATCTGCATCCGAATACATACAGTTTGAATCTAGTATCAAAATAGGCATTGTCATCAGGGCCGATCCTATATAATTTTATTCAAGTATTACGAGATACACTCAATCTCAATGGCTTATAAGGTGTATATGCATATCTCAACCACCATAAAACACACAGATTGTATTGTTTTTACTTTTAGGATGCATGAACCTATCTATCTTCACACTAATCACACGTGATTGTGTTGTATAATTGTGGTCGTGCTGCCGACGAACGAAGCTCTCAACTCTTAAATAATAAACAATTACCAAGAACATAAGGATATAGTCCTAATCTTCTCTTTTTATTGATCTCTTTGTTCGTAGGCTTATGTCTACAATAAGAGCCTCTGACCCCCCTTTATATAGGTGGAGGAGGTTTATGAATAAATAATATGAAATTAAACTAACTAATGGGCCATGTGGGCCGATAACCCCTAATGGGCCTTTCTTTAGGTAAAGTGTCTATACATAATCGGGCCTCAGAAATAGAACGATATACAATACTCCCCTTGGACACTTTGCCAACGTCATGCTCATGTCTCATTAAAAACTTGTTCCAAAAATCCAGTGGGTAAAAACGGTAAGAAAAAAGAGTACATAGCTGTTATTCTTGCTATTGCACATGCTGCCTCATTAAAAATCTTCGAATGAGAAAACTCATTGGGACAAAACTGAAACAAGGGAAAAAGAGTACAACATCTGTTCATCCTATGACGAACATATATGAAGATCATATATCTATCCCTGAAGACAACAACTCTTTGTGTCTTCTCATACCAATACCATAGATAAGTTTCTCAAAACTTGGTCCTGGCAGGGCCTTAGTAAACCAATCCGCAAGATTCTCACTGGATTGGATTTTCTGTATTTCTATATTCCCATTTTCCTGCTGCTCATATAGGTAAAAATGTTTAGAGAGTATATACTTTGTCATATGCGTCTTGGCATAGCTATTCTTCATTTGTGTAATACAAGCTGCATTATCCTCATGGAGGGCTGTAGGAATTTTCTCAACCTCTACACCACTAGACTCTTGGATATGGTGAATTAGTCTTCTAAACCATTTGCACTCTCGAGATGTCTCATATAGTGCAATGATCTCAACATGATTAGTTGACATAGCAACAATCAATTGTTTTACAGATTTTGAAGAGATAGCTGAAGAACCACTTAGAAAGACGTATTTAATTGTTGACTTGGCATTATGGGGATTAGAAAGATAGTCAGCATCTGAGTAACCCTTCAACCTTATATCTTGACCCTTAGATAAAATGGTCCCAGATCAGTTGTACCCCTAAGGTACATGAGGATTCCCTTAATTCCGTTTTAATGCATCTTCATAGGCTCAGGACTATATCTTGCCAAACAATTTACTGCAAATGCAATATCAAGCCCGGTATAATTAGCAAGGTATAACAATGCTCCAATAGCACTTAAATAAAGGGTTTTGCGCCCTAATGTATCCTCATCCTCTCTTCTAGGTCCATAAGGATTTTCTCCACTTCTAACGAATTAATGATCATGGGTGTGCCTAATGTATGATATTTATCAAGATAAAATCTCTCCAACACTTTATTGGTGTATGCAGTCTGATGCAGAATCCATTCTTGGATTTCTTTATGAACACGCATGAACAGACTTCTTTATTTATGTGTCCCTTTTGTAAAAGGAATTTACTTAGTCGGTTGTACCACATACATCCTGACCCATAGAAATATGCAGTCACGACGTCGATGAATTTCATTTTCAAATTCATTCATGCTTCCATAGCTATAAGGTATTGGAACGTTGTGTCATCCGTTACAGGAGAGTAAGTTTCATCGAAATTGATGTTGGGTCTCTATATGAACCCATGTGCTACTAATCTAGTTTTGTATATCACCACTTCATTTTGTTCATTACTCTTTCTTATGAACACCCACTTGTGTCTAACAGAAATAACATCAAGAGGTGTCTTTACCACAAGTCCGAAGACTTTCCTCTTATTAAGCAGTTTAGTTCATTCTCGATTGCTTCCTTCCATTTATCTCAATCTTGATAACTCTTGTATTCCGCAATCATCTTTGGTTCTGGATCAGATTCAACAAGGAAGACAATCTTTGAGATGAAGTGTAACATCTCAAAGTTATGTTACTATTTTAAAATTAATAAAATTATTATTTTATTGATTTCTCTAAGTGTAAAAGATTTCCTTGTTTTTTCTAAAAATCTAAAAAGGAGTTTTACTACTTTTCTTGCAATTCCCAAGTTTTAAAAGTCAAAAATGAAGATTTATTGAGTTTACTAGGTTTTATTGGGTTTGAAGTTAAAAAGAACATTCTAAGTATTTTCTTGGTTTTCTGGTTTTAAAACGGGGTTTCCCTTTTTTCAAAAATTAAAAATAATTTATTTGCAAAGTAAAAGATAACTCTAAGTTATAAATAATCTTATTAAGTTCAAATTAATTCAAAGATTTTTGTGTATTTTTCTAGAATTCTTGGACTCTATTTACTATTTTCTAAAAACCTATTTTCCCCTTTCTCTGTTGGTTCCGGACTTCCCATCGGCCCGTTCCTACCTCGCACGCCGACCCGCACCACCCTCTCAGCTTCCTCCTCGCCTGGTCACCATCACAGCTGCCTCAAAAGTCCTCACACATTAAATGTCGTTGTGTCGCATTAAATGTCGTCACCTCCACTGCAAAGTCGTCACCTCCGGTGTAATTCTCTCCTTCGTCTCCCTCGGCAGCAGACGCATTTCATTGCCTGTCCTTCGCCGCACCAAACCCCCTCTATTGTTTCTCCTTTCCCCCACCTGCTCCCGTCTCGTCCTCGCCCAAGCACCCACGCCATCAAGCTTCCTCCCTCCCCCCTCAGCTGTTATAAATAGGAGCCCCGGAGCCTCTTGCCTTCCTCTTCCTTTTCCCCATTTCTCTCTCCATCCCTCTCTCCTTCGTTTGCTGGGATTTCAAGCTCCAAGTACTCTGGCCGAAGCTCGCACCGCCAGGGAGTGCGCCGCCGTTGAGGGTCCTCCGCCGTCGACACCTCCACCCCTGGCATCGCCTCGCCATGCTCTCCACGGTGCACACCTCCTCACCGTCGAAGAGTTCACTGGAGCGCCCGCGTCGCCCTTGACCCCGTTCATCGTCGCCGACCCCCCCCCCTCCGACCTCTCTCTCGGCCCTGGTGTGTTTCCCGTGCTCTGTCCTCCCTCTCAGTTTGGACCTCCCTCTCAGTTTAGACTATCATTCTTACGACTACGTTGAATAGTCGAATCATTTCTTTCTTTCGACTATATTGAGTAGTCGAATCCTTTCTTTTTTTTGACCATATTGCATAGTCGAATCCTTTCTCTTTTTCGACCATGTTGCGTAGTTGAATCCTCTCTCTTTCGACCACGTTGAGTAGTCGAATTCATTCTCTCTTTCGACCACGTTGCGTAGTCGAATCCTTTCTCTCTTTCGACCATGTTAGGTAGTCGAATCCTTTCTCTCTTTCGACCACGTTGCGTAGTTGAATCCTTTCTATCTTTCGACCACGTTGAGTAGTTGTACCCTTCTTTGGACCTGGTAGTCGAAGTCTTCTTTCGACCACCTTTTGACCAGTTGGTTGAACCTTCATCCGACCATGTCTTTTCAAACTCCTGAGAGCATGTTCTCCCCCATTCGAACTCCGATTCGAGTGATTCAAATTTCTAAATTCATCTAAGCTCATTATCTTCCTCTTAGAACCAAAATTATTTAATTTGGTTTTCATTTAAATTTAATTTAGATTTTATCTGAATTTAGCTCATTTTCACCTATAGTGCTCAACGATTTCGGAGAACCGGATTCGACGCTCCTCTACATTTTTGACGTCGCTTAAGAACAACAATTAAATAAGCAAAGCAAGTTACACCTTTGATATTATTTGAATCACAGTATTTTAAATTATTTAAATTCTGTTTTAAATTATTATTACATACTTATTTAAATTCAAGTAATTTAAATTCTTGTTTTAAGCTTTATAGTTATTCCCAATTCCACTTATATGGCCATTTATTGTGAAGATCGATAGTATGGGGAATCGTACCGAATGTATTGTATTTGGGGGTTAGAAATTGAGAGGATTGGATTGTAAGAATGCATTCCTGTTGGACGTTTGATTATAATAATATCTTATTGTTGATACACGATTGATGGAAAATTAGATTGTAGGATTACATAAAACTTAGATATTGATTATAGAATTATAGAATTGTTGATTGTTGGAGTATGGGATTGAATGATTGTTGAAGGTTGAATCATAGGAATAAGCTATTATTGAGACTTAGTCGTGGATCCAGTCATGGAATCTAGTTGTGGATCTAGTCGTAGATCTGGTCGTAGACCTGGTCGTGGATCCAGTCATGGAATCCAGTTGTGGATCTAGTGGTAGATCTGGTCGTAGAACCTGGTTGTGGATCTAGTCATGGATCTAGTTGTAAATATGGTCGTAGAACCTGGTCGTGGATCCAATCGTGGAATCCAGTTGTGGATCTAGTCGTAGAACCTAGTCGTGGATCCAATCGTGGAATCTAGTTGTGGATCTGTTCGTAGAATCTGGTCGTGGATCCAGTTGTGGAATCCAGTTTGGATCTAGTCGTAGACCTGGTCGTGACTTTTGGATTGTTGGATGGTTGAAATACTAACCTCGTACTTGACAATTCTTAGACATTGAATCCCTCACACCTTGTCACCCTAGATAAAAATCTGGTCGATACACTAGTATGACTAGAACCTGTTGAAAAACAGTATGCTTAGACAAAGCTTAGACCAAAAGCATTTAATTTGGGGAATTTAGCCAAAAGTTCAGCTATGATTTAAATTGATGCTATGGTATTGTCTTTACCATAGAAGTTTATAAAATGATTTGACTTGTTAAACAAAATAAAATTTGGTTTGGACTTGGGCGAAATAGATGTTTGGATGGATGCATGCTCATACACGGGATCGATTCATTTATATGATCGAGGCCCAAGGTTCTTTTGGAAAGTCGCCCAAGTCAGTTAAGGATCGGTCTTTGAGCCGTATCTTGCTAAGTCCCATCGTACTACCACATGTCCTGTGTGGGTGGGACCTAGCTAAATAATTTGTATCATTTCACCATGGTTGTACCATCTGGTTGCATGGGTGTCTTTTATGATCTACTTTTATGTATTCTCACCTGGTGCAAGAGGAGGCCTGAACTCGGCGGGTTTCTATCTAAAGGGGGGCGAAACCTTAGCTAGGCGGGACTATAGTGGGATGATGCATTGTAGAAGCTTTGTGATAATGACTTAGTAGCACACCTTAGGTAGTGTGTCAAACGAACATTATAAGTCAATTATCTCTTGTGGGTAAAATTGTACAACCTCTGTAGAGTGTAAAACTATTCGAATAGCCGTGTCTACGGTCATGGACATGCTAGTAAAGCCGCTCCAAGTTATATTTTTAATTTTATTTTCAAAGGCTTTATCAAATGATTTTGGATTTCTATCTAATCGGGAAATTTGGGCGGGTAGCCTTATGATAGAAGGGTATCCTTCACCACTCGTTAATGAATGTTATCTGACTATAAAACTTGAGATTTAGAAAATGAATTTTACTTATAGAATACCTGCCTTGGAACTTAGTACAAGTATTTGGAAAAAAAACATTGCTTTATGCAAAATCAACTCTATAAGCCTTCCTTTGCTATAACCCTGCATGAATTATAATTCTATTACTGGGTGTAACTTGCGGAGCACGATTGTTTGTGCTCACTCTTACTTAATAAAATGTTGTTCAGAGGAGAATGACCTTGCAGCTACTGAAGACCTTGACGACTAGGCCGCTATCCCAGTCGGTTGCCTGTGGCAGATTAGCTGGGTTCTACTACTTACTCTTTTGACTTCCGATGTGCTCTGTATTGTCGGCTCGTAAGCTTTTCTTGTATTCAACTCTGTTGTTTATTAATAAAGTTTGCGATTATGGTTGTGGTACCATATTTGTTTACTATGTGAGCTAGCCACTGATCATGGGACTAGTTCAAAAATGCACAGAGGATTTAGGGTGTTAATCCCGGGTCCTTACGTGAAGCAGCTGCTATTAGCACTCATTTGTCTATAAAAGACTTCTCTTGTTTCCACATACTTTATGGAAAACACTTTGTCCGTTTCAATTGGAATTTTATTTATATCTATCATCTCTCCACTATTTTCCAAAATGGCAGAGTCTGACTGTTTCGTTGCCCTAGTATCGGTGGGTGTGCTTCCCCTTCACTAGTCACTTGTCCCTGCACTCTAGCATAGGGCGCCTCCTCCGATGCTCCTTTACAGGGCACCACTCGTCGTGTCTTCACTCGAGGTGTAGCATCTATCGAACGTTTCTTATTTATGTTTGGTTCATAGAGTTTCTCCCCCTTTTCAATACATCTCTTTCGCAGATGCCTTCATGATTTGAGATCCTTTGACCTAGGAGGTCTCCCTCTCTTCTTACTAAGAGTGATGGAGTTAGATACAGAACCCAAAACCTAGGATTACTCTTTCATGTGCATTTATCGCTGGTATATGCGACTTTGTAACTCCTTTATGATCTGTGAATGAATCTAGCAAATGATTTGCAAGATTTGGCAAATTGATTATCCTCTTAATCTTTTATTCAGAGTCCTTAGTGTGTGGATCATTCTTATGAATACTACTATCATTACATGATAGTTTTCGGCATTCCAACTTGGGGTACTTTCCTCCCCTAATGTTGGGAATAGTTTTTCATTAAATACAGTGTCGGCGTATCTTGCTTTTAGCGAATCCCCTATCATACACTCTAAATACTTTATTATAGATAGAGATTCAAATCTCACATAAATTCCTAATTTACGGTGGGGTCTCATTGACGTACACTAAGGAGGTGAGATAGGTATGTAAACGACACATTCAAATTAATGCAGATGGAAAATACTTGGCCTTTTTCCACACACTAGTTAGAAAGGTGGTAACTTATGGTATGCGGATGGCCGGAGTCATATTAATGTTTATGCATGTAATAGGGCACGTCCTGAACACGTAGTTGGTAGACTGGACCTCATTAACAAGGGTGTAGTGATCATCTTGATCTTATCGATTAATGATTCAGCAAGTCCATTCTGAATATGAACATGTGGGATAGAATGTTCCACTGTTATGCCTAAGGCCATGCAATAGTCATTAAATCGTTTTAAGGTAAGCTCTCTAGCATTATCAATTCTTATGGATTGGATCCTGTGATCCGAAAACTTTTCCCTTAGTGTAATAATTTGTGAAATCAGTTTGGCAAAGGCGTGATTCCTAGTGGATAATAGACATACATGCGTCCAACGAGTGGATGCATCTATTAGTACCATAAAGTACGTGAATGGCACAAACATGGGCTCTATAGGTCCGTATATATCCCTTGAATCTTCTCAAGGAAATCAGGCAATTCATCCTTGACCTTATGATACGAGGGTCTCGTAATCAACTTACCTTTTGTACAGGCCTCACACATGAAGTGTGATATGGATTTTAAAGTTAAAAAGAAAATTAATTAATTTACTTGGATTTTTAGGATTTTAAAAAGCTTTTCCTATTTTCTAGAAATTAAAAAATAATTTATGTGCAAAAAAAATCTACTTTAAGTTAGAAATAATATTCTTAAGTTCAAAATAATTTTGGGAATTTATGTGAATTTTTCCAGAATTTTTGAACTCTATTTGCTATTTTCTAAAAGCCTTTTGGATTTATTCTAAAATTCAAAAATCAAATTAAAACCCCCAAAATCCATTGGGCCGAATTCCTTTGTCGCGACCCCTTTTCTTATTTTTCCCGTGTGACTCACTTCCTTCCGCTCGGCCCACTCCCGCACTAGCCCAGCCTCCCCCGCCCTTCCCTATCCCTCTCACTACCGCTAGGACCCACTCGTTAGCGCCCCGCTTAGCCCACGCCGCCCCCTCCCCTCTCTCTGCCATCCGGGCCTGCTCACCAGCCTCTCCTGCCCTTCCCTCTCTCTCTCTCCCACCGACACCACAAGCCAACCTATCAAGCTACCATCTTCTTCCTCCTCCCTTTCTTCTTCCTCACACCACTGCCATTATCGTGCACATCAGAGCTCTTCAATGTAGCTGTTTCATCCTCTTTTCATGTGCAATTGATCCCATTAACACCCCACTCTCCCCTACACTCAATTCCAGCTATTTCCCCCTCCTTTATTCACCGTAAAGTGCATTTCCACCATTGATTGTGCCACCGTCCGTCGATCTCCACGATGTTGTCTACACTGGGAGCTTTACATCTTCACGTTCTACGTTGTGCATGCCTCGTCTTCACCGGAGCGTCATCGCCGCGACAAGCTGACTGTGTCGCCGCCTTCATCCTCGTGACCGGACATCCTTGTGTGCCTAGCCACCAACACCATGAGCGTCACAATCCCTATCTCCTCCTCTCTCTGTTCCACCCCCTCGTCGTTCATCGCCGTGGCGTGGAACACCGGCGACCGTCGGCAGTCAGCTCCCGTGTGCCACCGCCGCATGGAGGTGGCGTGGCCGCCATGTGGCACTACCTGCAGCCACATATGTGCCACATCGGCTCCATTGCCCCATCAGTGCCCGCATGGTTGCATGTGTGGCCGCATGCATGGCAGCCGCCACAATTCCATGCACCTGGTCCACTGTGGATCGACGCTATCCCATGGACCTAGTCCACACACACCTGGAGCCCACATGTCAACGACGGGTTTTATTTTCCTTTAGGAAAATAATTCTGTCGAAAATCATATCCTCTCACTAACATCAAGATGACACAATAAATGTATTTTCCTTTAGAAAAAATAATACCACAAATTCAGAAAATTTCCATTTATATCATTTCATGTGAAATTGAATCTTCCGAGAGCCTGTTCTCCTTCGTTTGAGCTCCAATTCAAGTGATTCGAATTTCTAGATCCATCTAAAATCTTAATATAGATAAATATACTAACATTATTTAATTTGGTGTTTATTTTAATTTTCTTTGATTTTGGCTTGTTTCTTCGTCGACAAAGAACAATAATTATTTAAGCAAGTTAAATCATTTGATCATGTTTGATCAAAGTATTTAAAATTATTTAGATTTTGTTTTAAATTATTACAACAAGCTTCATTTTATTCAATGTAATTTAAATACATGTCTTAAAATCGTAGCTAATCCCAATACTTTTGTATAGCCAAATTTTAACAATGAAATATCCATACCTTGTCACCATAGATAAAATCTAGTTGGTACAATAGTATAAACTAGAATATTTTGGGGAAAATTAAGCCTAACCTTGCTTAAACCTGAAATATTTGATTTGGGAATTTACAGCCAATGTTCAACTATGGTTTACAAATAAGTCTATGGCATTGTTTTGCCATATAAATTTATAAATGATTTGAAAAGAAAAATAAAATAAAAACCAGTTTAGACTTGGGTGAACTGGATAGTTGGTGGGTGCAGGTTTATACACGGGCTCAATTCAGTGAATGGTTGAGGCTTAGGGGTTATTTTGGAAGTCGCCCAATCAATTAAGAACCGGTCTATGAGTTGTGAATTGTTAAGTCACACCGTACTACCACAAATCTAGTATGAGACAGACCTGGCTAAATAATTTGTAATGTTCCACCATGGTCGTGCTATTCGGTTGTGTGGGTGTCTAGATGACCAACGTTTTTGTCCCACTTGGCGCAAAAGGGGGCTTCCGTTTGGCGTGAAACCTTAGTGAGCATGACTACTTTGGGATGGCGTATTGTAAAGACCTTGTGATAATCACTTACTCGGACACCTACGGAAGTGTGTAAAGCGAATATTATAAGTCAATTATCTCTTGTGGGTAAAGTTGTACGACCTCTTCAAAGTGTAAAACTATTCGAATAGCCGTGTCTACGGTTATGGACATGCTGAACAAAGCCTTTTGCGGATTAGACTATGGATTTTTTTTAAAAAAATGTTTTACCAAAAATGATTTCATGGATGTTTATTCCGTATGAGAAATTTGGGCATAAAGCCTTGGTGTAAGGGGATTAATCCTTCAGCGGAAGTATATCCTGCACTAACTCGACAGTTTTAAAATCAAAGAATTTAAGATATAATATAACTGGTTTGGAACTTAGTAAATATATTTAAATACCAAACATTGATTTTGCATAAATAACCATGTAAGCTTTCCTTTGATATATCCCTTCATGCATTACCATTTGTTATTTGGTATAACTTGCGATGTACAATTATTTGTACTCACACTTGCTTAATAAAATATTATTCAGAGGAGAAGGATTTCATTACCAGTGTAGATCTTAACGACTAGACCGCTACCCTAGCCGATTGCCTATGGCAGATTTGCTAGGCTCTACTATTTCTTCTTTGTCTTCCGCTATATTCTTTTTTGTTAGCCAGTAAGCCATTTTTTGTTAGCCTGTAAGATTGGCTTTACTCTGTTGAGAAAAAGCTCGTCATTGCCCAATGCAATGATCGTGAGAAAGTTCTTTATGTCATATCAGTTGGAAGGTACATCCGCAGAATGGTGGGAGAATTGTAGTTCAGCCCCTGAAAATCAACAAGCTATTACTTGGGAAGAGTTTTCAATGGCTTTTTGCAAAGCATATGTTCCCGATGGTATAGTGGAAATGAAGAAGAATGAATTTCGTGATTTACAGCAAGGAAACATGTCCTTGAGTGAATATCTCAACAAATTCACTCAACTTTATCACTATGCTCCAGAGGATGTTGTCACGGACAATGCACATCAGAAGCAATTTAAGCGTGGACTTAATCCTAGTTTAAAGGTGCAAGTTGTAGGTAATGACTATGTGGATTTTCAGCATATAGTTGATAAGGTTGTGCTCATAGAAGATTTTCGATGTGAGTTAGAAGAATCTCACAAAAGGAAGATGATACAACATGGAACTCTCATCATAATCATCCGCAGAGGACCAGAACCAATGTGCAAGAGTTAATTCGTTTCAATAACTCTCCTACCGCATTCAGAGCCCCTGCACAAGCATCTTATTCAGTAAACTCTGGATTCCATAGTTTCAATAACAGTAGCAACAGTCAACCTCAAAGGACCAACAATCCAACCTCAGGAGTTGTTTACTTTAGGTGCCATGAGACAAGTCATTATGCCAGCAGTTGTCCACAAAAGCAAGCCCCGACACCAATTCCTTTCAACCTAGGAGTTACACCAGCCAAGACCCCTACGTTAGGAGTAGGATGAGGAATGTCTCAGACTCCACGTCAAGCCACCAAGACTCCACCAACTTCAGTGAGAGGATGACTACATCATGTCACTGTAGAAGAAGCTCAATCAGTTCAGAACGTCTTTCCAGGTAAGTCTCTAGTTAGTCCCGTGTGCATTGCAACTTTATTTCACTCATAAGAGAAAGCCACTTGGAAGAGTGAGCAAAGTCAAGTTTTGAACCTATTCCTTTGTCAGCCCGAATCCCGGGGACGAGATTCCGTTTAAGGGGGGAGGTAGATTTGTAACATCCCAAATTGGAAGTTCTTTTGAAGTCTTTAAAAATAAGAATAACCATTTGAATTTTCTTAGTTAATTTAAAACTTAAATTTAATTTTCAAAAATTAAAACCATTTAATTTGAATAATCTAAACTTTAATTAGATTTAAAACTATTTTATTTGAGTTCCTTGAGTTATAGAGTATTTTCTGGAATTTTTGGCATTTATTTGGTATTTCTTTGAACTCAGTTTTATTTAATCTCTTTTCTGAAAATAAAAAATCCTTTTAATTTCCAATTTTCCTTCGGGCCGAATTCTTCCCAGCCCATATTGAGCTGGGTTTATCCATTAATTTGGCAAATATCACTCGGACACCCAAATTGAGTGTAAACTCCATAGAAACCATAGGTAAAAGTTTTTAAAATATCCAAAACATTTGTAGATATTGGGAACAGGGTATTCATAGCATGTGAAATTTCAAGATCAAACTTAATCATGTTTGAAAGATAGTCTTTTTCATGCAGAATTTATCTTTTTTATGAGGTCTTTTTCAAGCAGAATTTGTCTTTTTTCATATCTTCCAAATGTGATTGAGTTTGATTTTAGAATTTTACATGGATGTAGAATACCCGGCCTCCCCTATATCTACAAATGTTTTAGAATGTTTAAAAACTTTTATGCATGGTTTGCGAGGAATTTACACTTGTTGGGTTTCCACCTGATATTTACCTATTTATTAATGCCCTTCTCACATTCTTTTCCTTTACTTGAACAGTGAAAGAAAAACACAGTACTACTCAATCATCTCTCTGTTTACTAATAATGCAAAATATTACAGCGTACATTGTTGTCAATTGTTATTATTTCTCAATCAAAAATATTTTAGTATATATATTTCTCGAATATGTTAATCCATTAGTAGGTCCAAGTGAAAGACAACTAGAATTTGTGGGTTTGAACTCACTATAATTGTTTCCAATGGATCTACATTTAATATTAAAAAAATATACTTATTTTTTTGATTATAGACTCTTCATGCCTAAATTTATTTGTACAAGTTTGAATTGCAAGCAAATAGGAAAGGAATTTTGAGTTTTAAACTAAAAATTCCAAAAGAAAAAAAAATTCCAAAAATTGGAAACTGGTGATCTCCATTTAATAAAGAATAGATATTTTTAGATTATAAACTTCACGTATCATGTCTACAATTATATATGTGTACAAAGTTTGAATTGAAATGAAATGATAAGGAAATTCAAATTTTCATCTAAAATTCTCAAAAGACAAACCCAAAATATAATAACTCAGAATTAAAATTCTAAATAAACTAGAATCATATATATAAACTCTGATTAAAAATACCAAATAACGTTGGAACTGTATGTATAAATTCAGAACTAAAAATTCCATTTAAAGAACAGTATCAACCTTTTTTTTTCTACGAGAGATTGGTATCAACCTTGAATGAAATGGACCATATATGAAAACATTTCAAGTTAAATAATAGTTAGAATTTCAAAAAAAAATGTCATTCACTAAGTTGAGAATGAAATGTTTAAAATTGTGGTACGCAAAGTATATTTGAATTCTGAATTGAAAATTTCATAAAATTGCAGAATACAAATATTAAAAAATTAGAATTAAAATTAGAAATAGGGTTTTGAATTTACAATTTTAAAACATTCAAATATAGAGCTAAATTCAACTAAAAAACTTGTTATACAAATATATGAAAATTTTGAAATTAAAATTCTTATAAAATTAAAGAATACGTAGCCCGCTGCGGGCGCACGCAAAAAACAAAACACTCCAAGGAGATAGCTATACACACCTTTTTTTTTTTAAAAAAAAAATACCAAGTTGATCTCACTTGGAAACAAGCTTATCAATTCTATTCCAGTACTAGTCGGAATGGTCGGAACATGTTATACTAGCATCCAAAGCGGCACACAGTAGCCTCAATCCTGTACCGGCCTCAATACCAGTAATTCCGATTCATTTTGGCCCATTCCGGTAATTTCGGTACTGGGTATAATTGAAGTGACCCCTCTTTTGAATCAGCTCGGAAGTCCTAGCCCAATAGTACTTCTCCGGTAAGCGAAATTATGCTAGACTATTATAAATTGTATGAAGTTATGAACTCATGTTGTATTATTTAACTATGTATGACCTTTGTATTTATAAAGTTATTGAACTTGAAGTGAGATTCTAAATAAAATTATGTGTGCATATAATTATATATAAATAAATATTATTGTACTAAAATCCAAAATAAACTAGTACTGACGTATTTCATACCGAGAAATAAACTAAAATAGCCCCTCGAATAAAATTGACAACTACGGTGGAAAGGCCAGCTAAAGATTTACCAATGCTGCGGAAGCTCAAAAGAAACGGCAACAAACCAGAGCTCATCCGCACGGCCGGCTGGCCGCACCTGCAACTTGTACCGTTCTACTCTCCTCTGTGCCCCTGTCAGCTGCCGCTGCGTGTCACCACAACGGGCCTTTTTTCAGCCCTATAACTGATCACGACTGGGTGTTTAATGGGCCAACCAAAAGCACGCCATATTAGCCCGGCACGTGCTGACAGGCCGAGATATCCAGTCCCCAGCCTACTGGTAGGGCATGCACGGCACCGGACTGCCTGTTCCCAGCTTCTCTCTGTCGTGTGATGTCTCGTCTCTTCCAGTTTCAGCCTCGCAGTTCGCACCCGATCCTGACCGCGCACCGCCGCCCGGGCCCGCCTTCTCCGGTGGCCTCCCTCGCCGCCGGAACCACCAGCTACCCAGCTGCGCCGTATCCGTATCCCGCGGAACCCCAGCTCCGACCATCCTCGTCACCGCCGACGATTCGGTGGCTCCTATCCCTCCCCCCGGTGCCGCAGCTCTGGCTCTGATAAGCACCCTGCCTTCTTCGGCTCCGGTGAGCGTCTACTCCCCCCGCTACCTCGAATCCTCCCTAGGGCGAACAAATGGCCCGCCGACTCCTCCGCCGCAGCCTCAGCTACTCCCCCTCTGCCGCCGCCGCCGAGGACATGGTCGTATCCTCCCTCCGCCTCCTCTCCTCCGCTAAACTGAACAAACCAACCCCATTTCCCACTCCCCTCCACTCCATTAACCCCGATCCCGATCTAACAACAACTCCTACTACCATCCTCTTGTCCCCCGCGGAACGCCTCCGCGGGGTCTTCCTCCACAAGCCACCCGGCCGCGCCGCCCTCCACCGAGCCCTCTCCTCCACGGGCCTCAACGCCGCCGCCGCCATCTCCCCGGAGGTGCTCTCCGATGTCGTCAACCGTGGCAGCCTCAGCGGCGCCGCCACTGTCGACTTCTTCGACTGGGCCATCACCAACTCCAAGCTCCCCCCTTCCCTTCATACCTGCAACATTGTCATCAGGGCTTTGGGCAGGAGGAAATTCTTTGCCTTCTTCGACCCCGCCCTGGAGATCATGCGGAAAAGTGGCATCTTTCCCGACCTAACCACACTGGAGATCATCATCGATAGTCTAGTTGCGGCCCGGAAGGTCAATAGGGCCGTCCAACTGCTCAACACTGACCAATTTGGATTTGGAATTGGGAAAAATTGCCACAGAAAGGAGTCCTTTGCTATCCTCATCAACTGCCTCTGCCGGAGGTCACATGTAGGCCTCGCCAGCTCGCTCTTGCAGGCCGCTCGTGGAGAGCTGTTTGATCTTGATAAACATGTGTACAATGAGGTGATTGGTGGTTGGGCGAGGTTTGGGAGGGTTGATAAGCTGGAGCATTTCTGGGCAATGATGCTGGAGGATGGGCTAGTGCCAGATGAGATTTCACATTGCCATCTCATCGAGTCATTGGGGAGAGCCGGGAGGGCTGAGGAGGCACTCAGAGTGTTAGAGAAGATGGTACATGAGGGATACGGTCCGACGACGATGGCCTACAATGCACTTCTTTTCAATTTTATCTCAGTGGGAGATTGGGACAGATGCATGAAGTATTACAAGGATATGGTGGATAAGAATTGTCCCCCAAACATTGACACATACTACAAGATGATAAGAGCCTTTTTGGGAGAGCGGAGGGTGGCTGATGCGCTTCAAATGTTTGATGACATGTTGACTCGAGGTATTTTGCCAAATAGCGGTGTGATTACGTCGTTCATTGAGCCATTGTGTACATTTGGGCCCCCTCATGCTGCTTTGGCGATTTACAAAAAGAGTATGAAGGCTGGTTGTAGAATATCCTTGAAAGCATATAAGCTTTTGCTCAAAAGGCATGCCAGGTTTGGGAAGAGTGGAATAGTTTTGAAGATTTGGGAGGAGATGCAAGAGTGCGGGTATCCATCTGATAAGGAGATTTACGAGTTTATTGTGAATGGCCTATGCAATGTGGGTAAGGTTGATGCTGCTGTGTCCGTGGTGGAGGAATCACTTCGGAAAGGCATCTGTCTTGGGAGAGTTGTGTATAGCAAACTGAACAACAAGCTGTTGGAGATGAACAAAGTTGAGACTGCGTACAATTTGCTAAAGAAAGTCAAAGATGCACGTGCACTTGCTAATTCACGCAACTACTGCCGTGCTAATGGTTGGCACTTCTGAGCACAGTCAATTTCTCATTCTAATGGTAAATGACAAGTTATTTAGTTTGACTGGTGAAAGTGTTTTATGTGCTGTTGGAAATACACTTGTCTGTGATAAACTTGATGAAGCTAAAACTCTTAAGTTGGAGAGGCTAAAGGTACCGTACAAGGGTAAGTACCTGTACTAGTTGCTTCATTGTATTGACATGTGGCAATTTTTGTGTTTACCAAGATATCACATATATAAATTTATTTGTCACTGTTGATGGGATTCTTCTGACCGAACCTGGCATGATGACTGGTGGAATAAGTACTGGAAAAGCTAGATCAAATAAATGAGACAACAGTAGATGTTTAGAAGAGAATGTATTATGCACAGTTACTGGATTTGCTATAAAACCCCGCAAATCGCGAACCGGATTCGTCGAACCCTAACCGGTTTAGGTATGGGGTTTGTGTTCGCACTTCGCAGTGGAAACTGGAAGAAAAAGTGGCGAACTATGAACTTGAATCCCGTACCGCGATTCAGACGAACCGCGTTTCTAGTAACTTTGGTATTATGGTTTTACCTTCTTAACTATGCACAGACATGTCTTATTGGCTCTTCATGGAATTTGTGCTGCAGGCATGCATCATCGCAGGAAGTCTTCACCCATTTGGATTGCCAGTGTAGCAACGTCAGTGTGGGCGAGAACAACATAGGAGGCATGGAATGCCTAGACGAGTGCCTATTGCCTCGTGCACAAAAATGCCCCCTGTGCTGCAGATCCCAGTATCAAAAAACCAGGCTGTCGATGACGGACTCTTCCTGTTCACTGATCTTCCGGATGCATCGTGCAGAGGCGTAGGATCCTGTGCAGCGACGTTCCTTGTGACTGGCAGCACCCAGTCATTTGTAGGAAGTATGCAGTTCTTTTCAGTACAGTTACATGGTTGTAGTCTTGTAGTGCTACTTTGCCGGTGACTGTTTTTGACAGCTTCTGCTCCTTGCAGGTGTGATGGATAACATGTTCCCTGCTCATAATACTTTGGTGAACTTAACAGCTGACATTTCTGCCTTAGCTGATTTTGCTCTGGTTCGTTCCTCGAGTGCTATTTGTGATCCTTATTATTCAGGCATTTTGTGATATATCAAAAACTGCTGGCAGATGAGGGGTATTTTATGCCAAGCACACTTCTTTCTGTCCCTGGAGTTAGCTCCTTTCTTTAGAACAAATGCACTCCAAACCTGACACTGTGACACATTCTTTTGCATTTCAAGGTGGCAATGAAACTGAGACCCGTGGTAATTTTTTTCTCAACATATAGTGTCACACCCATGTCATTCTTGATTCTTCATTTTACAGACTCAGTTTATGTACTATTCTGTTCGTTGTCAAATTATTTCTGATACCCTTTCATCGTTATTTTGCACTTCATAGAGTTTCAGTTTTGCAGGCCTCAAATGCATACCTTCATTTAAGGAGCAATGGTCTCAAGATGTCATTTGATTTTGTCAAAGAAATGCCTAGAGCAGCTAGACTAATAGGTCCGTTGTCGAAGAAATGCCTAGAGTAGCTAACCTATCTGCTGACAGAAAGGAGGAGTATCATGAAACTGTTATAAATTGGAAGCGGCTTGCTTATATTTCTATCTCTATTTTCAGGTTTAAGATCCTTCTGACTGAATAACTATGGCGTACATGAATTTGCAAATTTCATTTGCATTTCTTATGAAAACATGCCTCTCTAATGTGAGGGCAGCTACTGGTATGCTTCCATAAATAGTTTCGGTTATCCATCTCATCAGATAGTATGATTATCTCACCTGATTATTTGTCATATCATGCTGTGGTGACAGGATATTTCTACATATTTGGGTCTGACCTTTTAGGAGAATTTTTATTCAGGCCCTTTGTTGAAGATGTTTCCCTCTCAAGTATGTACACAAGTTTATCTTTGTAGCAGTATCTTTATGCAGTTGATATGTATGATTTGTGTTTTTTTTTCATATAAGGGTTTATTCCTCTTTTCCAATAACTTGTATGGAAATTTTTATTTGTTCATTTCAAGGAAGCTGGATTACACTTTTGGAACTTTTCCCTGCATTTTCTTTGTACCGCATTGTCTATGAGTTTTTCACAATCTGCGCTGCTTGGGAATTATATGGACTCTTGGGGATGCAGTGGATCAACTTGAAGAATAGTAAGCTGGAGGAGTCCGAAATGTCAGAATTTGGGTCCCCCAGGGAGTTGCAAAGGAAGGAGCTTGCTTTATCTGATGAATAACTGGACTTGATAAAAAGCACCATTAGTTCGAAGTTGAACCGGTAGGTAGAATATTTTTACATCTAATGAATTCCAGGAGGTGTTGTGGTACTTGCTCTGTTCATAATAGCACTCGCCACTAGGATTATGTCCTTACTCTACATTTTGTGTCTTCTTTTAAGTTCTAATGGATACTGACTTTTTCCCAAAATTGTAAATATATCTTCACCATTTTCTGTTTACCTTTGTACTAAATACTGATTTTTGTGAAACTCTCTGCCAATTCATACTGGAAATCCAAGTCAGATGAATGTGAATAGGCTTGGTGAAGATAGGTTTTTCTAACAGTACAAACATTTCATCAAGAGTTCTTTGATGTGATTTTTTAACAGAGCTATGGCTGAAGTCTGTTAAAAGATTGGTTTCTTCTTCGTGGTTGTGTACAGATAATAATGACTGTTCTATAGCAGTTTAATAAGCTTGTTTAAGGCTGATATTGTGGTCTTATACTCTTATTGTGAACTTACTACTGCACAATAGTAGCTTTTGCATGAACAACTCAACCAGACTACGCATTGCGGTTTATCTTTCTAGAATTCTGAAATTACTTGTTGGGAAAACGTGCAAATAATTATTCTCGGTTTGCGTGTCTTTCATTGGAGATTCACGAAATGGTCCGCTCATTTGCTAAATCAGAAGTTCTGTGTCTTCTTTAAGTTCTTGAATTATTTTTGATAGTTTGATCAGCGTGTATACAAAAGTGAGATTCCATATTGGTTTTCACATGGCGCAACACAAGTTCTCAACATTTTTCTTTTTATTCTCCAAGAAGCAGCTTTGACCAGCTTTTTTCGTCTTACCCTCCAAGAAGCAGCTTTGACCAGTATTCACATTGCGTAATACAAGTTCTGAGGGCCTCTTTGGATTGTGCGATTTTTGGAGCAATTTCGAAGGAATGTCTATACAGCCCTTTGGAACAAAGGATTAAGCTTACAGGCCCTGAATATTTTTTACTCTCCAAGAAGCAGCTTCGACCATTTCTTTTTCAGTATACATTTGAAAAATAGAGTATTATCAAAATATTTTTGACAGTTAATCCAGTTAAGTTATTTCTCATGTTGCCAATTTAAATATTAGGAGTACACACGTGTGTCAGTGGGAAAACGTATGCTTGTGTTGTGTGGTCTTGGATGCCTAAGATAAATTCTTAGTGTGCGTAGAGGACTTGCAAACACGTGTGCTGCGCCTGCAAGTATGATTTAAATGCTCTAGCAGGGGAATATGTACTGCTAGGGTGAGAACAGATCGAATACAAGTGGTGATAAAACCATATTCGTATTTGTATTTTTTAAATGAATATGAATGCGAAATCAAATATGCTTGAATACAATTACGAATTGAATGCCATAATGAATATGAATGTGAATCGAATATCTACTTAATTCGATCAAATCCGGATAGCCTCATTACGTAATGTGAAATATTAGTGACGTTTTATCCTTGTACAGTCACATTTAATCATTCTAATCTATTTATTTCACCTAAAAGAAATATGAATTTACATTAAATTAGAATAAAATCATCCGACTAATTAGGCATATTGCAGTAAAATACCTATATTACTTCATCAAATTCGAATAAGAATAGTTCGGATAAAATAACAATTTGGATGGAAAAATTTCATACAATATTTGTATCCATATTTTTTTATTCGTATTTTTTTATACGAATACGAATAGAAGAGAAATTGTTAATCGGATGAAAAATTCTATACCTTATTCGTATTGATACGATAGTCAAATAATATGGATAATTCATATCTGTTTTTCATCCTATCGAATCCAGTAGTCGCATAATACGGACAATTCATATCTGTATTTCATCCTATGCACTGCCTGTCAAGTGAACATTGCTGACTATGAGACGATCAAAGTACAAATTATATCCCAAAACGCGCCACCCAGCGATGGCAATTCATATCTAGACCCAAGTGGCGTTCTGAACGTTTTTGGGCTGCCGTTGTTATTTTCAGGAAAAATAAAACACACAAGGCATATTCCAAGAAAATGATGATAAGGCTCTTTAACTCCATGATCATATCAAAGTTGGAAAAATAACCTTCAAATGTTCATGATAAGAATCAAACAGGGCAATGTAACATTGCATTCTGCAGCACAAATTGAACTCACATGGAAAAATAATGTCTACTACAGGAACGCTAGCGAATGGCCTGGTAATATGAATTGGATCCGGAAAACAAATGTTTAGAGTTGCTTCCGTAACATGTAAGAGGCCTTGCCACTTCAGTTTACCGTTGGCCTTGCCTCAGTCGGATGAACAACTTCAGGATTCGGAAGATGACTGGTTCATCATTCATCCTCATAAATGAATGGGCAGAAGGCCCACTTGATTCCAGTGCATTGAGCTGCATTTGTCCTGCTAGTCATCGAAAAGGGTAGAGACGAGCAGGTGCTGTACAAAAGATGCTCTCACGGCAGCTCGCCTACGCCTTCGCTCCCTCTCTTCATGACTAAGGTTGGATTCGGGACTGCAGAAAAGAGAGTGCATTAACATTTTTTCGCATCCTACTCAAAAGAAATGTCACTAGGTGGTCAATTGCAATGTGCAAATCATGTGACGCATACTCCAGATTTTTCTCTGCTGGAGTATAGTCTAATCACAATACTTATATTTCATCTACGTAGAAATAAGTGATCAGTGGTGTAGCTCGGATACACTGGACGAAATGGATAGCCTAAATCAACCCAAAGTGGGCTGTTGGAAAGGTTGCGACTTTTATTTGAATTCAACAGCCACACAGGTGGGTCCAACTTCGTGTGCATGCATTAATTCAATTTTTTGGAATTAGCTACAGTTTAACAAGCTTCACTCCAGGGTTAGACGAGAATACACAATGATGATCTGGTATGGAGCTTATATCCGCCTACAGTTTTGCAATGCTTTGCAACATTGGACATGTATATTTCTCATAATAGTATACTTAAGAAACAGACATAATGCAACAACTAGACAATATAATATAATTAGAATGGTTTGATCAATTTAAGCTCAAGACACGTTTCGTCAAACTTAAGCTTACATGTAGAAGAGAACTTTACGCTTATCAAAGAACCTCGGAAGTAAGCCAATCGTTTGGCCCATTACCTATGTCAAACACCAAGTGGGGCTTTTAAGTTTTAACCATTGAAAGGGTTTATAAACTAGATTCAACAAAACTGCTTCTTGGAAGCTGCTTTGTTTATAAGCTCTATGCCCAATAAGTTGACTTACAGAACGAGCCCAAAGCCCCAAACTAGGCAAAACAAGCTCTTAAGTCTAATCAGAAAAATAGGTTAAAGCCTGAGCTAAATAGGTTGATATTAAGCTAACACTTAGTACCGTATTTTTAACAGATAAGCTGAATTTAGTGTGGGTAGTTTATAGAGCTTACAAGTTACAAGTCTATAGCATCTTTTAAGCTGAGTTTTACCCAAACAGCTTTTATACCTTACCAAATACAAATGAACATTAAGCTATACACCAAACAGCTTTTATAGCTTACCAAATACAAATGAACATTAAGCTATACACAGTTACACACAATAAGCTAACTGATAAGGATAAAACTAAGCTAGGCCAAGCAAGTCATTCAAATTATCTGTACCAGGAACCAGATTTGAACAGGTGAAATGAGGATTTTCAGTTCAATAAGGAACACATATAGAGCAAACTAATAGTAGTAAGAGTCTAAGAGACAGCAAGGGCATTGATCATACCTTGTCTTCCAAGTCTTTGAAGGTAGTGCTCTTTTAAACCAACTGTTTTCCACCACAGCAGGAGCAGAAGATTTTGTTGTATCTTCTGCTTCTGATGAAGACAAATTTAAAACGAGCGAAGATAGTAGTGAATCAGTGACTGAACTTGATGTATTGGTACCACTGGTTCGACTACTATTTCCAAGAAGCACCTTTAAGTAGGTCTCCTGTAGATCTCTCCCTGCAAGGGAGAGAGCATTATTGCTAGGTACAGCAACTCTACGTAATCTGTGATGTCGCTGCAAGTGGCACACCATTAAGGAAACATATGACAGCTACAATTCAAAAAACAGTTACAAAATAATGCAATTTGCCTACAGAGATTTAATCATCTAGAAAAGGATATTTTAAACAGGTAGCCATGCTGAAGAGTTATATGATCCAACAAGTCCTTTGAAATCCTAGCCGAGCAAACTGGGCAAGCCTGTGGAGTATAAAAGGGGTGTTAGGAGCTGTAGAATTATATAGCAGGCCTATTAGGCCCAGCTTCTCTTAATGCCAAAAGTTGGCTTCGGGCGTATTGTTTATAAGCCCAAAAATCTGGTGTTTGGCACAAGCGCAAAAAACCGTGTGGGAATTTCTTGATTATATGCATGGTGGTGTTCGAAGAGGGAAAAAGACCCAAGAGGCTTGTGTGGGAAGGCCACACCATAGTTCCCTATATAAGCTGAAGCCAGCCTTTTATGCCCCTCAGATAAACTGGTTATTTGGCTGCAACTTTTGCTTATGCTTGGGATAAGCCACAAGGTTGTACCAAATACCCCAATGACAGCTATTCAGTTTGACAAGGCAGTGAGATAGATGAAAATATTAACTTCTAATTTATCATTAATGTCCTTACAGTCTATAAGCATCGTTGTGGGGATAACGGGCCAGACAAAGAAGTGATTCTACCTTGGGGTGTGTGTTCTACATGAGCATTATTGTGGTCTGTGGACAAAATTTAAGCATGCTAACTGTTATATAGGAAAAACTTTTGCTCAATTCATGTTCAGTAATTTGAAGAGACATATGATGTAGTACATATCATTACTGACAAAAGCTCATGTGCTGGAAATCTTATAGCACCTGACCAGGTTTTAGCACAACTCAAGTTCGGAATGACCACAATTGATTTTTTTTCCAGCGTAAAAGATAGCTCACTCAGGCTCAGGTACTGTCTTGATAATTGCTACACATGGTTGCAATAGTTTGCTAAACCAGCATGTTTATTGTTAAATTATGAATATTTCAGTACTTGTATCTCAGGAAGCTTACATGCATTAATTATATGAGAATCCCATCCATAAACCAGAGAAGAACACTGTAGTTGCCTTTCCTTTTTGTTGTAACTTCCAATATAATATGGCAAAGTGCAAAAGTGCTTATGCACTCTCATCAGCCAATTTTCAAAGACCTAATAGTAGCATTTTATGAATAAATCTCCTACCTAAAAGGTTTCTTATGTTGAAATGAAGGAAATATGCGAAGCGCTGTAATTTCTAAGGTAGCCATTGAAAAATAGGCCTTCTAGGGTCACAGTGACTTTAAAATACTGTACTGTGAGTCTTAAAGTTTTGGGAACTCAAAAAAAGAACTTGAAGAGGATTATAACTCCCTCACTGTCCTTCATGTAACAAACTACATAGCTTGTGGCCTGAGCACAGTGTCTTGTATAGAGTGACTCTGAGTCCTGATAAAGGTAGCCATTTAAACACTTGACTGGTTATTGAATAATCACCATCATAGCCTGCCAATAGTGAATTTAGTCCCCATACTACAGTTCCTAAAGGCAGAAGGAAGATCTAAGCTTTCATTTTCTACTCCGCGGTTCTAATTTAAAACCTAGTATAGTACAACTATGCTTGACAAGTTGACATCAATTCAACTACTAAAGTGACAAGTCAACCTTGATGAGCTATCATGGAAAATTTTGAGTGTGTCTTAAGTCCTGTTAAGGGTATTTGTGGTATTCCACTCATAGTCTAGGGTTTACTCTTGTGTATGTCCTTGTACTGTATATATTGCCCCTTGGGCTATTACAATATAAGCAACTATTCACATTTGCAATCCCCCTCTCTATCTAACATGGTATTAGAGCTCTAGGTTCTATCCTAGCCTCCACTCGTCCTCCGTTGCCGCTGTCCCCAGGAGGAGTAATCTCCACTCTCGAGGGCAGCCACCCTCTTAGCCATAGTCTCCTCAGTAGAAGCAGCAGCATTACCCCTCGTGGCCGCCTCCTCGCGCCATCGACCGCGCCGACCTTGGACCGAGCTCGGATCCGGGCCCATCTCCCGCTGGGCCGCGCTTCAATCATCCCCCCAAGCACGCTGCCGCTCGCGCCAAAGTCGCCTTCCCCCTGCGCGGATGCGCGCCACTGCCCCCAACGCCAACATGGCTCCTCCCGCGCCGGATCTCATCACCGCCCGAGACAACGTCACGCCGGGAGGAGAAGAGAGGAGGAAGTCTGCGGAAGGAAGAGAGAAAAAGAGGAAGAGTGGCGGTTTATAACGGATCGGCCATCGGCCACCGCCGCCTCCTGTCGCTCCGCTTCGCTCTGTGGTAAGCTCGCCGCTTTGACATCTCCGTACCGCTAGCCGCCTTTGAGTCTCCGCGCCATCCTCCATCGCTGTCGCCTTAGCTTCCGTAGGACTTAGCTCGTATCCGCGGCTCGGCGTGCCATTTGGCGAATTGAATAAGTTATTAGTTTCCTAAAGTGAGTTAGCTAGAACGTATCCCTTCCGGATACTAGTTTTGGTTAGTCCAAGTTATTAGTTTCCTAACGTGAGTTAGCTTGAACGTATCCCTTCCGAATACTAGTTTTGGTTAGCCTTTTGTATAAAAGGGGATCCACGTTGTACTGGACGCAGCAAGCAAGAAATACACTTTATCTTCCAATTGCTATCCTATTGCCCTCTGAATTTCTCTATTCTTCCTTCGTTATTCTGTATCAAACACGACGACGTCTTCTCGCCAGAGCCGAAAGCTTCGACTTGTAGCAACTCATCCGTATAACCTTCGCAGCCAAAGTCGAGCACATCATTTGGTATCAGAGCGACTATCATGTCTTCCGTTGCGAAGAAAAACGGCGAGGCATCCGAGGTGATGGCAGCCATTGCCGAACTGAAGCTGGAATTGAGCAAGCAAATCAGGGACAACTTTTCATCTCTCGAAGCCCGAGTGATTGCGCTGGAAGATTGTCCATCCAACCTGGACGAGCGTATCAGGAAACTAGAAGATCAACCAGGGTTTGCTGGTATCTTGGGAAGTTTTCAACCACAGTTGGGAACCACAGTGTCCATGCGGGAAACTCCACCAACTGAGGCTAAGGAAGAACTATGGAACGTGTCAGCTCCGAGACAATTCCCCCGGCACATCTTCAGATTGGATCGTTCCCCAGAGCTCCGACGTTTCCAAATTTTGGAACAACACAGCTTGGGAAATCCATGCCACCAGGAACTACTTCTCTGCCTTTCATGCCGAAACAAATTCCACTGAGGATGGCTACTCCATAGATTTCAATAGGAGTTCCTCACCTCGTGGACACAGCAGGAATCCCACGCTATCACAAACTTGACTTCCCAACATACGACGGCAAGGATGATCCTCTCGGTTGGTTAAATCGCTGCGAACAATTTTTTTGGGGGCAGCGCGCGGATGAGGGTTACAAAGTCTGGTTGGCGGCATACCACATGGTAGGAGCAGCACAACACTGGTATATTCAACTGGAAAGAGACGAAGGGACGCCGAATTGGCCTCGTTTCAAGGAAAGGTGTAATCTTCGCTTCGGGCCACCAATCCGTTCGAACCCTCTCGGGGAAATAGCAAGGTTGCGGATGACAAGTACTGTTGCAGACTACCAAGAAAGGTTTTTGGCATTGCTTTGCCGTGCAGGACCGTTGTCGGGCAAGCAGCAAGTACAGTTATTCACATCGGGATTGACTGACCTCTTGCGAATTGATGTCGAATTACAACACGTACCAGATTTGTAAGTAGCAATGAGTTTTGCAAAGGCTTATGAACAATGAGCGCTTTTTGCTGCCTCGGCCACATCAACAACAAACAAACCAGTTGTGGTCTGCAACATGCAATCAGCAGGGACTGGAGGAGACGTGGGTGCTGGTAGATCACGTCAATTTCGTCATTTAACACCAGCGGAGATGGTGGAACGACGGGAGAAAGGTTTGTGCTACAATTGTGATGAGACGTTCACCAGGGAACATAGATGCCAACTACTCTTCTACCTTGAAGTAATGAACGACACAACCGACGACAAGAAGGAACCACCTTGAACACCATCTCGAGGACGAGCTGGTTCTCTAGCGGGGGAGTAATGTTGTGTACATGGCCTTAGCTCGTATCCGCGTAGGACTTAGCTCGTATCCGTGTAGGACTGCTGTCTTTCCGTATACCATGTGTATTTGGCAGAATTGAATAAGTTATTAGTTTCCTAAAGTGAGTTAGCTAGAACGTATCCCTTCCGGATACTAGTTTTGGTTAGCCTTTTGTATAAAAGGGGATCCACGTTGTACTGGACGCAGCAAGCAAGAAATACACTTTATCTTCCAATTGCTATCCTATTGCCCTATGAATTTCTCTATTCTTCCTTCGTTATTCTGTATCAAACACGACGGCGTCTTCTCACCAGAGCCGAAAGCTTCGACTTGCAGCAACTCATCCGTATAACCTTCGCAGCCAAAGTCGAGCACATCAGTCTAAGCCATGCGAGTCCACAAATTCATTGTCAGTCAGCTGATTGCTTTACTAGCCACGATCCGTCCTCTTGGATCGAGTGTAGCCCTCTTCGTCTCCTTTCGCATGGCAGTAGTCGTCGCTCTTCTCTCTGGGCCGCTGCAGATCGTAGAAGTCATTATGATGCCGCCGCTTCTCTTTGAGTCGCTGCCCTGAGCTTCTAAGGCCGCCGCGCTTCTTCCGCACCGTGCTTCTTGTGCACTACGTCGCCGCTGTCTTGGGTTTCGATCTGCGCCGCCATGCTTCTATCCATTCCCTTTCAGCTTGATTTGATAGCTATCTCTATTCCTGTCAATTTTATCATCTTCTTCGTCGTGTTGCTGCGGTCGACTTTGCTCTCTCTTGCCTCTACTTTCTCAACCCCTGCACCTTGTGCTTTATGGGCAGTCGCACGACCCCAGATGGGAGATCTTTTGATACTCGACATATTTTCCAAGAGTAGCACGCTACGACGACATTATCGAGACTCGACTTCGGATTTTCTCAATTGTAGTGTTAACCCTTTCAAATGCAATGCTATTTGCATATGCCTTGCATTTGAGGGGGATGTTTAGGGTATTTGTGGTATTCCACCCATAGTCTAGGATTTACTCTTGTGTTTGTCCTTGTACTATATATATTGCCCTTTGGGCTATTACAATACAAGCAACTATTCACATTTGCACTCCCCCTCTCTATCTAACAAGTCCCTTGGCCAATCCAGTTTGTAGACAGATGAGCTCAAAACAGTTGAACAAGATTTCAGGTCATGTAAAATACTGTTGAGGCCTTATTTATTGGGAGGTTCAATCATTTGCCACTGTCTAAACATGCGTAATTTAGGATTTGCCACTGATGTGAGTATGATATGTGGTACTCACATGCAATGGCAAATCCTGAAGTTCAACCTTAGGCAGTGGCAAATAATTAATTATCTCTTATTTATTCAGTGCTTGATACATTAACAGAATCTGAAGTGCGAGATTTCATCTAGTTCCACATAACACAAAAGAAAAGCCTAATTATTTTCATCTTCTAAGTATAAGATGGGTCACCTAACTATCATTCTGATCTGGTCGCGTATAAGTGCTATATTTGTGAATAAAATATATGAAACAAATTAAAATTAAAATAGCCAACAAAGTACAGTGTCCAATAAACGTCCATGGAAACATGAACCATACGACCGTTCAGCAAAAAGAACTGATAACTTAATAAGACCAAATTTACTAGCCCAAGTGCCCAACAACG
The DNA here is from genome assembly GCA_036346255.1 of Ampelocalamus luodianensis. Classification (NCBI taxonomy): domain Eukaryota; kingdom Viridiplantae; phylum Streptophyta; class Magnoliopsida; order Poales; family Poaceae; genus Ampelocalamus; species Ampelocalamus luodianensis. The sequence goes on from CM070619.1 coordinate 29,157,367, forward strand.
AGGACCAATGATACTTATTAGTTCTTACGTCTCCCGCAGAATGTCACTAGTATGGACAGACACAAAAGTTTTGAGACTCAGCTTTCAATCTACATTTTCATTACAAACCTTCTTGACTTTTCTTCCGGGCATAGCATGATAAGTTTTCACCCAATCCCAAAGAAACAATACAATGTGCTTTCACCGACTGTTATGGCCGTGGGCAAGCAGCAGTAGCTGGGCATGAGGCAGCCCAGCGTGGTCCTTGCAAACCAGGAAGGCAGCTAGGAGGCTTTCTTAGGAAATAAGTCAACTAGTTGCTCTTTTAGTTGGATAAGATATGGTTAGCTCTATTCTTTAGGGATAAGATTTGTTATTTTGTTAGTTGTTTGAGTTGTTCAGTTAGTCCTTTAAATAGATGTGTCCCTCATGTACTCAGGGGATTAGGCAATGAACAAACAAAGACGATCCTATTCTCTTCCCCTCTTCTACAATCAGGCCTCAAAGCCTTGGGGGACAGCATGGCCAGCCAATCAAGGGCGAGTGCCCTAACATCAGTCCTCAGACCCTTACCCAACCGTGCTCATAACAATCAAAATGAAATCGAGGATGGTAAAAATGTCGTATAAAGTGCAGTCAGTCTATGCAATGCCATGTACTCGTGTCTTTCTTTTTTCCATGTCAACTTCACTTCTAAATTGTCATAATTATGCATCCAACTGTCAGTATCATGTTAGTGAATGGAAAAAGTGAGTTTTGAATTAAAAACTGTTACCAATAGTTCACAGCTAGCAACCATTGGTGATTTGCAAAAATCCAAACCTTAAATTGTAATTTCAATTGAAAAGATTGAACATAGGCAGTTTACCAAATCCCAGTCTTACAAAGGAAATCCAGTAACAACTAGTTACCAGCGGAATTTGGTGTCTACATTAAAGCTTTCATTTCTCAAAAGAAAGCATATAAATCAAAGAGCAAAATAGATCCTAATACTTTCAGAGTACCCATGCTCAAATAAAACTAAACGCAGCAACTAGATTTAATTTCTTAGACAACTTCATCCTCAACATACATGAATGTTTAATTAATCATGTCAGAAAGATATAAAACTATACAAACAATGCATTTGTACCTGGGTACTGAAAGCCCAGCCTTTAAACATTCATAGAGAGCTATCTCTCAGAATCGAAATGGAACATTTTAAAGAGGAGATGACATTCTATAAGAACTAAAAGAAGTTACTCCTGCAGCATACCAACTAAATTAAGTACCAAATTATATAACTAAATGAGGACAGACAAATTCAAGCAATCAGATCAGAAATGACAAATGTGTGTTATCACAATAAATATAATTTGAACTAATGATTTATGCTAGACACTATCTAACAAGTGCAAAACATCATGACTAGTTCCGTTCAGTTTTCCTCATAACTTCTCCCCCAATCATATTTATTAGTTCCCAAATCCCCAATCAGATAGACAAAACTGTTTCACATCAAAACGTACTATCCTATGCAAGAAGTCTACAATGTTAATCAATGTCTGGCCAAAATGAATGAAGTACCTACCATGGAAATGATTTTTCACAGATTTGACTTATTTATAGATAATTTATTAAGTGTTAGATACAAGAAGCATGTAACACATTTAGAAAGAATGAATAAATTCAGAGATACTTACCACAACTTTAGACTCAAAAAGGTGTTCATCCTCCAAATGGGCACAAAGAGTTGTAATGTCGTGATCTTCGTAGCAATAAGGGCATGGGCAGTCTGGACGTACCTCGTCCTCTGGTTCAATATCATCATACCCAAACCGATCTGCAAATGAAACATTTGAAACTTAGGCAAAAGGTTTATATAGAGAAATATCAATGATATTTTGAATCAGAGTCCAATAAAGCAAAAAAATTGAACATGAAGAACAATAAGAAAGAAATATAATATCAAATATTACATTTTTTTATCTCATAGAACCGAAAGTTTGTAAAGTTCCCAAAAGGCACTATTGTAAAACAAAATCCAAAAGCATCATTTCACATATTACTCTAAGCAAGGCTTGGAACCTACATGTGCAACAGAGAAAAGGTGGCATTTTTACAATAAATCCATATATGAACACCTCAAATATTCAAAGGATCATAAAATTTTAGACAAGTCCCAATCTTTTAGACAAATTTAGTAACGCAGGCATAAAAGAGGACAACAGAAATGCTGCGTGAACAGTTAAAAATTATCTTATTCTTATTACATGCGTAAAATTTGCTTTATCTTATCTTGGGTGAAATTCCAAACATGCTAAAGGTCAAATCTTTTTGACGAGTCTGACAACCACAACAACGCCAGGAAATGTGATCAAATTGAACGAAACTAAGACACGTTCCAGCCGTAAGCTCAATTTTTTTTTCTTGGGTGCTCGTTAAGGAACATAAATCCAAGAAAAATCGAGCAAACTCCTAGAAATTAATCCATCACGACCGAGCACCGCGAATCCGCGAGCAAAGAATCGAGATCCAACAGAAACCCCGCGCCATGGCATAGCTTGATGCAGACAAATTTGTCACGCCAGATCATCGTCGCCTCAAGAAAGCCGCGCCTTTCTAGGCCGGATCAAGAAAGGAGAAGGAAGGATACCGTGGTGGGACGCGGTGGTGGCATGGTGATGCTGCGCGCGCTGCAGCGCGTACTGGCGCTTGGCGGCCATGAGGCGCGAGATCCAGAGCTCGGAATCCATGGTGGCTGCAAGCTCCTCCTCCTCCTCGGGTCGCCGCTAGAATTTCTGGCTCTCTCCGCGTCTCCCCTCTCCCTCCTCTCGTCGCCCCCTCGTGGCCTCGCCTCTCTCCCCCCTCCACGAACACGGCACCACCAACCAAATATTAAAAGAAAATCTTTTCTATTGGGTTGTCATTTTCCAGTTTAAATAAAAGGCAATGAATATCATAAGTTTTTGTGTTGGCGTACAAAATAGATTGACAAAAAAATTCTAAACTAGGTAAAAATAAATTTAGATGAATCTTACAAATATAAAAATAAATAAAACTAAAAGTTAGAAAAAAAATTCTAGACAACCAAAAATTAGCAAACCTGTTAAAAAAATTGATTTTCTTTTTCTGGTAACAGGTAAGGATAGAGACTCGAGGACTGAGTCGTTGGGAGGACGACAAGTCAGAAGTGGTTGTGGGTCTTTTGTCAGTTAGAAGTAGAACGAATTTTTTAATATATTATTATGGGAGCTGCTCTGAATTTTTTAAGATATTATTATAGGAGCCGCTAGGGAGCGAACGTACCGAAGAGGCTCCCACCCGTACGGTCCGAATCCAATATTAATTAGTCACCTGATTAAGGTAAACACCAAGCGTCAAGGCTACTTAATTAGAGAGAGAAATTAAGCCATTAGTTCATTTTGTCTAGATCAAACAAGTATGCTTTTTCCTTTGTGATCGTGATAATCACGATGGTGGTATTGTTGTTTAAGCCTTTTTTTTGTTATTTTTGTTGGCCTCAGAGAGATATCAAAGGGCTAATTAATGTTTAATACAATAATTAGTATAGGTTGCTACACTGCTTTAGAAGTTTAGCAAGCTAAATGTGAAATGAAAGGCATGTAAATAGTTTTGGCGCTATTAGGAATTGGACGTACGACAACATCCCCGAACAACGGTTGCAATATCCCCGGACAACGGTTGCGACATGCTAGGACAATAGTTGCAACATCCCCAGACAACGGTTGCAACATCCCCGGACAACGGTTGCAACATCTCCGGACAACGGTTGCAACATCCTATGACAACACTTGCAACATCCCCGGACAACGGTTGTAACATCCCCAGACAACATCACAAATCAAAAAACAAAGCATCTGAAAAAAAACGCATTGGAAAAAATTACAACATTGCTGTAAACAGTATGCAACATTTTTTTCTACAGATGCAACATCCTTGAACAACAGTTGCAACATTCTAGGACAATGGTTGCAACATCTCCAGACAACGATTGCAACATCACAAATAAAAAAACAAAGCATCTTGAAAAAAAAGGAATCCTAATGCTGAGATAAGTAGATAACCCTGGTGTGCAAGCAATTACAGACTGTGCATAGGATAATTACGATATGTGCGCCTATTCATAATAAGCTTTCGGAAATGTGGTATTTGTTCGATCTTCCCGGAGTTCTCATACTACAAGTTAATACTAGTTACTAACTAGTTGTATACGTTACTTCCTGTATATGTATGTATAGTTCCTCTGTATTTTTACTTCCCAGGGTGTATAGACATATTCAATCAGAAAAGTAATATCGGAGCTAAAACTTGTATTACTGTTGGAGTTGTATTACTGTTGGAGTTGCTATGATATGGCCGGTGTAGTTTGGTCACGCACACACCTAGCTAGATAAGGGCAGGAGACAAAAATGAAGCAGAGAGATGAGTCATGCATGGACTGTACGTACCATATAAAGAGCGTACGAACACTCTGAACGGCAGCGTAGAAACGTTTCCTATTATTATCTCTAGTACTTAAATATTGGAGCTAGCGGTCATCTTTTTTCATGCGATGTGAGTTGTTTGATCTGTTCTCCTTCATGTGATGTGAGCCGTTGGATCTACCTCTCCTTTCTTGGTTTCTCCATGCGCACGGTTCGCCGAGCGATCATCCCCTCCCCACCCGCGACTCACCCCTCTTTGACCCCCACTTCTCCGCGAACCGCCGCCTGACCCTCCCCCAATCCGCCCCGCGCCTCCCTCGCCCCTCGCCTGCCTCCCTCGCCTGCGCACCCTCCCCTCGCCCACGCTGCGACCCCCTCTCTCACCTCACCTCCACCGCGCCGCCTCTCCTCTCATCCACCTCCCATACGCAAACCCCACACCAAACCGCCACCTGACCCTCCCCCATCCGCCCCGCGTGTGGGGACCCCGGTAATTATCTCCATAAGACCGAGATTAGACAAGGTCTTAGGGACATAAATACGGGTCTCCGGTGAATGAATTCCAATTTAATCCTATCCAAGTGATAGGCTTCTCCGAATACTAGAGCCTCGACGATCATGCGCACGCTCCTTTGCGAGCACTACATGATTTTCGATTCTCTTTGATTCAAAGCACCGCACTTAGCGAATTAAATGGGAATCCATAAACAACGAGTATGACATATATTGGCTCCCAAGATCAACGACCAATATACTCATACCCTCATTCAACGTTGGTTACATCCATACAACACATACAACAAGAGATTAAAAGACATACTGCATAATAGTTAAAGTCTACATCTATTACAAACGCCGACCGCCAATTCAAGTCAAGTATCAAGTAGCAACTAAGTAAATAGATAAAGCAAAAGACCAGCAGTGGTATGCCCATCACCCATCGGCAACCGACTGGGGGTTAAATGGTAGCACACGACTCATTAGTGTCGCCCAAGTCAACACTAGCGAGATCATCGTAATCATAACCTTCCTCACCTGAAAAAGCCAGCAAACATCCGCCGAGTACAAGTGTACTCGCAAGTATTACACAAATAAAAATAGTTATGCATAAAGGTCATTCAAAGGATGGCTCATATTGGTTTAGTTTTTGCGAAAGAGACGCAACAATTAACATCCTACACATACTAGTTTTCCATGTGCCCATTTTAAAATCAGATTTGAAGTAGAAGTAAAGCATATAGTAAAGCATTTCAAGAATAAACAATTGAATCATACAAGGACCAAAGTGGCAGCCCACTTTGATGTACTAAACACATGAACGTCCGCTCATGACGAATACCAAGTTCAACCACAATTTTAAATTAAAAGTCTAACAATAAGCGACCACAAATTTCAAGCGGTCGTCCATAACCGTGGACACGGCTATTCGAATAGATTATACCCTGCAGGGTGTACTACTTTACCCACACGACTTGATTAGCCCGTAAGCCTCCAGAGGCCTCGAAATAGCACACTTCCTATGGTATGCCTACTGTAAATCAAGATACGCTTATTTTCAAAGAAGAAAGCCCTATTGAGCTAAGTCCCCTTGTGAGATGGTTCCTTGCCTAGTACAAGCGCCGGATAGCACTTGCTAGGGGCTCACAAGTTATATTGGAAATACCGATGCAATCAAAACAAAAGAATTGGTGCTCCTTGCACACTATAAGGATTACATCGGCTCCTCAAAGAACATAGGATTTCACGGTCGCTATGCCCTTACACCACCAAGGACTTAACACAATAAAACCCTCCCCTACTTAACCATACGGCACCCATACACCGCGTGTGGCAAGACGAGTGTTGCTTGAACAGTAGGTAACCCAAAGTTCGGTCCTCAATTGTCCAGACAAGTCCTTCCACTTACCCAATGCTCGTGCACAAAGCACCATCACTAACCAACACTTGTCCGGACCAAATCTCATTTAAAAATGACAAAGTTTAACTCATAAAACAGCTACAAAGATCTGAAGTAAAAACATAACGTAAGAGTTGTGTGTATCCCAAAACCATCGGGTTATTCCCGACGATCGAACTATCGTATCTAGACTTGCATGGCTAAGCAATTCTATCACCCATAATTCACACATCCTACCTTAAGCATATAGGAGTTGGCATAATTCAAGATTAACCTCAAGCATAGGACATATCTAAACTACACATCACAAAAATATTGACATAATCAAAATAGCATGCAAGCAATTATCATTGCACTAACTTAACCAAAACTGGGATCAAATATGATGCAAAAGAAAGTTCAAATGATGCTTGCCTTGCTGGTATAGTAGCTGCTCGCTCTCAGTAGCGTAAGTGTCGATGTCAATATGCTCGGGATCTATATAATTATAACATCAAATAAATACCGAGAAAACAACTCAAAAACCAAAATGCTCAAAAATGCATGGTTTTTCTACAGTAGTTAGATCATGATTTTAAATGGATTTAGGTAAAAGAATTATTCCATTTGGAGTTATGAATTGGAAGTTATGCTAGTTTGAATTTGAGTTTCATTAACCCTCAAATCATGTAATTTAATTAATTGGCCAAAATTTGTAGAACAGTGGTGGGGTAAAGGATTACATAGGTAAATAGGTAATATTAATACAAGTTCAGAATAGTTGAGTTTGTCCCATTTGGAGTTCTTAGGATTTAGTTATTGATTTTCAAAGTTATCAGCCTTTTATAATATAAAAATAATGGAGCTAAGGAGTATATTCTCCCAAAATAATTTCTGTGACAGAGGTAAGGTGGAGATCATTTTTAGAATTAAGTTTACTGAAAATAAAAATTACCAAAAGTGGTCTCACTGTTTTTGGAGGTTCCAAGATTTACTTATGCATTTTTAAAGATTTCAGTCCATTTTCCTATTGTAAATATAATGATTCTAATGAATAAATTTCCAATTAAAGCCCTCTGCTACAGAGACATGTATGAAACTAATTTTGATAGGAAGTCCATTAAGGGTGTAAATTTCGTATGGTTTCATGTGATTTGGAGTTAAGATGAAATAGTTATGCATTTCTAAAGTTAATACTAATTTCCATTGTATAAATAAACTGATTTCGAATTTACTAAAATGATTATTACTTTTCTTACCGAGGTATACGCCAGCCGCAATCAATGACTAGCGGGCCGTGAATAGTGCACTTTCTATTTAACTCGACAAAGAAACGAACGCCGACAAAGGGGTCCATCGTCAACGACCGCTCATGGAACTTGGTCCACGCGCACTGCGCGCGGCGACGGGTTAATGGCTAGGCCCACTCGCCGACTCTCACCACCTCTCTCACCCACGCCGCTCGCGCATGGCCCCACACGCCAATGACTCAACCACGACGGCTAAGACAACCATTAAATGCCAATCATCTGCTTAGCGCCTAATGACGAGCTACGATGATTTGTCCTAATACGCACGGCAACAACGTCACCGCCGCTTGTTCGGCGGCTCGCCGGCTTACGCGCCACGCGGAGCACGCCACTTGTCGATTAGTTCCGCAATAGTCTTGCGCATCATAAGCATGTGGTCTCGCTTACCGAGCCGACTGCACCGCCGCTAGCCGGAGACGAGCGCGCGGGTTATACGGCAAATGGGCATGCAGCTAAACCGAGCTCCTCAAAGGCAACTCGGCGATTGCTTGCTACCTAAAGGTTCGTGGAGGTCACCGAGCCGTGGAAGCTTGGGAAGTTGGAGGCCGATCGAGCCGTGTCTTGAGCCGAGAAGACAGAGACGACAACTCGGTTTCGCGAGGAGAGGATTCCCTGAGCAAAACCCAGAGAAAATAATGATCAAGATGACTTAAAGATCATCGGAGGAAGCTATAGAAGCGAGGAATTTGACAAAAGCTTACCGGACCTAAGTGGGAGACGAAAAGGTTGTCCTTGGCTGAAAAGAGGAACACCTTCAAATTAACTGGATCGTGCCGTGCATTGCCGAAAACAAGTGAGGGGTTTTGATCGGTAAACTAAGGCATACAAAGTGACGCGGTGGAATGTGGATCATACCTCCCGGAGACGAAGAGGACACGAGGGTGTCCTTCGGAGCGTGCTCTGGTACCGAGCTAGAGCACGACGATGGGGCAGAGGCTACAAGCAAAAGCAAGAGTTCGCTTGAGCAAAAATGGAAATGCCAACGAACATGGAACTGAGGAGCACCACCCGGTGGAAGCTTACCCAAGTAGAAACCGAGAAAGCCTCCTCTCCTCTCACAACCGAGGAGAAGTGAGGAGAATGGAGGGCTTCGAGGGGGTGTTATGCCCGGCGATGACGGCAATGGAGGCGGCGTGAAGAGGAGGTGGTTCGAGTGGCCAACGGCAGGCGTGGCGGATTGCGCCGAGTTGCCGCTTTCGTGCGCTGGGTTGAACGCGCGGCCGCAGGAGCTCGGGCCGCGCGAGGTAGACGGCGGACCGGTGGACCCAACCGGTCGCTGGCACAGGAGCCGTGGCTCGGGAGAGAGGGTTTCAATCGGGACCGTTAGATGGCGAATGGACTGACGAGATGAGCGGGGGCATTCGGACAGTCGATTGTGGTGATGAGATTCGACCGTTGATCTTCAATCCGACGGACGCATGTGAGGGTGCGAGAAGCGGTTGGGTTGAGTCCATCAGCGAGCCTGACGCGAGTCCGAGGAACGAAGCTAAGCCGATTAGGGTTGAGTTTGACTGAGAATTAAATTAGATTTACTACTTTGACCGAGCTTTATAAATAGAAATAAATTTCATAAAATCCTCAAATAATTTGTGGGGTTCCTGGGAGTATATAGTTCCCATAAAAATTATAAACCCTACTATTCATAATATAGTTTGTGGTATTTAAATTCAAACATGTTGTATGTCTATAAATGTTGTTTGAATTTTAATGAGGTTCAAACTAGTCCCAAAATTTGGGAAAAATTATATTAATTCCTAATAATTAGTGTAGTATTTAAATAAATTGATTTCAGATGATGATCACAACTTTTTATCACTGATTTGAATAAAAAAAATTAAATTTTGATATGTATGTTTACCTCAAATTAGATTTTCCAAGTACAATATATTATGAAATGATTTGAATTTGATAATGCAGGTTAGTGAAATACATATTAATCCAATTTAATTAGTTGGGGCTGTGACACCGCGCCTCCCTCGCCCCTCACCTGTCGCCGCGACCCCCTCGCCCTCGCCTCCGCAGCCGTCCCTCCCTCCCATCGCTCCGCACTCACGCCGTGCTCGCCCCTCGCCTCCGCGTCCGTACCTCCCTCCCATCCGCGCCGCCTTCGCCCGCCGCGACCCCCTTGCCCCTTAGCCGCCGCCCCCACACCCTAAGATCCCTCGCCGTTCTCCTCCGCGCCCATGGAGAAGATCTTTGTCGTCGTCCGCTTCCGCCCGACCGCCCCCACCGCCTCCGATGATTCCTCCACGTCTAGCGGCGACCGCCAATGGCGCGTCGACGACACCTGCATCTCCCTCCTCCATCGCGCCACTCCCGTCCTCGGCGCCTCCTTCGCCATCAATAAGCCACCGCCCCCTCCCTCCTCCCATCTCGAACCCTCCCTCTCTAACCCCCCTCTTGTGCTGAACTGAAGACCACGTGTTCGACGAGATGGCCACCAACACGCGGATCTATGGCATGCTCGTGCGCTCCCTCATCCTCACCGCCGTGGATGGCTTCAACGACACCGCCTTCGCCTACGGCCAGACCAGCAGCGGCAAACCTTCACAATGAACGGCTTCGGTGGCCACCCAGGGATCATCCCGCTCACTGTCGCGACATCTTCGACACCGCGCGAGACGGCGAGAGGTTAGATACTGGTCTCCAATGACCAACACGACGACACTTTCGTTAATTAGATGCTTAGATTGCTTTATTCTGTACCTTCGGTTGGATTTTGGTCTCGGGGTAGACTGCAGACCGCGAGTTCCTGATCAGGGTGTCGTACATGGAGATTTAATACGAGGAGATCAATGACCTCCTAACGCTCGGGAGCCAGAATCTGCCGATTCACGAAAGCTTGGATGTAAGCGCAAGAAATGATCCAGATTTTCTTCAGATTACAAGACAGGCTATGTAACTACTTCAGTTTTTGCTACTACAGCGCGGTGTGTATGTGGCCAGCCTGTGGGAGGAGATTGTGAATAGCGCCGAGCAAGTGTTTGAGCTCCTCGAGCTTGGAAAAGGTACCATTTCTGTCCATACACTATTTTACTTGTTCAAGTACCTATTTTGATTTTTTTTCCCCACCAGTTTAGAAGCTTTTTTCAGCTAATAGGCATTTTGGGGAGACAAACATGAATGTGCAGAGTAGCCGGTCCCATACTATTTCCAGGATGGTATGTAACTCTGAATCCACAAGTGATTGAATCTGTTTCGAGACCATTTACATAAGAGTGAAAGTGATGTTGAAACTCTGGATTTTGTCGTTCTATTGGTCCCAGGTCATCAAAAGCAGTGCTAAGGACTAGATGGACTCCGTAGATGCTATCTGTGTATCTGTCTTGGTATGTGCTGCTCACTCAATCCCCGTGTATGAAGTAAAGTAAGTGTGTCAAGAATGCTGTGACTGACACTGTTTCTTTACATGTAAAACTTGGTGGATTTAGCTGGTTCAGAAAGAATTGCCAAGACAGGAGCTAGAGGGGTACGTCCCAAGGAGGGGAAGCATATTAACCAAAGCTTGACGATTCTTGGAAATGTCACCAATAAGTTGAGTGAGAATGGAAAGCAAAGGTATGTCTATGAAGTATCACATGGATTCTCTCTCATGTGCCTCTCAAATGTAACTTTCTCTGACTAAACTGTACCAAGCTTTGACAGTTAATATGAGATGAGATTAGTCCCATAATTTTATACTGTACCAACAATACATACATCTAGGTGTGTGCAGCAGCTCTGATTTAGTGATGTAGTGTGAAATGGTAATTTCATATGGCTCTGAAAAATCTAAGGTCTCAGTCCCAATTCCTCAACTGACATTCTTCACCATGTTTTTAGGCTTTGGACAATCTCTTCTCTTTATGGAATTTCACAATCCTTTGTATTAATGTCATTTAAAATATTTTACGCTGCTCTAATTTGCATCTATAACTCCTATTGTGAGTTGCTTTAGCAAATTTTGTAGATTGGTTTACAGGGTAAGCAAAAGCTTTTGCATAATAATGTTGTCTTTTTTGCAAGCTAGCACACAAAATCCAAAACGAAAAAACTGTGGACCTGCAGGAGGGAATACTACGTTGCATAGTAAACCCAGGCCTCCTAACTGCTAGGTTTGGTTTGAATTATAAGCGCATTAATAAATTAACTTGCAACATATGGCATGCAAATGATGAGAGATTGAGAGGCAATGTGTTGTTTGTATTTCAATTTTTGTTTTTGTTTTTGTTGTCAAATCAAATAGCTCTCGTGCCATCTGATTTTTGTTACTAATTTTGTTTCTCTTGACTGAATCATGCCGTTGTTCGATGATATGATGTCAAATTAGCTTTGGGATAAGAGGATCATCTCATAGTTGAGTGGTTAATATTTTTGTTGTATTAAATCTTACTCATCAATGTGCAGGTGAGGGAACATATAATTCCCTCTACCATTCGGAAGAGTTCTCAGCCCTACAGAAAGTTTTATCCATGAACTGGATGATAAGGTATCTACATCTAAAGTTACACTTTTGATCTTTCTTTCTTTTCCTCCTGAAGTACGAGTTGCCAATATATTATCATCACTTAGGTTGGCAAATGAATGTAAATACAAATACTGGCACTGAAGTATATGTTTTGTTTAGAGATGCACTAAGTGTGATATGGCATCGTCATTCTTTCAGATGAGCGCATCTCTGAAGTTCACAGTTTTGAACCCAAAGGGGCGCTTCTGGACAATGGTTGCAGGAGGTGGTGCTAGTGTCATATACGCTGATACAGTAAGCATGGGTTCTTGTCTGATTTTAACTTAGTTGTGGAAGTGTTCCATGTTAGCACCTGTTGACCTGAATTAGGCTTGTATACTAAATTAAGTTTTTTTGTTTGTTTACCAGGTTGGAGATTTGGGATATGTTTTAGAGTTAGGAAATTATGCAGAGTATAGTGGTGCTCCCAATGAGGAGGAGGTTCTACAGTATGCTAGAGTAGTACTTGGTTTTGTATTTATAGGTGCTATGTTGCTCAAATGTGCTCTATACCTACCAAAACTGATTATAATGCTCAGGAATTACATGTGTGTTAAGAACATTGCTCAGAAATCATTGATGCAAAGTATGAATTTTCATTGCAATGCACGGGCACATAACTAGTTTTAAAAAATAATCACAAAAATAAATAGTCAAAAAAATAATTACAAAAATAGTACAAAAATAGGCTACCGTCATTATTCCAAATGGCGAAATAGCCCTGACGCCATTTGGAATGGAGATAGTATTGTTCTATTGGCGAGAAAGAAAACTAAAAGTAATGCCAAAACAGAAGTTCCACGATACAATTCGATGCACGACATAATAAGAAACAGAACAGAAAGTAATAAGAAACAATATTAGCATAACATATTTCAGCATAACGTCGTCACATAGTTTGTCGACAAATCACAATGATATTACAAAACATTCAACACAACGTTATCACACAATTTGTTGGGAAATCACAATAATATTACAAAACATTCAACGCAACATATTTCAAATAGACAAACCACTCATGTGGCTGCGACCTCCACGGTGCCTATCGGGAGTGGGTGGTCAGATGAGGTCTCTGTGGTGCTATCCGGACTGCCGAACTCTCTTTCATATTGTGCATTTCTCATAGGGTATTTCTTGAAGGTATACCCGGACTCCTTACAAATGGAGCACTTCTTCGTACAATGTATGGCTTCTGCTTCGTCCATGTCATTCCTGATAAATCATACTTGCCACTGGCTAAACTTTCCCCTTTAGCCTAGCAATATCCGCGGCCAAAATTAGTTGCTCCTAGGTAGGATGGTCAATGAAATGGCCAACCACATCGTAACCATATAGCTTTGTATTCCAGGTTTGCATCATCTCTTCCTTGGTGACATACTCTGAAAGGTAATAGCTAGGATGCTACGCCATAGTCAAACACGCGGCCATCACATGTGAGCATGGCCTATGCAGAAGATGATGTTTATTGCAAGTGCATATGCAACTAGTGAGGTGTTGCGTGCACTCATGGATGATCCTCTCGTGGTTCGTCCCGTGGCCTCCTTTCTCCCTACACAGTATCTCGAAGCGACCCTTGTGCCTATCTTGAATATCTAGTGCATCTCACCCTTCTTGCTCTTCTCCTCCATGTACTTAGTGATCATGGCGGGGTACAGTTCTTTGTCATTTGCCATGGAGAGTGAGGTGTTGTTGCTTCAATCAACAAAGTATTTTGTGGTACCGCAGATAATTGCCTCCACAATACCAACCAAAGGGAGGCATCTGGCGTCATGCATGGCCCAATTGTACACCTCGGCTAGATTGGTTGTCATAACACTATACCGAGCACCATGCTTGTCATGTAGCAACAACCACTTCATCTTAGGCTCGTTCTCAATCCAGTTCGAGAAGCATTTCACCTGCCACCCATCTTCCTCCTCACACCAGGACCGTCTATGGGTAACTCTGGCAATGCCTCGAGGAGATTGTCAGTGCTTGTAGCAGGCTTCTTCATCGCCTCTCTTCTGTGCATCTCCGTCTGCTCATACAGAATTTTTCAAAGTGCATCGAACTTTCTCTGTTGGTTCTGGTTGCACAGCCACTTGAACAAGTTTATCGAGTTTTTGTTGTGGAACTGCTTGTAGAAGTTTGCACCCAAGTGCCTCATGCACCACCTGTTTTGTAGATTCACCCATGGAATTGACTCATTTTCCCCTTGTTGTAACTAAGTTATTGCACTCAGCAGGCCCGCATACCGATTATGTATGACGCATCCGTTAGGACGACTCTGTACAACAGAAAATTTCACATTCCTGAGAAACCACAACCAATTGTCCGCATTCTAGCTTTCAACAAATGCAAAGGCCATGGGAAGAACCTAATTGTTTTCGTCTATCGCATTGTAGTAAGTATCTACCCCTTGTACCTCCTAGTCAGGAACGTGTCATCCACGCACAAGATCAGATGGCAATGCCGAAATGCATTGATGCACCAAAGGCGAAGAATGCTCGCTTTAGTGCCCTCTTCTCGGGCCACCGCGAATGTGTGTCATCTTCAATGGCAACATGAGTACCGGGATTCATGTAATGTGTGATTCAGAGTTGGCATGATAGGTTGTGGTACGAGTCCTCGAATGTACTAAACCTTGATCTAATGCCTTCTGGTTCGCCCTCCACGCCTTAGTATAGCTGATTGTGTACTGGAATCTTGCCTTTATTGCCCAAATAATGGATCGTAGCTCGAAATCCAGATTATCCACAATCTCACCGTACATGATGTTCATGATGAAGCCTAATTATAGGTTCTTATGGGACTACATTGATTCAGTGACGACGTATGTATGATGGACTATTATAGAGCATTTCCAGTAGGTGTCCCACTTAGGCTAGAATGCGTGCACTCGCCAAAGACATACCTCTATGTCGCACTTTACATCCTAGCATCTTGCGTTAGACTTCACTATTATGAATGTACGCTGCAGCGACACGGCCTATAATTTGACAGCCTCCTGACGGCCTCCTTGCATTTGTACATGCCTCCTTGCCTGACCTCGTTCTGGTCATACTCCCACAGTACACGGGAGCATTTGCCCATGACGAGGTTGTCGAATTGGTATGTATTCCACTCGGATCCTCCATCATCTTTCGACAATGCCCCATAGTTCTGGTCTTCGAGCGTCATACTTTGAACCAGGTCTTCGATCTCCTTACCTTTGTTAGCAATCCCACTAGCTTCTCGGACCAAAGGAGCTTCTTTGACCCCGTCTTTGGCCACATCAGTAACTCCCCCGACCTCGGCCATTGTGTACGCTGCGCCATAGCTGGAGTCCCTAACTTCTTCTTCGTCATCACCACCAATTACCCCTTGTTCACCCGTAGATGCAAGAATGATCTTGTCATACACCTAGGCGAGAAGGACCAAATCCCACCCTTGCTCACTTGATCTGCGTACGTATGACTATTATAACCTTGTTCCCTTCAGCTCTAGTAATTCCCAACATGTGCCCTTGTGGTGTTCGGTTGGCAAGGCAACTCAATTTTAGATCGTACACAACATAGTCTAAATCGAATGTGCGTAACAACCATCGCATCACATCGCCCCATGTACACTACTCTAGTCTTGTTAGGCCTACGGTTGCCAATTGGAAATAACGCAAATCAACCCCGTTGGGACCCTGCAGAACAGTCCCTTGACCGTAGTAAATGACGAAATTGACTGCTTCCGACATATTCGATGTACTACATCATAAACAAGATTTCCACGATTAAGCACACATCTAAAACTAAACTACACACACGTTTAAAAGGATGCACTACAACATATTACACTACTTAACCATACATCTAAAACTATGTAATCCATTCAGTTAAAATATTACTTAGAAGGTAGACAACCGAATGGGTAGTGCTTCGCTAGCTTTCTCCTCCCCTCTACTAATCTCGTTCCTTTCCCTTCCCTCCCTTTTCTCTTTTTTTTGAATAAAAGTGAATTTTTCCTAAATATTGGAGGTGTTTTATAGGGGAGATTGTGTCACCATTTTGTATGGCAACAGGAACTTGCGGAGTCCTTGTTGCCATTTCAAATAACGATTTGCCTAAATTTTAATATTAAAAAATCACCTACAGAACCCCACCTGTTGCAGCTCATGTCGCCATTCCAATTGGCAACAGGGCTATTTTGCCATTTGGAATGGTGATAGTAGCCTATTTTTGTAATTGTTTTTTGATTATTTATTTTTTTATTCTTTTTTAAAATAGTATTATTAAAAAACATCGAAGTAGAACAACCTCTACACCATCTATCGTCATCTTCGTTGATAGCACTCGATGCCTTCACAACCTCTTGTTAGGCTCACCCCCTTTGTTAGTCACTCTAGATATGGCATTTGTCACCACGTTGGCGAGAGAGCAAAGAGAGGTAGAGGTGTCAAAACAGTTGCTTGAGCAGAGTTTTTACCCTATTTGGCACTGTTGATGCCGGTATTAGCAAATCTGGACTCTCGGGCAGTGTGATGCCATTTTTGGCACCACGGGCGTGCCGGTGTGCGACGTGTGCCCTGCACCATTCCTCTCACACATGGTGCTCACCTCTGTCGTTCCTTGGTAGCCCGGATGGCTCCCACCCACCACATTGCCCCCTGCTGCGTGTCCCAGGCCCAATCGGCACCTCGTCCGTGGTTCCCTAGCACGGACAACCCTCGTCCTATACGCCCTAGCTCGAACGGCGCTGCTTGTGCCACGTCGCACCTCATCCGTGCCTCCCTGGCTCGGTCGCTTGTCTGCAGCCCCGTGGACCGAACGCCTGTTGTCCATCCACCTAGCATGTGGCGGCCTGCGGTTCCAATATCCCTCCCATGGATGTCTGTTGCATTGTAGCCCATACGGTTGTCGTCTGTCCACCTAGCGCTAGGCGACCTGTGGTTCTGGGTCCCCATCCCACAGGTGCACCGCACCACCCAGCCCCGGACGTGCCTCCCCCTGACAAACTTATTCCCTATCATCAGTCCAACGGTCTTTTCACTCGCATGCATGCTACCAGCTCGTGGGAGGGAATTCGATTCCTCCTGTCGCTCGCTCTCTCACTCTCGCTATAAATTCCAAGTAGCGGGCGAGACACTTCGCTCACTGCCATCCTCGCTTGCTCTCTCATAGCTTCGATCGATTTCGTTTTCGTAAACGATTAAGTATTGTTTGGAGCCGTCATTAACGGTCACATTAACAGGTAATTTTTTTGTCGTTTGTATTTTCTTTATTAACTATGTAGTTAGTTAATTAGTCATGGTTAATTACTCGTAATTAATTAGTTATAGTTATTTAGGCATAATTAATTTAGTCGTTATCATTTAGGTGTAACTAATTTTGTGTTAGTTAATTAGTTGCAATTAATTAGGCCATAATTAATTAGTCGTACTTAAATTAATCTTATGTATTTATTCGTGGCATAATTAAATAGTTACGAATGAATTAGTCGTAATTAGTTAGTGTTAGTTAATTAATTAGTTGTAATTAATTAGTTGTAGTCAATTAAGTCTTTACTAATTAGTCGTGCTTAATTAGTCATAATTAATTTAGTCATAGTGAGTGAGTCGTAATTAATTTAGTGACCTTGTTGAGTGTTAATTATTTATTTGTAATTAATATGTGTTAATTAATTAATTATAATTAATTTAGTGGTATTTAATTCATTGTAAATAATTTAGTCCTAAATAATGTAGTTGTCATTATTAAGTCATAATTCTCTATTTGTAATTCATTTGCGGTAATTAATTAGCCCTAATTAATTTAGAGGTATTGAATTACTCATATTAATTTAGTCACAACTAATTTAATCGTAATTATTTTGTCGTAATTAATTAAGTATGTATTAATTAATTTATCGTACTTAATTAGTCATAATTAATTTGGTCGTAGTTAACTAGATCATATTATTTTGTTGTCCGCATTTAGTCGTATTTTTTAATTTCTAGTAATTCATCGTCATTATTAATTTATTCTCTAATAATCTTTGTCTTTCATCTCTTGCAAGTCATGCCTTTCCCAGAGCTTCTGAACCCCTTCTACGATGAGCATCACCGTTGCAAGTTGTGGATCACTAGGGACATGGATGGCCCTCCACCTCTCGTGCTTTGGTCCGAGAAGCATTAGTGGCAGCTCGATGCTCGTTACATCCCAATCCTTTGGGACACGGGCTTATTGCCCTTTGCGAGGCTGCTCTCGGTTGGATGCTACTTCACCTCAAACGACAGTGTGATGGTGCCAATCGTCGACAGGTGGAGACCCGAGACGCACACCTTCCACTTTCGGTGGGGAGAGATGACAATCACTCTCTACGATGTCTCATTCTTGACCGGTCTCTCCACCAGGGGTGAGCCACTTGTTCTAAGCGGTCCGCCAACTGACTGGAAGGCCCAGTTGGGGCATCAGTTTGGTATACCAGTCTTGGACAGTGCATGTGGTGACCTCAGACATGGTTGAGGAATTTCAGTCAATGCCTGCCGGATGCACCTCGTCGCTTACGTTCTTCATCTTTTCGGTTGGGCCCTGTTTCCTACCACATAGAGCGATTGGGTGTACCCTAGTATAGTTGGGGATCAACGGTCTTGCACCACATATAGGGGGTTGTGTGACGCTTCGCGGTGCGACACCGATCTGAAACCGGCCCTTGCCGTCTGTTATATGCTCCTATAGTTGTGGAGATGGGAGCATTTCCCTATTGGGTGGACCTCATTCGGGAAAGTAGTGCACCCGAACCCTGAGTTGCACAACCCGACAAACGGGCCCACTATGGGCTACAGGTGGACTACCGTCCAGTTACGCTGGGCCAAGGACAGACCAACGAGGTGCTACTCGTTGTTCTACAACGAGTTCGAGTCATTGCACAACAACAACATCATATGGACTTCATGAAGCCCAAATTTCGTGAACACGGTAGCGCTGCACACACATGTAGGGATACGGGTAGGCTACGATAGCAACAATTCAAAATTTCTACCACGTAAACTAGGATGCCAAGCAAGTAGATGATCACAGATCGTTACCACTAGACACATAGTGCAGCGAAAGAGGAGTCGGAGCAGCCTGGTCCAACGAAGTGCACGTCGATGTAGTGGTCGTAGTCGATCGTCCAGCGCCCTCGCGAGTCGATCGTCTGCTCCAGCAGCCTCTGAAGTTCCTTGTGAAGATCACGGGTCGTCCTCAAGCGCAACAGCAACCGCAGTAGTGCCTCTACGGTATCCACACGTCCAGGGAAGGAATAACCGAACGCTAGTGTGCTAGCACCAAATCGCACGGCGGGGCTCTCTCAGGAAGATGACGGCTAGGGTTTCGGTGAGTAACTCACGTCGCTCACGTGTCCCCTCCCACTCTTCCCAACAGCCACAAGCATCTCCTTATATAGTGCCCATGACAGATCCTATCTGAACACATTTTTTTCCAACCCGTTAAGTGTGACCCGTTAGGTTTATGCGTAGTCGGTTGTGACTCGGAAACCCTTTTTTGACCACGAGTCATAGCGGTCCCTAGCAGGATATAACGATTCCCGAATACACACAAATTATATCGGACGAACCTTAATGCAATATGATCTACGACCAGGTCCTCATCACTTACGATCAGCTCGTATCTCATCACAACCAGTTCGTATTTAGGCACGACTAGTTCGTAACTCCTTACGACTAGTCAAGATTTGCAAATCGACCATCTACGACCACTCGTATTCCATACGACTTGTGCATGAATCGATCGAACTAAGCAACCTACTCGTGTATTCTCCCTTTGCCTCACGATATCTGGTTTGAACTCCAGGTGAGATATATGTCATCCATGGATTGTTCAATACTTTCTCGATCAAGTATCGAATAACCTTATGTGGTCGAACTCTTCGACCACAAGTGGCATAGCCATGCACTTTCTTTATCCGACCACTTCGAGGCCTAGAGATATCTCTCCTGTTATGTTAGGAGGGGTAAATCCCATATCCGACCAGTCACATCCCTCCGCATGTTTCATAGCATACCCGAAAGCTACCTTTATAACTACTCAATTACGAGTAGCATTTGGCAACTCCTAAGAGTGCTATTACACATGTAGGGAACCATGCTGATCTCAGGTCTAAGGATTATACATCATCATTGCTTGAGACCAACTAATGACACATATAACAATCCCAATAGTGTCTCAAGGTGGGTCTATCCAACCCCTGTTCTCTAATATGCATTCACATTATTGATTCGATATCCCTATATCCATGATCGGTGAAACGTGATCATCAATCAATACATATGCTGGTCGTAGAGTCACTGGTGTTCCGACCAATGACATTCGACCAGGTATACTTTTAGAATGACATCATATAAGTTAAAGAGTTTCACTAACAAGTCACATATTCGTTGATCTATATAACTGATGATTCATTCAAGGAACAGAATAACATTTATTCAATAACTTATAAACATAGACGTGATATAATCATCTTTATGATTGCCTCTTGGGCATAACTCCAACAAGACTATGGGTGACGACCGGTCACCTGGTGTTTACACATATGGTAGAGCCTTATGCGCCACAACGCGTCATGCGATAGTTTGATTTGTACCAGCTTATGCCCCCTCCCGATGGTAGGATCCTGCAGCAAGCCGTCCACTTGTGAGTCGAATACCATCTGAGTAATGTTTGTATTTCATACACACATTCCTTATTCTGACATGAATCCTTCTCGAATGCAGGCAATCGAGGGCAGGCCAACATGCTGAGGACTGGCAAGCAGTCCCGCATGAGTGGTTACAGCTTGAACGGAGACGACACACTAAAGGTCCTATAGGAGCAGAGACCATACGATGTATGGACATACCGCCAGTACATCGAGTGGTATGTACCACGGTCGCTCACTAGACTGACCCATCCTCCACCAGAGCGTCTGGAGTAGGTGACGTATTAGGAGAGGCTTTGTCACTCTTTCGATCGACACAGCGCCTCATGATGTGATGACACCATAAAATATTGACAATCTTTGCCCGTTTCATTGATGATATTTGTACATTTTATTACTGAACATGTGTTGTCTGTCATTTCAGTTTGAGCGAATGCAATGGATCGCAAGCGCATCCGAGACCGCCATCCGCAGCCCAGAGCACACCAGACCGGGGCTTTTGAGCACTTTGAAGTACATCTTCGCGGAGTCAAAGAATGTAATAAAGAACATGAGCTGTAGTCATTCGAGAGATGATGTCCAACACGCCGCACACTGAGTGCGTTGACCGTGCTCACCTGCTAGGTCGGCACAGCCTAGTCAAACCGACGGGCGTCCTAGCGCTCCCAGTTGATCATTTGCACTGCAGTTCAGCGGGGAGGTAAGTTATGTACAAATGTATGTCTTGTTTTTTATTACACCTTAGGTTATGCTAACATCATGTCGTCTTGCAACCGCACGTTCGTCAGGATGCATCTCTTCTGTCGTCCACACCCCGTACTCAGACTAGCTGATATGGGGGTTGTCTGATCTTCTCAGTGAGACCCGTAGATAGATGATGTGAAGTTGACGAAATCACTAGCTGAACACTCGCACCAGTGCACGAACCCTCAACTCTTTGGTTATCACCCAAAACACACCGTATAGATGATCGTCGTGAGATCACAAGCGACGATCGCCAAGCCCCCAATTCCCAATGGAACGACAGCTTGACCTTGAAGTGTGGAATGAACCAATGGATCACCCAATTCTCTCTCAAAGTCCTCGCATGAACTCTGTTTTGAAAGAACAAGCAATAGCT
This sequence comes from Ampelocalamus luodianensis, assembly GCA_036346255.1. NCBI lineage: Eukaryota > Viridiplantae > Streptophyta > Magnoliopsida > Poales > Poaceae > Ampelocalamus > Ampelocalamus luodianensis. The sequence continues at coordinate 29,179,193 of CM070619.1, forward strand.
ATGTTTCAATCTTATGCATAAACTGGTCTTCTGGATACGTGGGGGTCACGGTGGTATTTATAGTGAACCTCCCGAAATCGTGCTACCAAAATTTAAGGCCGACGCAACTAACTGAGACAGACAAAGACTCTTATTTCTAAATCTTAACCGAATCATACTGTTTGCAACGAGTACTATTTACATCGAGTACTGTTCACACCAAGTACGGTTGCTGTCGAGCACTGTTCCTGTCGAATACGTCTCCCTCCGAGTACTGCTCCTTCCGAGTATGACATCCACCGAGTATTGGTTAAGACCTGGTCGTAGATCCGGTCGTAGGACTGGTCGTAAGCCTTGGGAATCTGGTCGTAGATCTTGGAGAACTGATCGTAAGCCTTTAGAAACTGGTCATACATCTTCGAAAACTAGTCGTAGAGCTTGAGACCTGCTCGGAGGACTGGTAGACCTGGTCGTAGAGCTGGTAGACCTAGTCATACAGCCTGGCCGAGACAGCATAAGGTGACTTCCTTTGATCTTCCAAGGTCCTCCTCCATTGCTTTGCTTTCGATGTCTTCACAATGTTCGAATCTGAGAATGCACAAAATATTTGGATGAGGTAGTAGCCAATTCTCAGTATAGTTAATAGGAGATTCATTAAGAAACAAAAGCACCTATTGGTTTAAAAGCTTGGTTCGAGCTCTGGTCATTGGACCGACTGGTACTGAACTGGTCATAGGGACGTCCGCATCAGTTTGTGCCTCACCAACAATAGGAGAAGATGCATAAGTGTTAGGGATGCCCACATCATCCTCCCTCTCTTGAAAAGGCATCATCCTCGATGCAGAATCATCACCACCAAAGAAAGGTGATAAATCAGCGACATTGAGCATAGAGCTAATGCCATAGTCATCACCAGGAAGCTCTATCTTGTAGGTATTGTCGTTGATCTTTGCAAACACTTTAAAAGGTCCATCGCCCCGTGGCAACAACTTGGCCTTGCGGCGGACGGGAAAACGATCCTTGCGATAGTGTACCCAAACTAAATCACTTGGTTGAAAAATCAACTTTTTCCTTTTCTTGTTCGCCTTCTCAGCATAGGACTTGACCTTGCACTCTATCTCTTCTTTTGATTTGAGATGCAATTTCTTCACATATTTACCTCGTTTGGATGCCTCCATATCAACACGGTGTTGACTTGGAAGTGGAAGCAAATCAAGCGGCGTCAAGGGCTTGAATCCATACACCACCTCAAAAGGACATATCTGTGTAGTGGAGTGCACGGCCCGATTATAAGCGAATTTCACGTGCGGCAAACAATCCTCCCACTCGCGTAGATTCTTCTTGATCATCATCCGGAGTAGCATCGAAAGTGTGGTTCACCACCTCTGTTTGACCATCAGTTTGGGGATGACAAGTTGTGCTAAATAACAACTTCATCCCTAGTTTGCCCCAAAGCATCTTCCAGAAGTAGCTCATGAACTTCACATTGTGATCCGACATGATCGTGCGCGGTACGCCATGTAGCAGCACGATCTCCCTGAAAACAAGTTAGCAATATGTGACGCATCGTCGCTCTTGTGGCACGGAATAAGGTGCGCCATCTTCAAAAATTGATCCACAATGACAAAAACAAAATATCCCCCCCCCTCTTAGTTCTAGGCAGTCATAAAACAAAATCCATACTAATATCCTTCCATGGTGCATTGAGAACAGGTAGAGGGGTATACAAACTATGTGGATTCAACTTTGATTTCGCTTTGTGGCAAGTAATGCATCACTGCACATACCTCTCCACGTCGCGCCTCATCTTAGGCCAATAAAAGTGATCGCTCAACATAGACAACGTCTTCTCACATGCAAAATGACCCATTAGTCCACCGACATGTGATTCCTGCAATAAGAGCAAATGCATGGAGGATTCTGGAACACACAGTTTGTTAGCGCGAAACAAAAATCCATCATGGATGTGAAATTTATCTCAGTCTTTTCCTTCTTTGCAATGAGCATAAGGAATAGAAAAATCATGGTCAGTAGTATAGAGATCACGCAAACTCTCTAAGCCAAGAACTTGCAATCCTAATCAAGTTAATAGCACACTTTTCTGAGAAAGAGCATCAGCGACCACATTTTCCTTTCTCTTCTTATACTTCACAATGTAAGGAAATGACTCAATGAATTCTACCCATTTGGCATGACGATGGTTCAAATTTGCTTGACCCTTTAAATACTCAAAGCCTCATGATCCGAATAAATAATAAACTCTTTAGGCCATAAATAGTGTTGCCAAGTTTCTAAAGCACGCACTAATGCATAAAGCTCTTTGTCATAAACCGGATAATTCAATTGAGCCCCATTCAGTTTATCACTAAAATAAGCTACCGATCTATCCTCTTGCATCAAAACACCGCCAATACCCAATCCACTAGCATCACATTCAATTTCAAAAGTTTTAGTGAAATCAGGTAAAACAAGCAATGGTGCTTCAGTCAAGCATTTCTTAAGTTCCGCAAAAGCATTCTCTTGTGCTACCCCCACACAAATTCAACATCCTTTTTAGTAAGGGCATTCAAAGGGGAAGCTACATTGCTAAAATCCTTCATAAAACGCCGATAAAAACCAGCAAGACCATGAAAACTCTTAATCTGACTTACGTTCACAGGAGTGGGCCAATTCTTATTTGCTTCAACTTTAGATTCATCTACTTCAACTTCTTGTGCAGATACAACATAACCCAAAAAGATGACACGATCTTTACAAAAAAAAACACTTCTCTAAATTACCAAATAACCTAGCATCGCGCAAAACTTATAGAACTTGTCTAAGATGGTCTATGTGTTCAGACTCAGTGCGACTGTAAATCAGAATATCATCAAATTAGACAACCACAAATTTAACAATCAAATGCCTTAAAACATGATTCATTAAGCGCATGAAAGTACTGAGTGCATTAGTTAACCCAAAAGGCATGACTAACCACTCATACAACTTAAATTTTGTTTTAAAGGTTGTTTTCAACTCATCCCCTTTATACATCCTAATTTGATGGTAACCACTACGTAAATCTATCTTAGAGAAAATAACAGCACCACTCAATTCGTCAAGCATATCATCTAAGCGAGGTATAGGATGACGATATCAAATAGTGATATTATTAATCGCTCAACAATCTACGCACATGCGCCAAAAACCATCTTTCTTAGGAACTGAAATAATTGGAACAACATAAGGGCTTAAGCTTTCACGTATGTACCCTTTGGAGAGAAGCTCTTGTACTTGTTTCTGAATTTCTTTCGTTTCCTCAAGGTTGGTGCGGTATGGTGGTTGGTTCGACAGTGATGCCCCTGAAATCAAGTTGATCTTCTGTTCGATTCCGTGAATTGGTGGTAGCCCAGCTGGTATCTCCTCCAGAAAGAAGTCGTTGAAGTCCTCCAAAACACAAACAACACCACTAGAAAGAGTAGTCAAGTCGTTAGTTGAAAGCAAAGCATCTTTGTACAGCAGTACAAAGTGCACCAAATTGGGATTCTCGCTGAATTCTTTCATCTCTGATTTGGTGGCTAACATCACTAAATTCTTCTCTCCCTCACGTTTCTTGTTACCACTCAGATTTGTCTCTTGCTCCGTTGCACGCTCAACGTGCATCTCAACTTTCTGCATCGAAGAATTCACAATCTGTTGCGGTGTAAGCGGCTTCAAGGTGACATCCATATTGTTCCATCGAAAAGTATAGCGATTTGTACGCCCATCATGAACAGTAGAATGGTCATATTGCCATGGCTGTCCCAAGAGTAAGTGACACACTGTCATAGGCACAACATCGCAATCCACAGTATCGGTGTACTTCCCAATAGAAAAAATCACACGCACTATATGGTTCACCTTCACTTCCTCTTTGTTGCTCAACCATTACACATGATTAGGACGCGAATGTGGTAAATACTTCAAACCCAACTTATGACACATGTCCTTGCTGGCCAAATTGTGAGAACTCCCGCCATCAATAATCACTTTGCACACCTTACCCTTATAAAGCTTTGCCCAAGTTTGAAACAAATTACACCGTTGTTCGAGTGACGGTGATGGCATCACACTAAGCACCCTGGGCGTGCAGACAATGGAATACTGCTTAGTGTTAGGAAACTCCAGCTCACACTCACATTGTTCGATGTCATCAATGTGTAAGACTGGTTTGGCATCAGGCGACTCGTCACCACTGGTCGAAATATAACCGCCCTCTTTTGTGATAAGCATAGTTCGGGCATTTGGGCAGTCCTTCTGAAAGTGGCCAACACCCTTGCACTTGTGGCAAATAATATCACGTGAATGGCCGGTCGACCCCAAAGAAGAGGCTACACTAGGCACGGGTGCCACTGGTCGACGCACCAGTGGCGATGTACTTTCTGACTTCCGAGTCGCAGAACTGCATATTGCTGAAGTGTTCCCAGCTTGAGTACTCATGGCAGGTTGCCTCTTGTTATATGATTGGCCCAGACTGGTCGATGAACGTGAATGGGCAGCAAAACGGGCATCTTCAATCACCTGACGTTCGGCCTCACGGGCTTGGTGCAATAGTGAAACATCCCAATTTTCGAAGCCTTTTTGAAAAAAAAAATTAAAACTTAAAAGCAACCATTTGGTTATGTAAATTGATCAAGCTTAACTTGGAATTTCGGAAATTTGGAGATTTAACTTGAATAAATCAAACTTCAATTAACTCTATCTAGTCGATCTTGAGTTTGTTGACGTTCTTTGGTTTTTAGTTCCCCTTCTCTGGTCGTCCTGTGTAGCTTTCGGACTAGCTTTTCCTTCCTCAGGACCTCTCTTGTGCTTGGACCTCCCTTTAGGTTCGGACCTCCCTCTAGGTTCAGACCTCCATTGTGATGGGACCTCCCCTTGTTTCATCCTGACCGTTAGGACCTCCCTTGACATCCTCCTTTCGACCTCCTCCATTGGAGCACCTACGTGGCTCAATCCGGACCACACAGGACCACCCCTGGACCTCCTACTCTTTTCAGCCGTTGGATCTTAATGGATGGTCCAATCCTGAGGGCGCGTTCGGAGCGGTCCAAACATCCCAATCCTTGTGGACCGTCCGACCGAAATCGAACGGTTCAATCGACCCGCTTGACCCGAGCCCGCGTGTTTGCACTTCGAATTCCTTTCATTCGTGGGATCAAGTTTGAATGGTTCGATCTTGATGGCACTCTCGGACAGTCCAAACGTGCCAATACTTGTGGCTCATCTGATTGAAATCAGACGACCTGGTCTAGTTTGGTGTTCGAAGTGGTCCGAACGTTTTGATTCGTTTTTGATCGTCCAATTGAAATCAGACGGCCAATGCACCTTCTCAATTGAACCACCTCCTTGACTTCCTCAGGACCCTTTAGCTCCAGAGCTTTCTTTTTGCAAAGACCTCCCTGATGGTCACGATCGGTCTTTTTGCAAAGACCACCCCTGTTGGTCTTTTTGCAAAGACTACCTCCTTGGGTCAAGACCTCCCTGATGGTCACGATCGGTCTTTTGCAAAGACCACCCCTATTGGTCTTTTTGCAAAGACCACCACCTTGGGTCAAGACCATCGTTTCAGTCACGATCTCCTCAGGACCTCCTTGTCCTCAGGACCTCCTGGTCTTTTGCGAAGACCACCTTTGCGGTCACGACCTCCCTTTGGTTACGACCACCTTTCTAGTGGGACCACTTTCTCAGGTCGTCTGCTCACCTTCTTCTTCCTCTTGTCGTGTCTCAGTACCCCGAGAGTCCACACGCATTAAATGATGCTGACTTGCATTAAATGTTGTCCTCTTCATTGTACCTTTGTGCATCTGTTGTCATTTCTTTTACCAGCTCCTTTCTTTTCATTACCTGCTCCTGTCGCGTTCATTAAATGCGGCATCCTCATCTCTTCGGACCTCCCTGTGCCTATAAAAGCCCGAGAAAGCTTTCTTGCCCTTGTTTGTTGCACAGTGTTTTGGACCTCCTCCTGAGAGCTTGAGCTCCCTTGTTTGAGCTCCTTCTTGAGTGGCTCAAGCTCCAGTTTCTATCCCTTTTCTGTAACCCTTCTTTGGCTCTAGTTTGGTGAGTTCTTTGATCGTCCTTTTAAAATTGCTTTGCTTATTGTTTGCTTTCTCCTTCACGTGTAGATTCTGGTTTCTCCGAGAAGTTCTTGGACCCAGCCGCCTCTACAGAAGCTTCCTAGTTCTTCATGGAAGGCAAGTCATAGAACTTGATCATATTGAACCCATTCTTTTTGTAAAAGTATGTTGTTTTAACGTATCATGCATGGCTATTTGTATAAAAATAGTTTTTGGAAGTAGTTAAATACCTACTTGCCAGTAAGACTCCTTGATTATCTGAGAAAGACATGTTGACATGTATCCTTGGACATCCCTAGGATGGGTACTGTAACACCCTAGCCCAACACGACCTGGAATGCTACTAAGCTAACAACATAACAAGTTAAAACAATGACACTTTACTAAATTCCAGTAGAACCTTCTCTGTTTAGCTAACTATATCGAGGATCCCAACAGATACAATTATCAAAATTAAACAATCCAACATTCAGTATAATCAATAGGCATTCATGACATACTAAGTGACTAAAGCATAACCACAAATATCCAAGATATGCTACTCATCATTATTACAAATAATCCAACACGTAAACATAACCATAATAAATCCTTTAAGCAGTTTGCTTATTTATTAAGGCATGATCTGAAATTTAATTAACTATAAAAGATTCATGGCAGTGTGTGTGCGAACATAAAGCTACTCCCTCCCATGCATGTCGTTCTTGGATTGGGTACCTAAAACAGCAACAACAAGAAGAAGAGTGAGTCCACAGACTCAGCAAGTACATATAAAAGACATTACAATACAAAATTATAACATCAGCATCCACTTCCAGAACTTTACATTAAATCATACCACATGCATATGCAATGCTCAAGGGATCCTTTCTCTTTATCTCTTTATGCATTTTACCGGTAATGTAAGGTATGCAACCGTCGCTGCATATTCATACTTGTGCTCGCAAGCGCAAGACCAAGAGCTCAATACTCCTCAAGTAAAGGGAACCTCAAGCCCGCACTCCACAAATGTAGGGACCTCAAGCCTGTCATATACATGACGGGGACCTCAAAGATATCCATGCTTGGTCACCACATGACCAAGCCTCAACATGATCTCAATAAGCACATGCATAGTTACTCTATTCATCATCAACATGCCAAAAGCAATAACATCATACATGAATAGAACTTAGTCATACTTTGAGCAATCACCATTATTAGTACACAAATCATACCAGCAACCATGCATCGCTATCATGTACAAAATAGACGCAATCAAGATCAAGCATTCACAACTAATGTATCAAACAATGTATTTGCCTCAATCGTGCGAGAACGAAGGACGTGAAGAGGGCGCTGCCCCTGGAACTAATCCCCCACCTGAGGTAAGACAACAAGCACTCTAAGATAACAATACTTGACCAAAACAAAGCTGGAAGCACTTACAAAAAAACTATACTCTCTCGCACAACCCCAACTCTAAAATCCTAAGGAGCAGTTTGTCCCCTCGATAGACAGTCATAATCAAAACTTCATATCTTTTAGTACATAGATCCAAATGGGGTGTTCTTGGACTCTCTAGAAATCTTATCAAATACTCCGTCTAAACCTAGTTGGTGAGCCTTCCAGATTTGGCCATTTACTACCCCTACCAAGCTGATGAACAGAACAGCTAATCCATGTTGGGTTTCTGCACAGAGATATTAAAACTATCATAACTTTCAGGATAATGATCCAAATGTTGTGTTCTTTAGCTTTCTCAAAATTTGAGACAATTATCTACATCTTTCGTTATAGTGAAACCTCCCAGAAATTCCTTTAGCTATCCGCTTATGTCTGATTACTAAAAAATGTCAGAATTGAAGCAGATTTACGGAATAGCAGCGCTACGAAATTCATAACTTTTGAACCGCTTGTCCAAACGAAGTGATCTTGTACTCTACAGAAAGTTATCGACGTCGCCTACAATTCTCTAGGAGGTGTCTTGGACAGATTCTGCCGTTAAACATCTCAAAAATTTGTCCAACCCTATCTGCTCTAAATAAATCTAAAGACCGACATTGCTAAAGATCAATTAATCCACTAATCGGAAGGGGATGGGGTCTTACCCTTGAAGAACCGCCACCGAATGTGATGAACACCCACCACAGGCCACGATCTCTCCCTTCCCCTTTCCTCTTCTTCTTCTTCTTCTTCTTCTTCTTGGCCGACCAATCTCTCGGGCGATCCTCCTTCTTCCTCCTCGACACCGGCAGCGGGGGAACAACTTCTTGGCCAGCAGCAGGGGAGGACCAGCAGGGAGGGAAACCAGGGGTGGCGCAAGGAGGAGAGGAGATGGGGGCGGGCAAGGGGGAGAGGGGGTGCGACCAAGGGGGAGAGGGGATTTGGGAGGGGCGGCTAGGGTTTTGGGGGAAGGGTGGCGCCTCCCCTAGCCGGCCATATGCTGCCCACTTGGGCCAAAGCCCAGGCCCAAGTTGCCCAAATAATGCTACAAACCCCTCCTTTATCTGTTTAATTAACTATTTTCCATTTGATCCTTCTCTTGGATCAATTTCTAAATAGTCATTTTCTTTGAATATTTGGCTTTCTCTCAAATTCCACTCTGGAGTATTATAGGTACTCTTAGTTGGTCTTTCTTGTTGTATACCAACCTGGGTATCGTGCTGGCTAAGCCCTACTCTAGTTCGCGTTGATCTCATTCTTGAATCAACAATGTTATTTTTACCCCAGCGCACACGGTTTGTGGCTTGTGTAGTAACTACTGTGTTGTCGACATACAGTGTGGCCTGTGTGTGCCACGACATCTATTGTCGCTTTCACTAAAACTTGTGTGCCAGGACAAGGGTGGTCCTTTGGCCAGGAGGAACCCCAAAATATTTTATGCTCGAGCGAGTAGAAGGTGGTTAGAGTGGGTGCTAAGGCACACTGGAATGTGGATAGTCTCGCCTGAGCAGCCAACTAAGGACTTAACCTTGAACCATTGATCTGGGTCTCTCCGTACAACCATATGTCTAGGATGGGGTGGACCGGGTGCAATAATTAGCAAAGCTTGAGTCGGTTTTGTTATGGTTGGGAACGGCGCAAGAGGGGGCCAGGACGGCGAAACCTCAATGAGCAGAACCGAGTCAAGTGGACTTTGTAAAAGCCTGGTGGTGGTCTCTACTTGATTCATACATCTAAGGAAACATGTGTCGTATCAAGCGACTATCTCTTGTGGGTAAAGTGTACAACCTCTGCAGAGTGTAGTCTATTCGAATAGCCGCGTCCTCGGTTATGGACATGTCTGGAGATTTCACGCAAGGGGTAGACTTTTTCTTCAAATTGTGGTAGTCTTGTGTGGTCTGGAGTGGTTCGAGCTGTGATTAGGGTGATCACAGTGAGGTCTGGGAGTGGACAGAGTGTCTACATGTATTTTTAAGGAACTTGTTTATTTATGTATTATCGTTCAACTTGTGCTTTGAAATCTACTTAATGTATCTCCTGTAAATGTTGTTTTCTACAAGCTAACCATACAGCTATTCCTTGTCAAGCTTTGCATGATTATTACCTGCATTTATTCCCTATGAATTGCTGAGTACATTCAAAGTACTCATGGCTTGCACCCTCTGTTTGATCAACAGAGGAGAGTGATCCAGGGAGCTCAGCACTCTATGAAGAAGAGTTCTATGAAGACCTTGCGACCTAGGGGATGTCCTCCACTTGATAAGCATGTGGGCTAGTCGAATGGACCCTGTGAGCTTTTGTGTTTCCGCTGCTTTGTATTTCTCTTTTGCTGTAAGCCCAGTGAGGCACCTCTGTAACAACCTTGACCATAAGGTCTTTTGCTTATGTTAATATTAATTTCTCTGCTTCACCTTTAGCTTGTTGTATGGATGTGATTCCATTCTCTGTTGTGACTGTGCAAGCAAGTCGTTGATCCTAGGACTAGCTCAATGTACAGAGGGTCTCTGGTGGTGTTACCCGGGGTGCCGACAGCGCTGGTATCAGAGCCATATTGGCTATAGGACATAACTTTAGTATGCATGGTCACCTTAGTCAAGAATTTCAAAATTTTATTTTCTAAATCAAACCAACAGAGTGACATGAGTAGCTATTCTTCTCTCACCTTATTCTTTTCTGTTCTTATCTTGTTCTATTCTCTCTTCTCACTTCGTTCTTAGATGTTTATACCTTACCCCTTTTGAACTACGTTTGTAAATTTGAGCTGATCCCCTTATCTCAGTAACCTCAATAGGATCGGGCCTTATTTTAAGTTGACTGTCCCAATAGGTGAGGTTAGAAGTGTTGTTGCTAAGCTGCCCTTTTAGCTCTAGTACCGTTTAGTCCGGTAAGTCGGATCTTTTGTTGAGTTTTCATTGCCACTTAGTAGCTTTTCGGCTATTGGTTCTTCTGGGTTTAACCTACCTTTCCCCAGTAGGCTGATCCATCTATCCCTCTTGGTCTTGTTCGTCTCTGTACTTTTCCTTCTTATCTAGTGTGCTTTCATCCCCTTATCTTTTAAGCTTGGGAAGGTTTGTGCAGATGGTTCGGACCCGCCACTCACCCGGCCAGGATGAGCCAGTGGATCCCTCCTTGTCGTCACCACCACCTCCTCCAACCACAACCGCAAATCCAGGTTTGGGGTAGTTTATAGCAGCCCAGACGCAGATGATGAGTGCAATGATGCAAAGCATGAGTCAGATGGTAGCTCAACATAATTAGACAACGGCTGCCCTCCTTGCCATGATGAACTAGAACCAGACAGCTGTTGTGCCGCCACCACCACCACCAGTTTTTCCTCAGTCCAGACTGACAGAGTTTTTGAGGACCCGTCCTCCCACCTTCTCCAGCTCCTCCGAGACATTAGACGCAGATGACTGGCTGCGCTCGACTGAAAAGAAACTCGCCATCACTCAGTGTGACGATCGTGAAAAGGTCCTGTATGCTTCACATTAGTTGGAAGGTGCCACCTCAAAATGGTGGGAAAACTATTGTGCTGCTCATACAAACCACCAGAGCATCTCATGGGCTAAATTTTTAGAAGCTTTCCGCCGTTCACATATCCCTAATGGAAATGTGGAAATGAAGAAAAATGAGTTTCGTGAGCTGCGGCAAGGGAGCATGACAGTGAGTGAATACCTCAATAAGTTCACTCAGCTGGCATGTTATGCCCCCGAGTATGTGGCCACTGATGATGCTAGACAGAAGCGGTTCAAGCAAGGACTCAACCCCAGTTTGAAGGTCCAAGTTGTTGGCAACGATTATGCAGAGTTCCAGCAGCTGGTGAACAAGGCCTTGCTTATTGAAGAATCTCGTCGTGAGCTTGCAGAGTCCTACAAGAGGAAGATGGCACAGCCGAGTGCTTACCAAGGTCATTCGTAGAAAGCCAGGACTAGTGCCTGAATCCGCCGCTTGCTCCTCGTGTCACCTTGAGCCTGCGGTGCGCCTCGCCCTATTGCTCCTGTTTTTTTGTAGTCCCAACAACAACGTCAACATCAGCAACAACGACACTGTCAACCCACCTCCAAGGAACAGCAATCACGCTGCTGGAATCACTTGTTTTAGTTGTAATCGGTTGGGACATTATGCCATTAATTACCCATTGAAGTAAGCCCCGACTTTGGTTAAAACCACCAAGACCACTCCAACGGATCACTGTGCGGGAGCGTAACGTGGAGTGCCTCATTTCACTGCACCACCAAGACCTTCCAACCTTTTGGGAGAGGTCGGGTGAACCTTGTCACAGTGGAGGAGGCCCAGACAGCCCCGGATGTCGTGCTGGGTAAATTCCTTGTAAATTCAGCACCCGCAACCGTTTTGTTTGATTCTGGAGCTTCCCATTCGTTTGTTTTCCGAAGTTTTGCTGCAAGGCATCAGTTGAAAGTTTTTGCTCTTAAGACCTCCTTGTTGGTTCAACTCGGTTCGGAGTTAGCACGAACGTGGTTGCCCACAAGTTAAGGTGGTTATAGAAGGAGAGGAATTCTTGGCCAATCTTATCATCATCGACACCAATTCTTTGAATGTGATTTTGGGCATAGATTGGTTCACCAATCACCAAGCAGTGTTGGATCGTGGGAGTAAAAGCATCTCTATGGTCAGTCCAGTGGGAATTAGAGTGAAATTTGAAGCCTCCTTGGGGAAGCCTAGAGAAGCAGTGGTCTGCAGCATCAAGACAGTTTCGGTTGAAGATGTGCCAGTGGTTTGTGAGTTCCCAGATGTCTTCCCAGATGAGTTACCTGGGATGCCTCCCGATAGAGGTCTGGAGTTTGTCATTAATTTAGTCCCTAGAACTGCTCCCATTTTCAAAAGACCTTATCATTTGCCAGTGAATGATTTGGTCGAGCTGAAGCAACAGATTGAAGAGATGCAGGCTAAAGGCTTTGTTAGACCGAGTTCCTCACCTTGGGGAGCTCCAGTGATTTTTGTTGCCAAAAAGGATGGTTCACAGCGAATGTGTGTGGATTATCGTGCACTCAACGAAGTCACCATTAAGAACAAGTACCCTCTGCCAAGGATTGACGACTTGTTTGATCAGTTGGACCCGATATGGACTGTATGAGTATACGGTTGTCATTTGGGCTAACCAATGTCTCTGCTTACTTTATGAACTTAATGAATAAAGTATTCATGGAGTATCTAGATAAGTTTGTCATTGTTTTCATTGATGACATCCTAGTATACTCTACGAGCGAAGAAGAGCATGAAGAGCACCTTCGCCTTGCCTTGAACAAGCTTAGAGATCATCAACTCTATGCTAAGTTCAGTAAGTGTGAATTTTGAATAAAGTAAGTTACTTTTTTGGGGCACGTCTTGTCTACAGCGGGAGTTGCTGTTAATCCTAGCAAAGTTAAAGATGTGCTCAACTGGGAGTCACCCAAATCTGTCCCTCAGATCAGAAGTTTTCTTGGAATGGTAGGTTACTACCGTCGGTTTATAGAAGGGTTCTCCCGGATTGCAAGACCTCTCACTCAGTTGTTAAAGAAGAAAAAAAAGTATGTCCGGCGCCATAATGTGAGCAAAGCTTTCAAGAGACAAAGAAGTGTTTGACCACTGCTCTAGTTTTGATCTTGCCTGATGTCCGAAAAGACTTGAAATTTTTCGTGATGCCTCGTACCAAGGTCTCGGCTGTGTTCTTATGTAAGAAGGGAGGGTAGTAGCTTGTGCTTCCAGTCAGTTGAAGCCCCATGAAGCCAATTACCCCACTCATGACCTAGAGTTAGCAGCTGTGGTGCATGCTTTGAAGATATGGCGTCATTATCTCATCAGTAATCGCTGCGAAGTGTACGCTGACCATAAGAGTTTGAAGTACATTTTCACTCAAGTTGATCTCAATATGAGACAAAGAAGATGGTTGGAGCTGATCAAATATTACAATTTGGGAATACATTATCATCCTGGAAAGGCTAATGTGGTAGCCGATGCTTTAAGTAGGAAGGTCTACTGCAGCACTTTGATGATCAAGGAAAGTCAACCCGTACTACATGAAGAATTTCAGAAGCTCAAGCTTGAATTGGTCAAAAAAGGTCATTTACCTGCCTTGGAAGTGCAACCAACTCTCCAAGATCAGTTCCGAAGAGCTCAAAAAGAAGATGCAGATGTCAAAGAGATCAAGAGTAGCATGAAGAAAGTAAAGTCCATGAGGTTTTCCGAGGATGAGCAAGGCACCTTGTGGTTTGACAAGCGGATTTGTGTACCAGACCAGAGAGAGCTCAAGCTGTTGATCCTCAAAGAAGCACATAAAGCCTTGTATTCCATTCACCCTAGGGGTACCAAGATGTATCAAGACCTCAAGAAAATGTATTGGTGGCCTAGTTTGAAGTGAGATATTGCAGAGTATGTGGCTCAATGTGATGTTTGTCGAAAGGTTAAGGCCATGCACCAAAGACCTAGAAGTCTTTTGAGACCCTTTCCCATACCCGAGTGGAAATAGGAAGAGATCGGGATAGATTTTATCACTGGTCTGCCTAGGACCCAAGCTAGTTATAACTCGATTTGGGTGGTTGTGGATCGTCTAACCAAGGTCGCTCATTTTATTCCCGTCAAGACCACCTATTCTGGAGGCAAGTTAGCAGAGTTATACATGGCAAAGATTGTGTGTCAACATGGTGTGCCGAAGAAGATTGTGTCGGATCGAGGATCCCAGTTCACCTCAAGGTTTTGGCAAAAGTTGCATGATGTCTTGGGCACCGATCTCAACTTCAGCACAGCTTATCACTCGCAGACAGATGGCCAGATAGAGAGAGTAAACCAAATTCTTGAGGACATGCTCAGAGCCTGCGCTCTAGAGAACCAAACCAGTTGGGATCGGATACGACCTTATGCTAAGTTTTCTTACAACAACAGCTACCAATCGAGCCTTCAGATGTCCCCTTTTGAAGCTCTTTATAGAAGGAAGTGTAGAATGCCTTTGTACTGGACAGAAGCAGGCGAAGGTCAAGTGCTCGGACCAGACCTCCTCAAAGAAGCCGAAGATCAGGTGCGATCAATAAGACAAAAACTAAAGACCGCTCAGACCAGGCAGAAGACCTATGTAGACAATCGTCGTCGAGACTTAACCTTTGCGCCTAGAGACCATGTGTACCTTAAAGTGTCACCTCTCAAGGGCTTGCGCCGTTTCAGAGTCAATGGTAAGCTTGCACCAAGGTACATTAGACCTTTTCCAATCTTGGCCAGAAGAGGAGAAGTGGCCTACCAATTGGAGCTCCCACCTCAGTTGTCCGGTGTACATGATGTATTGCATGTGTCCCAGTTGAAGAAATGTTTGTGGGTGCTAGAAGAGCGAATGCCTTTAGAAGACGTGAACCTCCAAGAAGACCTCTCCTACAAAGAGCATCCCCTCAAGATTCTGGTAGTGTCCGAGCGTGTGACAAGAAGCAAGGTCCTCCGGTTTTGCAAAGTCCAGTGGAGCCATCACTCCGAAGAAGAAGCAACTTGGGAACGTGAAGAGGACCTCAAGGCCAAGTTTCCCTACTTATTCTCTAGCTAGCCTGAATCTCGAGATCGAGATTCCCTTTAAGGGGTGTAGGTTTGTAACATCCCAATTTTCGGAGCCTTTTAAAAAATTTCAAAACTTAAAAGCAACCATTCGGTTCTGTAAATTGCACAAGCTTAACATGGAATTTTGGAAATTTAGAGATTTAACTTGAATAAATCAAACTTCAATTAACTCTATCTGGTCGATCTTGAGTTTGTTGGCGTTCTTTGGCTTTTAGTTCCCCTTCTCTGTTCGTCCTGTGTAGCTTTCGGGCTAGCTTTTCCTTCCTCAAGACGCCCCTTGTGCTTGGACTCCCTTTAGGTTCGGACCTCCCTCTAGGTTCAGACCTCCCTTGTGTTGGGACCTCCCCTTGTTTTATCCTGACCGTCAGGACCTCTCTTGACATCCTCCTTTGGACCTCCTCCTTTGGAGCACCTACGTGGCTCAATCTGGACCACACAGGACCACCCCTAGACCTCCTACTCTTTTTAGCCATTAGATCTTAATGGATGGTCCGTCCTAAGGGCGCGTTCGGAGCGGTCCGAACATCCCAATCCTTATGGACCGTCCGACCGAAATCGAACGGCCCAATTGGCCCGCTCCACTCGCGTCCGCGCGTTTGCACTTCGAATTCCTTTCATTCGTGGGTCAAGACCTCCCTGATGGTCACGACCGGTCTTTTTGCAAAGACCACCTCCTTGGGTCAAGACCTCCCTGATGGTCACGACCGGTCTTTTGCAAAGACCACCCCTGTTAGTCTTTTTGCAAAGACCACCTCCTTGGGTCAAGACCATCATTTCGGTCACGACCTCCTCAGGACCTCCTTGTCCTCAGGACCTCCTGGTCTTTTGCGAAGACCACCTTTGCGGTCACGACCTCCCTTTGGTTACAACCACCTTTCCAGTGGGACCACTTTCTCAGGTCGTCTGCTCACCTTCTTCTTCGTCTTGTCGTGTCTCGGTACCCCGAGAGTCCACGCGCATTAAATGTTGCTGACTTGCATTAAATGTTGTCTTCTCCATTGTACTTTTGTGCATCTGTTGTCATTTCTTTTACCAGCTCCTTTCTTTCCATTACCTGTTCCTGTCGCGTTCATTAAATGCGACGTCATCCTCTCTTCGGACCTCCCTGTGCCTATAAAAGCTTGAGAGAGATTTCTTTCCCTTGTTTGTTGCCCAGCGCTTTGGACCTCCTCCTGAGAGCTTGACCTCCCTTGTTTGAGCTCCTTCTTGAGTGGCTCAAGCTCCTGTTTCCATTTCTTTTATGTAACCCTTCTTTGGCTCTAGTTTGGTTAGTTCTTTGATCGCCCTTTTGGAATTGATTTGCTTATTGTTTGCTTTCTCCTTCACGTGTAGATTCTGGTTTCTCCGAGGAGTTCTTGGACCCAGCCGCCTCTACAGAAGCTTCCTAGTTCTTCATCGAAGGCAAGTCATAGACCTTGATCATATTGAACCGATTCTTTTTGTAAAAGTATGTTGTTTTAATGTATCATGCATGGCTATTTGTATAAAAATGGTTTTTCGGAGTAGTTAAATACCTACTTGCCAATAAGACTCCTTGATTATCTGAGAAAGACATGTTGACATGTATCCTGGACATCCCTAGGATGGGTACTCTTAGTTGGTCTTTCTTGTTGTATACCAACCTGGGTATCGTGCTGGCTTAGCCATGCTCTAGTTCGCGTTGATCTCATTCTTGAATCAACAATGCTATTTTTACCCCAGTGCACACGGTTTGTGGCTTGTGTAGTAACGGCCCGTGTTGCTGATTAATACGAAGTGTGGCCTGTGTGTGCCACGACATCTATTGTCGCTTTCACTAAAACTTGTGTGCCAGGACAAGGGTGGTCCTTTGGCCAGGAGGAACCCCAAAATATTTTATGCTCGAGCGAGTAGAAGGTGGTTAGAGTGGGTGCTGAGGCACACTGGAATGTGGATAGTCTCGCCTGAGCAGCCAACTAAGGACTTAACCTTGAACCGTTGATCTGGGTCTCTCCGTACAACCATATGTCTAGGATGGGGTGGACCGGGTGCAATAATTAGCAAAGCTTGAGTCGGTTTTGTTGTGGTTGGGAACGGCGCAAGAGGGGGCCAGGACGGCGAAACCTCAACGATCAGAACCGAGTCAAGTGGACTTTGTAAAAGCCTGGTGGTGGTCTCTACTTGATTCATACATCTAAGGAAACGTGTGTCGTATCAAGCGACTATCTCTTGTGGGTAAAGTGTACAACCTCTGCAGAGTGTAGTCTATTCGAATAGCCGCGTCCTCGGTTATGGACATGTCTGGAGATTTCACGCAAGGGGTAGACTTTTTCTTCAAATTGTGGTAGTCTTGTGTGGTCTGGAGTGGTCCGAGCTGTGATTAGGGTGATTACAGTGAGGTCTGGGAGTGGACAGGGTGTCCATGTGTGTTTTCAAGGAACTTGTTTATTTATGTATTATCTTTCAACTTGTGCTTTGAAATCTACTTAATGTATCTCCTGTAAATGTTGCTTTCTGCAAGCTAACCATATAGCTATTCCTTGTCAAGCTTTGCATGATTATTACGTGCATTTATTCTCTATGAATTGTTGAGTACATTCAAAGTACTCATGGCTTGCGCCCTCTGTTTTGATTAGCAGAGGAGAGTGATCCAGGGAGCTCAGCGCTCTATGAAGAAGAGTTCTGTGAAGACCTTGCGACCTAGGGGACATCCTCCACTCGATAATCCTATGGGCTAGTCAAATGGACCCTACGAGCTTTTTTGTTTCCGCTGCTTTGTATTTCTCTTTTGCTGTAAGCCCAGTGAAGCACCTCTGTAACAACCTTGACCATAAGGTCTTTTGCTTATGTTAATATTAATTTGCCTGCTTCACCTTTAGCTTGTTGTATGGATGTGATTCCATTCTTTGTTGTGACTATGCGAGCTAGCCGTTGATCCTGGGACTAGCTCAGTGCACAAAGGGCTCTGGTGGTGTTACCCGGGGCGCCGACAAGCAGCTCGATCATATCATTGTAAGGATAATGATTGACAATGCGCTTGACTACATAATTCATGCAGCTAGAAATCTTGCCATGGTCTACTCTTCATTCTCACGGACATCTGCATGTATCATGACAGTTTCCATTTCCTTATGATATTCATCAATGGATTTCAAATCTTGTCGCAGACTTGTCAACTTCTCAAAAAGTGAATGCTTGTAGTGGCGAGGTACAAAACGGGCACGCAAATGTTGCTTCATCTGCTCCTAGGTGATAATCGGCAACTCATGTCGCTCCATACACTTACAAACAAACTGCTCCCACCAATGTGTAGCATAATCATCCAAACTATGTGACGCAAGTAATAGTTTCTTCTCATCAGAATAGTTGTTCATCCGAAACAATTTATCAACTTTCAAACCCCAAGTAAGGTATTCTTCTACGTTTGTACCACCTGAAAATATAGGAAGAGTAAATTTGGGCTTAGCGACAAAATCCTCATCATCATCGTGTCGATGTCGAGGTCCGTTTTGGTCGTGGTGGAGCTGTCGATGGTCGTAATCGTCGATGGGAAAATCGTCGTCGCCCAAGAGCTCGGCCTGGCAGCCCATCGACCAGGTGCATCGTGTGGTCGTACCGCAGGATTAGCGATAAATGTATCACCTCGTCGTAGGGCATCCAGGGGTGCAACCCGACCATCGATCACGCCCACGTACCGTGTCGCGCGCGGCCGAATCGCTAAACTGCGTGTGGTCAGACAGCTAGGCGATGCGCCTAACGCTGTCGGCGCTCCTCGTCCACATGAATAGCACGCTCCTCCTCGGTCTCGTGTTTAACGGCCGGAGGACCATGCACACTCGCATCGTCAGCTTGCGCACCTCCATGGAGATTGTGTTGTGCAAATATGGTACGCATCTCTAGGAAATTTGTGTCGATGGTCGTACGCAATTGTGTGACTTCCTCCCCCTACGAGTGTAGTCCTGTCTGTACTACCCCGAGCTCATCGCTCATACCATTATCACCATCATGGATTTGTTTCTGTAGCATCTCGCGCAATCGAGCGCATCGTCCACGTAACCGGCGCCTCCGGATGTCTAGATAGGTATGTATTAAGAAAAAATGACGTAAAGATATGCATAGATATGAGCAGACTACCTATTTATATGACATGATAGTCCTCGCACAGGCGAGACAATACAATAAATTACAACACTAAATGACAACTAGACAAGCTCGGCCTGTTGGGGCAATCATTCATGGAGTGCCTAAGGGTCTTGCATATCCTGCACTTGATCGTGTAGCTCAGGCCCCCACGTTGGCTGTCATCCATATCGTTCCGGAAGTGCCGCGTCTGCCGTCGTCCCTTCCCAGTTGACTTCAAGGCCTTATTCGGCCCCATTGCACCCTGTCATGTCCAAGCCATATGAGTGAAACTCTACACTATGTACTGAAAAGGTGTTGTATGTCGTAGTACTCAGAGATGTACGGCGTAGACATCTACCTCATTTGCGCACATGCCTTGTACACATGCGAGTATGGCTTGTGCAGGACCTTCGGCTTGTTGCAGGTGCATGTAGCCACATCACCCAGGGTGCATGCATGTTTCCTTTCCCTTGGCATGACTGTTGACATATTTTTACCACAACATGATCTCGTACTTCCTCCTAAGGTCATCGATCACTCGGATGTCGTGCATTCGGGCCTTTTGCATTTTCTGGTCCATATACCTCTGCCTATTCTCGGACCATTGCTTCCCTTCTTCTAGCTATCACCTCGCTACGGTGGCTCTATTGACGAAGTAACTAACTGTGCGAGTCCATGTTTCCTCAACGATCACGGTGATAGTTGAGCACCGCACACCTTTGAGCACGTTGTTGTACACCTCAGACATATTGGTCGTCATAATTCCGTACCTCGCACCGTCTGTGTCATAGAGCAGGAACCATTTATCCAACTCAGAAGCGTGGAGATTAATCCACAGCGTGAAACTTATGGTGCTCCAAGATTGCCCGCTCGTGGCCTGTTGTCCATCCTGTGCCTCCAGAGGGGACTCCCTTGTATACCTCATAGTCCGATGTTCGAGATCTGTCCAGATGGACTCAAACGTCAGCCTCTGGTTCTGCAGGCACAATGCCTTGAACGCCTTCATAAGTTCCTAACTGCGGAACCGCGTGAAGAAGTTCGATGCAAAATACCTCATGCACCACCCAGCATTGTGGTCTGTGGTAAGGCATATGTTTAGCCGGTCTCCCACAAACGCTCGCTTAGAATTCACCAGAAACCACAGTCAACTGGATGTGTTCTCATTCTCTACAATGGCAAAAGTAACCAGAAGAAGTTGGTCATTCGCGTCAGCTGCCACCGTAGTGAGAATGGTGCCTTTATAACTCCCTGTGAGGAAAGTGTCATCCATCGTGAGCACAAGACGATAGAACTTGAAGCCCCCTATGGCCTGGGCGAAAGCCCTGAACAACCGGTCCAATATGTAGCAGTAGGGGCCTCCATGAGTATCTTCACTTTCAAGCTTGTTTATGTACATGTCAGGGTTTGCTTCGGCAATCTGGTGAAGCATTCTCGACACAAGGTTGTACGTTTGTTTGTATGTCCCGTACATGGACTCGATAACCATCTTCTTGGCTCATCAAACCTTGTTATAGCTGACTGATAACTAACCAGATTGGTGACTTCTGACAGCAGTATCTTGGGGAAGACGGACACATCCTCCGCAACTAGGTGGCTGATGAGGCTTGTCACATATGCAGAAGTCACATTCCGACGCTACCGTTGTAGCTCGCTAAGCTCGCAAGTATGGTCGGTCACCGCCTTGACCGTGAAGACCGAACCGAAGAACTTTGCTTAGTGAGCGCGAACCTTGCTAGGGCAGCCTTCCACTACGCACTTCACTACGTAATGTCCTGGGTTAGACCGATGCACCCAGTACACACAGTTGATGGACAAGGCGTACCGTGCTATAGCTTGCTGCACGACCGCCTTGCTAGGTAAGTGCAGACCAACTGTGAGGACCCCAGTTTATTCGGCTTGTAATGCTTAGTCTTCCTTTGACTCTAGCATCACAAATCAAATAAACTAAGCCTCGAGATATGTATACTTCCCAGAAATGCAGTATACACACCCCGTTACAAAATCATGCATCAATTCCATTCATTCACATAGAACCGAAGCAAGCAACAAACCAAAAGACATACATAATATAGAGAGTTATTACAAAAGAGAGGCCGACCGGCCAAATACCATACAAATAACTAAGTAAACAGCGGAAGCAAAAGGGTCATAAGATGGCGATAAACAAAAGCCAATTAGTGTGCCTTTAACCCCCCAAGGCAACCAAGCGGACCGCCAAGCTAGTCATCCCAAACACCGCCACAGCACAACTCACAAAAGTGAGGCCCTTGGGGCTCACCTTCTTCCTCTGCAACAAATAACATTTAAGCAAAGCAAATGAGTACAATAATGTACTCGCAAGACTGACGTGTGGACTAGCAGACCTATACATATGCTACATGCAAGCTTATTTGAGTGGAGGCTGTATGGCTCATTTTTAGCACAAAGCAATCTTTATTTGCAATAGTGTAATACATTGAAAAGGCAAGTTTACAATCTGTTTTTATTATTTAAATAACAGCAAGAACAACATAATAATAATAGATAGATGACAACAACATCCTGGAAGTGACTACCCCAATAGTCACCACAACAATAGCATGAATTACCCATTCATACCACTCATGTCAAGTTTTAAGTTTTAAAAGGTTGTAGTCTAGTTCTTGCACGACCTTACCAAGCAATGTCCATAACCTAGGACGAGGCTATTCGAATAGTTTTAACCATGCAAGGGTGTACCAATGTACCCACACGATAGACCGCCTTTCCACCAGCCACGGTTAGCATACTTCCTTGGGTATGCAGGCACGGCTAAGTCTAACGAGACATTTCCAATGAATGATGCTAATTAAGAGTCGCGACAACCCAAAGGGTAGGGGCACTGCCCACCGCAAAGAATCGCAGTGCTCTTCCCTTATAAAAATAGTTTTAACCACCTGCGACCCCGAATTAACACCTCCCAAAGTACTTAGTCAAGAGAGGTCTCATATCCCTCTCGTGCAGTTAGCACGCAATAAGCGCTTGGCTTAGTGACAAAAGTAACTCGGTCCTTGGGGACTTAGGCACCCTTCCAATCACACCCAACAGATCACACCAACATACCATTGTGCCTAAGTCAAGATATAATTTTTATTTTCAGTTTTTGATTTGCAAATTAGCAAAAGACAAGAGCTGGACATAATGAAATAATATTAACATTTGTGTGATCAAGATCATCGACTAAGTCGATGATCGCCCAATACCACCGATAGCTAAGCATGGCTAAGCAATTTGAACCCATAATCTACTAAGTGACAAGAGCCCATCCACGAACTCTAATCACAGCAAATAACCTAGGCTCAGGTAGTAGAGGATAATCATTTACCTACAGATTATGCATCTAAAGGATTAACTAATCAATTTGACAACAAAATAAGCAATGCATACATACAAGTTGAAAACAATATATTAGACTTAAGTTGAAAACAA
This sequence comes from Ampelocalamus luodianensis, assembly GCA_036346255.1. Classification (NCBI taxonomy): domain Eukaryota; kingdom Viridiplantae; phylum Streptophyta; class Magnoliopsida; order Poales; family Poaceae; genus Ampelocalamus; species Ampelocalamus luodianensis. The sequence continues at coordinate 29,201,749 of CM070619.1, forward strand.
TATATTAGACTTGAAAATAATAGGATTAACATAATCAAACTGCTTGTCCGTTGCTGCTGCTCAAAATGTTGCTGAGGATCACTCTCAAGGTTAGCACAATCGTCGAAACCTAACGAAAGAGCGAAAAAGAACCGATAAGAACGAAAAATACGCAAAAGACTCAAAAGCCAACTTTCTCTAAATACTCTGAAAATTTTACAGCAACAAGAGCATGATTTATCATGAATTTAGAAACAAGAACCATTTCATTTGGATTCTTAATGCAAAAGTTATGACCAAAATAATTCTGCTCAGCTAGATAATTGCTGAGAAATTCAAATCTGTTACTATTTATCATAATTAAATTGTTTGGCATAATTTTCTAGAAAGGTGGTGCAGTTGAAATTTTTATGGTAAATCAAGCACCTCATAAGATGAAAAACCCAATTGGATTCATCTCATTTGGAGCTAGAATGCATTTTCTATGAATTTTTAAAGACAAGAAAAGGAGCACATGTTAATTGTATTTGCAATTATTTTAAAATCAGTAACATGCCTAAAACAAATTTTAACCGCAAGTACTCTAATAGAGGAAGCCAACAAAGTTGGATTCACTCAAAACTAAGTTACAGAGAATTAGTTATGCATTTTCAAAGTTAAATGAATTTTTAATACACAAAATAACCCTAAGCAGGAATTAAATCTATCCTCATATTTTTCCGGAGCTACACTAAGCTTAAAACCATTTTTAGATTAAAGTCTAGTTAATAACAGAATTAACAAAATTGGAAACACCCGAAAAGGAATTATGTTGAATTAGTTATGACATTTTGAAATTTAATACAATTTTCAGTTGAAAAATAACTCTTACGGGGAATAAATACTCTTTACCGAATTAATAATGGCATGGTGCAATCTGGGCCGCTGATCCGGCAACGGACGGCCCATGCACACGGCCAACACGGCACATACGCGCACGCGCACCGTTGGATTTAGATCCAAAGGTCCAGATCAAGGGGACGTTCGGACCTCGCGAACGTCCATTCGATCTAGGCCGTCGATCAATCGATGGAGGGCTGAGATCAAAGTGCGGTCCAGATGAGCCGAACGGCACAACGATCTCAGCCGCTGATCTTAAAATGGACGGCCGACAACGATCGGGACTATCGCGATGTGAACAGGAGCACTGACAAGCAGGGCCCATTGTTAGTGACTTAGAGTCACGCCCGCGCGGTTTTAACGCACGCGCACAGTGCACGCGGGCCCACCTGTAAGCGACTGAGGCCACGGGGGCGCTTAAGTGCACAGTGAAAGAGGGTCCACCCGTCAGTGACAGCGGACCACTGAGAGTTCACTGTGCACAGGGGGCTATTTAAATCGCGGGCCCACCTGCTAGTGACAGCAAATGCCCGGCTTAAGACATCATTACGGCTAAACAATGATTAGGCATTTAAAGAAGTGATTACTGTGATTAACCGACGGCAACGCACTCTGTTTGCGTCCGACAAAATGCCCGACGGCGTCCCCGGCTAATCGCCGGCGACTCAGGCCACGGCGTCGCGCCCCAAGAGCACCTACGGGTGCGCAATAGCGACGCGATCGTCTGGTACCACCCACACTGCCGGTGGTGACCCAGAACGGCGGCGAGCCGGCGAGGAGCGGCGCGGCAAAGCACGGTAACGACGGCAATAGAGAAAAGCTCCGCAACAATCCATTCAAGCGGGTGCCCGAGTATCTAAGGACTATTAAGGAGGTACCTAAGGGCAGGGAAGGCACAGGGGAGGTCGAGGCAACTCCGGCGACGAAGCACCGCGACGGCGACAATGGCGACCACGTGGAGAAGATGACCTGGACCTCCAGAGAGAGACCGTCATCAAAACGGGTTCCACATGTCCCACTGATGCTCCTAGTGCAAGGAATTGAAAGGAGGAGCACTCACCGGACTTGGAGACGACGAGCAGCGATTTCGGCCGAAAAGGGGAGAATCCGAAATTGGCTTCACCCTGAGGAGATAAGCCATGATTGGGTTAGGGTTAATGACCACCGAGGTTAAAGAAATGAGCTAGAGCACAGAGAGGAGAGGGAAGGCCACTTGGGCATTGCTTTCACCGAGACGGCCGAGCTTCAACAATGGCGGCGAAGTGTTTCGGGTGAATGAAGCTCAAACGAGCCAGGTGGGTGCAAGCAAGAGCTCAAGGGTGCGTAAAGGAAGCCAAGAGAGAGGACAGGGAGCTTAAGTAGCTGGGAGGGCGAAGAGAGCAACGGGCGCATGCTCACGGGTGAACTCCGGTCCACAGCAGCGTGCGGTCGGTCAGAGCGATGGGAGCAGGTAAGCTCGACGACTTTGAGGGCGGTGCACTAATGTGCATTAAATGCGTCGCAGAGGGAGCCGTTTAAAGGCTTCACCGAGGTGACCTCACACTGCTCACGCCTCTGCCCACGCCCTGGCACACACGCACGCGCCCGCGGTGCGGAGGAAGACGACGATGGCCTGCCGTCCGATTTTCATCCGACGGTTCGCACGAGATCAGGTTTGCACGACTTTGCGCGAACGTGACCCGCACGATGGAGATCCAACGGTCCGCACGCGATCAGGGTTAAGTGGCTGTGCGCAAACGTCGATCGTCCGATGACGATCCAACGGCTCACAGCGCACGCGCCCACTCGACTACGCGCCGTGCAGTTAGGTGGTTCGACTGAGTCGAGTGGCTCGAGCCAGGCTCGGGTGCGCGCCCGAGGAACAGTACTAACCCAGTTTGAGTTTGAACTTTTACAACTGACTTTGGAAGAATTTTTAGAGGTAGCAATTCAACTCCACAAATTATGAAATTTTAACTGGAGGTTACTGACATTAGGATTAACCTTACATAAAATTTTCAGAGATTTTCATGCACTGTATTTTGCTCCAAAAATTTCAGAAAGCTTGTTCTAGGGTTTGACCAATTGAAAAATTGGTTTGACTTGCCTCCAAAATTATCAAATAATTTCTAAAAATCTTGAGATAATTCAGAGGTGTCACAAAGCATCCCTAGAACCAAAGAAAATATTTCCAGGGTTGGGCACAAGATGTATAACAAGGAGGTTTTTGACTTTAGTTAATTAGGGATTTTGATTTTTGATTTCCCCGCAATTCTTTTACAAGAATTGTAGAATTGTTCCAAAACTTAAAGATGCAAGAAAAGTTTTAATTTCCCTTCATTTTCTTACATTTGAAGCACAAACCCAATTTGGGGGTGTTACACCAACTAAGCAAGTGTCAACATCAAACCCCCACTGGGACCCTTCTTTCTTGCGGTAGTACGAGCGATCGTACTACGATACCATCAAGTTTGGATGCCATGTACGGCACTTCCGAAGATAGAATTCTGCCGGTAGGACTAGCACCCTGGGGTGCGTCCTCCTCGCTACCATCCGAGCCTAGGTCAGCGTCCTCGTCGGACTCCAACCCGAGAGGCTGGTCTGGTAGATACTCGTTGTAGTCAATGCGGGCCGACCACCACAGTCCCGCCCCCTTATTTGCACAAAATTATGTGCAACTCTTCTCTCGTGGACTTCCTCCAAAACAACACATTTCGTGCTACTGTCTTCAAGCTCCGCCGGCGATTGCCCGCTTCCTGAGGCACTAGCATCATCAAGGTTTCCCGACGGCCTACGTACGAAATTCACGTACACCATCAGCTTCCAGTATATCGTCGCCTCGGGCTGGGAAGCAATCTGCATGTACCGGCCCCATGCTACGCTTCCATTCACCTTGACTAGCTTCCGTACGCCCTACCCTCCCTTACTCGTGCAGGTGATCGCCTCGATCACAAGTTTCTTTGTTGTTGGTTCCATGTCGAACTCCCTCTGGATGCAGCTCCTAAGCTCGTGAATATTCATCTCATTAAGCCCCTCCGCCTAGACCACCTTGTACTGGCATCTCGACAAGTCTAACTCATCGTGTCCGCCCCGTATGAGACCATCGCCATAAAACACTACCAAGTCTTGCATGTTTGAAATCACCAAAAGCCACAAACAACCCGATTTACGGTACGCAATATGACAAATAGGGTATGTAATTAGCACTAATTAATTAACTGTACACGACTATTTATAAGGGATTATTTCTTTAATTACCACTAAAAATAGGACTAAACAAAAAAGTACTAATTAATTACGAGTAATTTATTTGCCACTAATTACCCATGACACAGATAATTACGTAGGTACATAGGGTACGTAGAGCTGAATTAAAATATTATGAACTTAATTTTTCTTTCCATTTGTACACGGTAAATATTTTATAAATAGTTGAGACACTTTTTAAACAAGGAAAGTAGCAAGATACCTATTAAAAATCTATAAAAATTACAGAGCATCTAAATAGGGTATATAGAGCTTAATCAAAATAATCTCAACTTAATTTTGGATTCCATTTGTACATGGTAAATATTCTGTTAATACCGAAAATACTTTTTAAACTAAGAAAACAGAAAGACACCTCTAAAAATTGTAAAAAAAAACCGAAGTTGCTACATAGGATATGTAGAGCTGAACTAAAACATTGTAGACTGAATTTTTGTTTCCATTTGTACACGGTAAATATTTTGTAAATGCTAGAGACACTTTCCAAACAAGAAAAGTAGCAAGATTCTTATAAAAAATCTATAAAAATTACAAAGCAGCTAAACAGGGTATGCACTCTTCACAATATAGGGGCTTAGGGTGGTGGATCTGGTGGCCGCAGGTGCAGGGCCACCGACGACGGACTCGAGGACGGTGGATCCGACACTAGCAGGCTTGGGGAAGGTGGATCCGACGACGACGCAGGCTTCTTCTCCGACGCTGGTGTAGGGGCTTGGAACGGTGGATCTGGTGTCCGCAAGTGCGAGGAAGGAGGATCCAGCGCCAACAGGCTTGACGAGGTGAGGTCGTTAGCGACCGCGGCGTGGCGTGAGGAGGGAGCAGGCAATGGCGGGCAGGAGGTAGGCGAAGAGGAGGCAGAGCAGGCGGGAGGGAGAGGAGGCTGGCAATGCACTTGAGAGCGGGCTCTGCGACCTTGAGGGTGGCAGGGTTGAGGGCGAGGAGGAGAGAGTGGAGTGCTGCATCGGCGATGGGGGCAGGGAGGCCGAGGATAAGGGAAGCAGACGACTTGGACACAGACATGGAGGCGAAGTAGATGAGGTTGACAGCGGATTTGGAGGTGGAGACGAGCGCGGAGTGCTTGCGCTAGGAGTGCTTTGATGACCATGTTGAGGGTGTTGCCAAGCACACCATTTGGCACCTTAGTTTGCCACCTCAGGATCCTATTTGGCGAAACCAGGTTGACTGAGTGCTAAGCAATACCACCAAACAAAACAATCATAGAGGATTAAGTGCACTAGTTTTGCAATACAAGGGAGGGGATCAACAGACCAGTTTAAGTAGCCGAGCATCAATACTTTAGGAGTATGGATTTCTTCCGTAGAAGGATAATGGAACTTGTGAGTGTCTAAAAAATTAATTTATTAGACCTTGGGTTAAGTGATAGTAATGACAAGACCTGGGTTTTCTGAAACTCGTTTGAAAATACCTGTGTTAAGTGTCCATCCACCCATTCGTGTGTCCAGGGACTTCAGCACTCAAAAGAATCCTCATTTCTCGTCCTCCTTTTGAAGATCTGGCTAGTTCTAATCATCGGTAATCCAACTAGGAAAGGCACCTTTGTTAGTTCAATTCCCACCACTCTCATTTTAACCTCATTTACACAGAATTCTCACCAAAATTTAGCATAAAACCCCAATTCAGTGAGAGGATATTTCCTATCGGCCAATATAGATTCCTATCGGCCAAACGGGGAGAAGACACGTTTTCCTGGTATATGCTTAGTGATAACTAATTTGTCTTACTACTCTCTTGTTCCAAAATTTTGTCTTACTGCTCCGAGGTGGAAAAGCAACCGGCTGCCGTGCAAACGGAGCGGATAGTTTCCGACCGTCCGACCGACCGAATAAATGTGGCCAAAATTCGGGTATTTTTCCGGATATCCGGGGTACTGTTCTCGGATTCGGAATCGGATTCGGTTCGTTAGCACCGGATACCGATTCGGATTCGGATTAACAGATATCCGGTTTATTTGGAACTATCCGGGATTTAAAACGGATATATCCGCCAATTATCCGCACACTATCCGGATTTTTCCGCCGCGTCTCGCCGCCCCGCCCCACCCAAACCCCAAAATCGCCTGCTCATCCCGCAGCCCGCCCCGCCGCCCGCATTCCCGCTCACCGCTCCCGCAGCCACCGCACTCGCGCACTCCTCCCTCCCGCGCCCACCTAACCCTAACCCTCGCCGCCGGCTACCTTCCTCCTCCCGCCGCCTCCCTTCCTCCCGCGCCGCCTCCTCCTTCCTCCCGATCGCGCCTTCCTCCTAGCGCCACTCCTCCCGCTGCCCTCCCGGCCTCCCCTCCCAACGCCACCAAAGCACGTGCAGCCCTCGCGATGCTCCCCTCCTCCCTTGCCCGCCGCCTCCCTTCGCCCGTGCGCGCGCGCCCCTTCCACCCTTCGTCGCCTCGCCACCGGCGTTGAAGGGTCAAACTCCGCGGCGCACTTCGCCGACGGCACCGCTGGCCGGCTTCTTTCCCTCTCGCCTCCCGTCTCCTTCCTCCGTCGCCACTCTCCGCTACTCCGCCGCCTCTACCTCTTCCTCCTCCTCCGCCCCTCGACTTCCTTCGCCGCTGCAGCTGCCGGCCGCTTTCTCCCTTTGCCCACTCCTACCCTTGCTGTTTTTGTTCTTGCTCCCCTAACCCTAAGTCCCTAGCCAAGCGGGTAGCGGCGAGGCAAGGCCGCCAGGACGAGGCGAGGCGCGGTGGCCAAGGAGCAAGGGCGTGCGGCACGCGGCAAGGGCAAGGGCGAGTGGAGGCGGCGGCTAGCAGGCGGCGCGCAGCTGCTCCCCACCTCCCAGGCGCACGGCGACCGGCCACCCCAGCCCCTGTGGCGGGCAAAGCGAGGCGAGGCGCGGGTGGTAGGCATACGGCGGCGGCGGGCAAGGCGAGGCGCAGAGGCCAGGGGCAAGGGCGAGGCGAGGCGCGGCAGCCAGCTCAGTCCCAGCCCCTACCACACAGGAGCAGATATGAGAATGTATGTATGTATCAGGAGTGTGATATGCATTTTTCTTTAACATGTTGTAGAGCATCCGTAAATCATCTGCAGTTATTTAATTTTGTGGTTATGAAGTAGGGTATGTTATGAGATGGATGTTGTTACATGTCTAGCCTCTTTGTTTCGATCTCTTATAACCTCTAAGTAATCTGTTGACAAAATCACTTGCATTTTACTAGGGAAAAACAGTTTTTGCGCTTCATCTTGTACCAAGTCTTGTCTACCAAGACATCACGATGTAAACCGATCTGTAATTATCTTCAATGGCATTTTGTGTTCGCTATTTTATTTTCAGTTTTTAGATCTCATAGGTTACTTCTTTTACTATATATGCCCTTAGGACTTAAATACATTATCAAGATGTTAGGTTCGATTTACTAATCAAAACATGTCGACTTCGGATTTCATATATTTAAACCTTAGTTCTTGGAAGAAGATCAATAAAAATATTGAACCAAAGTTGACTAAGACATCATTTCACAAGTTCTCTCGATTACATTAATGAAATTGCTATTGTCTCAAAAGGCATTCATTTACTAGTCCGCTCGTTACTAGATTTACTACTTAGTCATTTGTATGATGGTTAAGTTCACCTTCTTGAAGGATAGGATTTAAATTTGCTGCTTAGTTTCTGATTATCTTAGTATGCGTGCCTCATTATACATCCCACACTCTCGGTGTCCATACATCTGCATGAAATGTCGGTTATGTGAAAACCGAAAAGTTGATCTTCTACTGGCTTCTACTCTTATTTCAGTCCCAATGGTAGCGAAAAAGCTCCCTTTTCGGTTCTTGGGGCCTATGGCCACCGGTATCCGGCCATATTGCCAAACCCGTGTTGGTTCTGATCTTAATAAGGAGATCTTTATGTCCCACAAAGACCATACACACTGTTGGCACACTTCGTGAATGCCTAATCTATCCTCTTACTGCAGATCGGAGATCGAACCACTTAGCTATGATGGCATGGTGGACCTTCTAAAGAATGTAATAGCATTCATATTGATAGGCATTTATATTTATATTATGGCTTCTTGAGTTACAACTTTGAGTACATGAACTGCTGGAATTTGTCAACATGCTCCCTTCCTTTTGCAAAGTTGACTCGAATATCTGCTAGAACGCTATCCTCTTGACAAGGAAGTTAATGGGTGATGAGTCGTCGCAGTGAGCAACAAAGATTAGGAATGGCCAGGCTGTTCTACCATAAGCCAAAGTTCGCCATCCTTGATGAGTGTACTAGTGTTGTGACAATTGATATGGAAGGTCTCGTGTTTGCAGGATGAGGCGAGGGCGGTTGGGCAACATGAGTGGCCCGCCAACTTGATCGTGTCGCAAATGACAACGACATCTTATGTTGAATTGAAGTAATTTGTGCTACAAAATCCTTTTGTTGTTTGTTTGGTCTGGTCCTATTTTCGTTCTTCTAGGCTAACTGGAAATTGACACATTAATTAGTATATAAATGCTTGTGATTAATGTTTTGTTTGGAGGTACAGTGGTGGACATCAAGGTGATTAGTTATTTATTGCCTTTCTATAGGAATATATATAGCACTATTAACTCTGACATTTTAGGTATGAGCTATTGAAAAGGAACCATTTAAGAGGTCTGAAAGTGAAATTTGTACGGGCCTTGTCAAAACAGGTGAGGTGCCTATCTGTATTTCCCATTAAATGTCAATTTAATACTTGTTAACTGATCTTGTTGTTTTATGTTTTCAGATATTGGATGCCATGATTATGATGAGACATGCGGCATCATTCATTGTGATCTAAAGCCCAAAATATCCTCTTAGCTCCTGTGAGTTGCCCTTTGAATATTGGATTTTCATTGTTAGGTTTTGGACTATATTTTTCAAGTAAGTTGTAGTCTCATGGTTGTACGATGAATTTTTGGTTACAAACTACAGTGCAAAGTAATTGATTTTGGATCGGCATGCATGGACTATTTCATATGACAATCTTATAATCGGTTAAATATTATTTTTTTGCTGACTATTTCTTCCTCATGATAAAAACCTATTAGTTATTTTGTGAAAAAAACTATTAGTTATTTACCTTGTTTTAGAGTTCATTGACAATTTTAGGCTTATACTCTTTTTTTGAGTGTATCGTCACTAATCACATAATCACAAAGCATTAATCATCCTTTTGCACATTTATATTTGTGCCAAAAATATCAAAATTCTATTGGCGAGACTCGGTCATAGTGTCATGTACTTGCTAGTTAGTAGTTACTACTACTTGCTTAAATAGCGTATGTTATCGTGTGATATATTTAAATTTGTTTGCTAAACTACTAATCTAGTCGTATTTTGGACATGTAGTATAGATGATTGATCTTTATTTGTGCAATATATATGATTTATGTTTTCGCGCAATATCCGAATAAGTATTCGTGGCCGAGACAATCCGTATTCGGTTCGCATATATTCGCCCGTATTCGCGGATCGAGACTATCCGCATTCGTATTTGTATCCGGCACTGTCCGTGTCCGATTCCGAATCCGATAAAAAATATGGAAAAGGATACGGGATGAGCGATATCCGTCCGTATCCGCTCCGTTTGCACCCCTAGCTGCCAGTTCTATTCTGCAAGAGAACACGTAATTTTTCCACACTTTTTAATATATATATATATATATATATATATATTACTTTCTACTCCCGGGTGTATTACTCCCACTTTTGATATACCACCTAAAAGAACTTGACATACTCCTTTATCACTTTGGATATACTCATATACTAATTATAAGATACCCCAATGTGAACCACACGAAAAAATTGCAAAAGAGTCTATAGTTTTTAGCATATTTTGTAAATACCTTCATATTCGCACATAAAAAGATATCACATAAAAATGAGTATATCTAAAAAATTGTACATACAACCCCCTGAAAAGGTGTGAATACCACCTAGGTGGTCTTATATACTCATATACTACACATACATACTCTTGGTTGCGCAAGATACTCTCTACGTTGTGAGATACGAAATAGGGAGTAACTACACCCAGGAGTAGGAAAAAGGCTTCCTATATATATATATAACTTTCATAGAACTGAAATAGTTTGAGAGTAATTACAAGATATACATAAATACAACTTATTTCCCACCTGATGACTTTAACTCTCTTATACTAATCAAAAGTGAAAACAAAGAACCAGAATTGTGCAGCTCTTGTTTCACGACAAACTGTCATTTCTTTGAGTCAAATAGCATTGAATAAAGGGACCACGCAATCCACATTGGAGATATAACAACAAAATTGCCTGCAGTTTGATCAAGGACACTTATTATAGTCCAACAGAGGTAACACCAAGAGTAGTTCAAAAATACTCACCAAGCAGAATGTAATTAGCTCATTTGCTAAACCTCTACTATATCTGTTGGATCTCATTGCCTCTTGGAGAAACACTTGGACCTACAAATGTAATTAATAAATTAGTGTCAAGTTAATACGTCGGAGTCACTAGCTAGTAGTTACTTAAGTAACCCACACAAATATATATCTTGTAACCTAATACTCCAACGGTCCAACCTATTACATATGTAGGTTGTCTGGACGTTGACAGCCTCCAATTTACCACTCTCTGTCCCTAACCTATAATTTCTACACAATGACGCGGTCTCTATAGGGTTTGCATCCTCTGACATTCCACTGAGAATTGTCACGGGGTGAACAGTGTCATGACATTCTCAGAATCTGAGCCGTCGGATCGAAAAGAACGGCCGAGACCGATCGATACAGCAGCAACACAGTGTTTGTGAACAGTATTATCACTACAGTGCCAAATCTTGATCTGATCCATCGCTTTTCGATCCGACTGCTAGAAAACAATATCACAGCAATGTTCACCATGGCATTGCCATGGAATGGCAGTCTGACAGAGGATTCAGATCCGTCTCCATGGTACCACTTTGAACCCTAATTCCTACCATAATATGTGTTATAAATCACAAAGCACTATGAAAGTACATTTCACAATGAATTTAATAATATCAATTTCATGTAGCACACCTAGATACTTTTTTATATATTGATAGTCAAACGTAATTTTGTTTGACTACAGGCATTATAGGATGACTTATCTGTAACCACGGAAAAAATTCCCGGCCGGTTATCGGCTACCGACGGGGTCGGGATTCAAAATTCTAACCGGTTTTTTCGGGTTTTACAAGTTCAAATTCTAATTTTCGAATTTTGGATGTTTTTTATCAAATTCGAGCTAATTTCATCCGAATTTTTTCCGAGAAAACCGGTTCTGCTTCCTTGACTGTAGGATTCCCTCCGGATCAGTTGTTGGATCCCTGTCTGTAACTATACCTGAACCACATATTTTATAGAACAACAGTATTATATTCAATATACTCATTTATCACTAATTACATCTATATCGGCGACAAGTACAGTAAGCAGAGTAAATGTAAAGACCTGCCACTACCAGTCGTAAGTCGTAACACAATAAGTTACACTATCAGATCATGTTAGTGCACCACAAAAATATTTATTTCCTCAGGTGGCAATACTTGATCCTTTCTCAGATTATGAAGCCCTGCCATTGCTAAATTATCCTGGAATTGAAGGAACAGATTAATCTTCAATTTTCAAGTCCTTCCACGGTTAGATTTAGGAGAGGATTTTGCTATTCATAACTGTGCATCTTATTTATTATTGAGATAATATATATAGACAGGATTAGTTGCGCCTCGTGGGCTACATGGGCCACGTGGGCCAAGAGAGAGACTACTAATATGCACAAAACTCTTAATACCCCTCTTCAAACTTAAGGTAAATCAGGAAGATCTGATGCATTAAGTTTGAGTAGGTGAAACCGATGATGTTCTCGAGTCTGAGCCTTAGTGAAGAAATCTACAACTTGAAGCTTTGAGGGAACATACTGGAGGTTGATGGTCGACTGCTGACAATAAGACCGTGTGAATGATGCATCAACACTAATGTACTTTGTCAACTCATACTTGACCGGATCACTAGCTTTTTCCAGAGAAGGAAGTTTTGTGATTTTCGGTGAACTTAGCGGAGCCTTCTTGAGACCATATAGAGCACGCCAAAAGCGACAAACATAGCATGTAGGAGTGTTGTCACGGATAACCATGTGTCTTGCACTAACTCGCTTTGGATGTTGATAGGGTTGTCCTTGGGGATATTCGAAAGGTCGAGGTCAAAGCAAAGGTAGCGAACATTTCTCTTTCTTTTTCCAAAGAAAGAAGTTTTGTGATTTTCGAGTCGATTGGTTGAACTCGTCTCGGTGTTGTGTTTTATCTTCAAGCGGCCGGGTTGATCGACCTGACCGATAGTCCGGGTCGAGGTCCCAGTAAGCGGCTATTTCTAGATACCGGATCGACCGGACCTCCGGATCGAAGTGTTTTTCTTTGTTTTGCTAAAAGCTGGTCCGGATGGCCGGACCTACCGGTCGAGGTCGGCTTTCGAGAAAGAAGTTTTGTGATTTTCTCGAGCGGATGCGTTTACCGGATCTCACCGCTAACGGATAGTTTTATGCATTTAATGCGGAGCGATACTCGCGTTATTTCGGATAGTTTTATGCATTTAATGCGGAGCGATCGGCCACATACTCGCGGCCACATACCGACACGCCGGGTTCGTGCTCAGCGGCTAGTACGATGGGTTGAGGCTATAAATACCTCACCCATCGCAAAGATATGTTTGTTGTTGAACCTCATTTAACACTCTTGAGCCCCTTTGCTTGTTCCTACTCTCTTGAGAGCATTGATTTCATCTTGCAAAGGTTGTTGAGGTTTTTCCGAGTGCATTTATTAGAGATTGATCTTTGTGGCACTTGAGCATCTTCAAGCGAAGAATCGTTGATTTATTACTCTTGGAGATTGTCGTCTCCTAGACGGTTTGGGAGTGCAAATCCGGTGATCTTTTCAAAGAAGATTGTGAAAAGGCCCGGTTTCGAGATTGTGAAGTGGTTCGGTGTTCACCACTTTCGGAGCGGAGGAAGAACAACCAATAGTGATCGAGGAAAGGCTTAATTTGTGGAGCCGGCTTGATTTGTTCAAGCTCCCTCAACGTGGACTAGTGAAGACCGAAGTCTTCGATACCACGGGAAAACATCGTTGTCTCATTGTAGTTATTTCTAGTCTTTACTCTTCCGCATTTATATTTCTAGCTTGATCTTTGTGCTTATATTGTTTAGTTAGAAGTATAACTTGTTTAGATTAAATTGATAATTGGCTTAACTCATTAATTTGTGAAAAAGTTTAAAAACCTCCTATTCACCTCCTCTAGTCGGTTATCCTTGATCCTACAAGTGGTATCAGAGCTTGGTCTCTCAATTTATTAGACTTTACCGTCTAAGAGAGAAAGGATGGCTAGTGAGGGTATGCATATAGGAAAGGCTCCTTTGTTTGATGGCTCAAATTATTCTTATTGGAAAATTAGAATGTCCATTTTCTTAAAAGTTACGAGTCCGAACATATGAAAAATTGTAAATGGGGGTTATGTTATGCCTCTTGATCCAACAAACCTCACGGTTCAAGATGAACGTAATGCTCATTTAGATGCTCAAGCAATGAATACTCTCTTTGGCGCTTTGAACGCGGATGAGTTCAATAGGGTGAGCAATTTGGAAACCGCTCATGCCATTTGGACCACTCTCTCCGAAATTCATGAGGGCACATCCACGGTCAAAGAAGATAAATTGCATAGACTTCGGATTAAATATGAGACATTCATAATGTTGCCAAATGAAAACATCACCGAGATGTATTCAAGACTCAACAACATTGTGAATGAACTCAAAGGTCTTGGTACTAACCTTCTTGATATTGATGTTGTGCGCAAGATGCTTAGGGCGCTCCCGGATAAGTACGAGACGTTGGTGACATTATTTCTCAACTCTCCCGAGTTGCCAAGAATGACACCAACCGGACTTTTGGGCAACCTCATCACTAACGAGCTATACAAGAAGGACAAGGAAGAACTCTTGGAGTCATCTTCATCCAAGAAGAAAATTACCGCTTTCAAGGCCAAAGCGGAGTCAAGTGATGATGAGGATGAAGAAGAAGACTCGGATGAAGAGTATGCTCTCCTTGTGCGGAAAATGAAGAAATTCATGAGAAGACGCCCACATCGAAATTTCAACTTCAAGGGGCAATCCTCAAGTGACAACAAGCGATATATCAACATTCGTTGTTATGGATGTGATGAAAAGGGACACATAATCTCAAATTGCCCCAACAAGAAGGATGGCAAAGATAAACCATCAAAGAAGAAGGAATTCGATGGAAAGAAGAAGTTTTTCAAAAGGCTTCACAAAAGGGCAAAAATGAAGCTCACATTGGAGAGTGGGATTCCGATGAGGAATATTCGGATTCCGACTCTGAAACAAGTGATGAAGAGTCCTCGAAGAAAAGAGGACTTGTCGGCATCGCCATAAAGGAAGTTCCTTCACTCTTCGCGTCTCCTACATGCCTTATGGCAAAAGGAGATAAGGTAAAATCCATTGATGATGATGCTCCTTCATATGATGAATTAATGGACATGGTTGAAGATTTAAATGAATATATTGGAAAAGAGAAATCAAAATTTAAAGTTTTAAAGAAAGAGTATATCTCTCTAAAAGACTCTTATGAGGAGCTAAAGGAAGCTCATGATTCTCTCCTCCTAAAATATATAGAAAAATCACATTCAAATATTGGTATTACTTGTGATTTAATGAATGAGATGCCTAGAGTAGAAAATGCTTCATATGCTAAATCCATGTCTAGTATTTCTACCTCTTGTGATAACTTGCTATCTATGCCTTGTGGATCAAATGATGATTCAATTGTTAATATGAATAATACTTGTGACCCTTTATTAATTGTTGAAAATCATGAGTTGAAAGAGCAAGTCACCAAGCTAAGTAAGAGCTTGGAAAGATGCTTCAAGGGTAAATCAACCCTTGACAAGTTATTGAGTGAGCAAAGGTGCTCATTCAATAATGAAGGACTTGGGTATGTGCCCAAGAAAGGTAAGAAACCGGTAAACAAACCTCCAAGGTTTATTAAGCAAAGTGGTAAATATTGCAATAAATGTGGTAAGGTAGGACACATATCAAATGATTGCTTAAATATTAATGTTAAATCCTATGGTATTTATGATTCTTGCTACATGCTTAAGAAAACTATAGATGGTAAAATAATTGCAAGATTTATTGGCACTTCGATTTTAGGCGCTAAAAAGAATGTTATTTGGGTGCCTAAAACCCTGGTCACTAACCTCCAAGGACCCAAACAAATTTGGGTACCTAAAAAACTTGATTCTTGTTTTGTAGGTGAACTACAAGACCGGTGGAAAACACTGGGTGCTTGATAGTGGATGCACTCAACACATGACCGGCGATAGGAAAATGTTCACCACATTCGAGAACGTAAAAGGAAGTGATAAGATCACATTTGGAGATAATAATAAAGGAAAGGTAATAGGATTAGGTAAAATCGCTATCTCAAATGACCTTTCCATTTCTAATATATCTTTAGTTGAATCACTAAATTTTAATTTATTATCCGTCGCTCAAATTTGTGATCTCGGTTTAATTTGCTCATACTCTAATGAAGGTGTTTCAATTTCAAATGAAAAGGATAATACTTTAGTTTTCAAAGGCTTTAGATTTGGAAATCTTTATTTAGTAGATTTCTCCTCAAAGGCATCATGACTACAAACTTGTTTAATAGCAAAAACTTCATTGGGTTGGCTTTGGCATAGAAGGCTAGCTCATGTTGGCATGATTCAACTTAAAAAGCTTTTCAAACATGATCTAGTTGTTGGCTTGAAAGATGTGAAGTTTGAGAAAAATCGACTTTGTAGTGCTTGTCAAGCCGGTAAACAAGTCGCAAGCTCTCACCCTTCCAAGAGTATCATGTCAACCTCTAGACCATTGGAACTCTTACATATGGATTTGTTTGGGCCAACAACCTATAAGAGTATCGGGGGAAATAGCTATTGTTTAGTTATCGTGGATGATCACTCTAGATATACATGGGTGTTCTTTCTAGATGACAAGAGCGAAACCTCCGGAATTTTCAAAAGTTTCGCAAAAAGGGCCCAAAATGAATTTGATTTTAAAATAAAGAAAATCCGTAGTGATAATGGTTCCGAGTTCAAGAATACTAAAGTTGAAGACTTTTGTGATGAACTTGGAATAAAACACGAACTTTCCGCAACCTACACTCCGGAACAAAATGGAGTTGTAGAAAGGAAAAATCATACATTAATTGAAATGGCTAGGACAATGCTTGATGAGTATAATACTTCCGATAGCTTTTGGACGGAAGCAATTAACACCGCTTGTCATGTCATAAATCGTCTTTATTTGCATCGTCTTTTGAAAAAGACTTCATATGAACTTCTTGTTGGAAGTAAACCGAACATCTCTTATTTCCGTGTCTTTGGTTGCAAGTGCTATATTTTGAAAAAAGGTGTTCGTCTTTCAAAATTTGCAAGTCGATGTGATGTTGGTTTCTTGCTTGGTTACTCTTCGAATAGCAAAGCATATCGTGTCTTCAATCAAAACTCCGGTTTAGTTGAAGAAAGACACGATGTTCAATTTGATGAAACTAACGGCTCTCAAGAAGAGCATGAGAATTTGGATGATGTAGGCCATGAAGCCTTAAGAAAAGCAATGGAACATATGCAAATAGGCGATATCAAGACAATCCATCATCCTCTACTCAAGTTGAGCCTCCTACCTCTTCCACAAGTCAAGTACAATCTAATGAAGAGGACAATAAGGAAAATAATCAACCATCCAACCTACCACCAAGAATCCACAATGCAATTGCAAAAGATCATCCAATAGATCAAATATTAGGTGATGTAAGTAAGGGTGTTCAAACTCGATCTCGTGTCGCTTCATTTTGTGAACATTACTCGTTTGTCTCTTCTCTTGAGCCAAAGCAGGTAGATGAAGCACTAAATGATCCCGATTGGATGAACGCTATGCATGAAGAACTCAATAACTTCACCCGTAATGAAGTTTGGACATTAGTGGATCGACCCAAAAAATACAACATCATTGGTACAAAATGGGTTTTTAGAAACAAACAAGATGAGAACGGTATGGTTGTAAGAAACAAAGCAAGATTGGTTGCACAAGGTTTTCACAAGTCGAATGCTTAGATTTTGGTGAAACTTTTGCTCCTGTAGCTAGGATGGAGTCTATCAGAATACTACTTGCTTTTGCATCATGCTTTGACATTAAACTATTTCAAATGGATGTCAAAAGTGCATTCTTAAATGGTAAAATATCCGAACTTGTCTTTGTTGAACAACCCCCGGGTTTGAAGATCCCAAAAATCCAAATCATGTCTACAAACTCTCAAAGGCGCTATATGATCTTAAACAGGCTCCTAGAGCATGGTATGAACGCCTTAGAGATTTTCTAGTTTCAAAGGGATTCAAAATTGGAAAAATTGATTCAACTATGTTTACTAAAGTCTTAGATGATGATTTCTTTGTATGTCAAATTTATGTTGATGATATTATATTTGGTTCTACTAATCAAGACTTTTGCAAAGAATTTGGTGATATGATGTCTAGGGAATTTGAAATGTCCATGATCGGTGAACTTAGCTATTTCCTTGGACTTCAAATCAAGCAACTCAAGGATGGAACTTTTGTAAGCCAAACAAAGTATGCAAAGGATTTGATCAAGAGATTTGGCATGGAGGATGCAAAACCCATCAAGACTCCCATGGCAACCAACGGTCATCTCGACCTTAATGAGGGAGGTAAATCGGTAAATTTAAAGCTTTATAGGTCTATGATTGGTAGCCTGCTTTATCTTACAGCATCTAGGCCCGATATCATGTTTAGCGTTTGTATGTGTGCTCGTTTTCAAGCCTCTCAAAAGAATGTCATCTTATGGCCGTGAAAAGGATTCTTCGATATTTAAAGCATTCCTCTTGCATAGGTTTATGGTATCCTAAAGGTGCTAAATTTGATTTAATTGGATATTCTGATTCCGATTATGCGGGTTGCAAAGTGGATAGAAAAAGCACCTCCGGAAGTTGTCAATTCTTAGGAAGATCCTTGGTTTCTTGGTCCTCAAAGAAACAAAATTCCGTAGCACTATCTGATGAATAAGTCTCTGAACTGTAGTCTTTGTGGGGTGGGCACATGGTCCTTGTACAGCATCTAGGACATCTAGCTTTTGAGTAGCATCTTAGAGGCAAAGATCTAGGACGGGTTGTTAGCATCTTAGAGAGACATCTAGGACAAAGTTGTTAGCATCTTAGAGACTAGGAAGTTGTTAGCATCTTGGACTAGCATCTTAGACTAGCATCTTAGCATATGCTTGGTGATTAGCGACCTATAAATATGTATCCCCAACCCTCAAAGTTGGCATGGCATTGTGAGAGAAATAAACCAAGAAGAAAAATTTGCCTCATCTCCAAGTGTCATCCTCTCCATGAGAGTAAGGATCTTGCTATCACCAAGAGCAAGAGTCCAAATGACTAACAAGTGGTATCGAGCTATACTATCTTGTAGCCCGAGCATCTCCCGCTCATCTCCTTCTCCGCCGCAGCGACCCTAGCAGAGCAAGCAGCAGCTCCGGCCGCCCACGCCGCTCCTCTCCGAGACGACAGCGGCTCGTCGGCGACCCTCTCTCCACGCAACACCCCCGCAGCGCGCCATGTCCGCAGGCGCCTCTCGGCCTCGGTCGCCTCGAGCACGCGGCGTCGCAGACAGCCGAAGCTTCGCCGCAGAGCAGCGCGGCAGCGGCGGAGAGACGGCGCAGCGGCGAAGGCGTCGGCGAGGCCGGCAGCGGCAGCGGCGGCAGGCGGAGAGGCGAAGCGGCGGCGGCGGCGATGCGCGTCGCGGCGGCAACAATGAGGTCGAGGCTCGCGCGGCGGCGTCGGTAGCTCCATTTCGCCGACGATAAGCGTCGATGCGAACCTCGGCCGGCGAGGAGCCCACGAGCGGGCGGCGCGATGGCGGCGGCGCGACGCCACAGCGTGGCGGCGATCGAGACAGCGCGGTCGCACGACGCGCCCAGGAGGCGCGCGGCGGCGGCGGCGAGCGGTCGATAGAGAGCGCGGCCTTCACAGCGCGCGCGCTCTCTCCGGACCGGTACCGTGGTTACCACGGGTTCCAGGCTGTTGTCAAGGACGCCGGCCCCGGCGGCGGGTGGCCTACCCTCACCAAGACCAACTACGTCGAGTGGGCCGCGGTGATGAAGGTGAGGCTCCAAGTGCGGCACATGTGGGAGGCAGTCCGGTACGATGACGTCGACTACAACCAGGATCGACGGGCGCTGGATGCCCTCATCGCCGCAGATCCGCCGAGATGCGATTCGCTCTCCAACAAGCGATCGCCAAGGAGGCTTGGGACGCCATCGCCGCGGCGCGCGGCAGCCGATCGCGCCGCAAGTCCACACCGCAGCACGCCGCGCGAGTGGGAGAACCCGCCTTCAAGCGGTGAGGACGTTGATGACTTTGCTCTCCGTCTCAACACCGCTGCGAAGATGGTGCGATTCGGCGACGACACCTACAAATGAGGAGAGAGCGCCGAGAAGCTCTTTCGCCGCGCCCCGAGAAGTACAAGCGGATGGCTCGCTCGATCCGGTCTCTGCTGGACCTCTCCACGATGACAATCGAGGAGGCGTTGGGTCACCTCAAGGTCGTTGGATGGCGATGAGCCACGCGTCTCGGGACCCGTCACCATTGGCGGAAGCTCCTCCTCGCTCGGGAGCGGTGGGTCACGGCCAAGGTGACGAGAAGAAGGGAGCCTTCTTCCACGACAGCGGCGCATTCGTGCGCGCAAGCCGCGCGCGCAAGCGCGCGAGGACGCGCCGAGGGTCATGACCGTGAGGCGCCCGGCGCGCGCGGTGGCAAGCCAAAGCGCAGACGAGACGACTCTTGCCACAAGCTGCGGCAAGCTTGGTCATTGGGCCAAGGATTGTCGATACCACGACGCGCCAGCCCACGCCGCGCAGCGAGGAGGAGGAGCGGCCGGCTCGTTCATTGCTCATGCGAGCATCGAACTACCTCGGACGCACCGGCCGCAGCGGCTCTCCTCCACCTTGACGAGCCAAAGCACACGCCTCCTCGGCGAAAGTTCCAGAACAAAGAAGACCGACGGGTGGTGCCTCGACACCGCGCCACCCACCACATGGCCAGGCGGCGGAGTTCTTCTCCGAGCTTGACTCAGCGCTCGAGGCTCGTCAAGTTTGGGGACGCCTCGGCGTGAAAATCAGGACGACGCTCTGCTCCAGGATCGGGATGGTTCAACTCTCCCACAAGACGACGCACAAGACTTAGGGGGAGAATGATGAATAAGTCTCTGTACTGTGGTCTTTGTGGGGTGGGCACATGGTCCTTGTACAGCATCTAGGACATCTAGCTTTTGAGTAGCTCTTAGAGGACAGCATCTAGGACAGTTTGTTAGCATCTTAGAGGGCGAGATCTAGACAGGTTGTTAGCATCTTGGACTAGCATCTTAGACTAGCATCTTGGCATATGCTTGGCTGATTAGCAGCCTATAAATATGTATCCCCAACCCCTCAGGTTGGAATGGCATTGTGAGAGAAATAAACCAAGAAGAAAAATTTGTCTCATCTCCAAGTGTCATCCAGTAAGGATCTTGCTATCACCAGAAGCAAGAATCCAGCGTGTAACACTATCCACCGCCGAAGCAGAATATGTCTCCGCAGGTTGTTGTTGTGCTCAATTGCTATGGATGAGGCAAACCTTGATGGATTATGGAATAAATTTCTCTAGAATGTCTCTTTTGTGTGACAATGATAATGCCATAAAAATAGCCAACAATCCGATTCAACACTCCAGGACTAAACACATAGATATACGCCATCATTTTCTTAGAGATCATGTAAGCCAAGGTGATATTGTGATTAGCCACATAAGAACAGAA
Organism: Ampelocalamus luodianensis; assembly: GCA_036346255.1. NCBI lineage: Eukaryota > Viridiplantae > Streptophyta > Magnoliopsida > Poales > Poaceae > Ampelocalamus > Ampelocalamus luodianensis. The sequence goes on from CM070619.1 coordinate 29,222,750, forward strand.
GATCAATTAGTGGATATTTTCACAAAGCCTCTAGATGAAAGCCGCTTCTGCAAGTTGAGGAATGAGTTAAATGTTATAGATCTTTCTAATGTCATTTGATTGCTTTATGTTCGTGGATTTTCTTTTGAACTCGATTCTCTCTTTGGTTCTCTTGTTTCAAGAACTTAGATGGGAAACACATATAGGGGGAGTGCTATACAATATCCATGTATAACACATCCTTAAATGTGCACATATTGAAAATTATGCTAGAAACCCTTTTATTTAACATGAATTTTTTTTGGGGTCAAAAGATTTCCTCTAATCCTTATTTACCAAATCTCTTGAAATACTAGTTATTCCTATAATTTACCGCATTTCAAAAGCTTTTGGTTGAAAAGATCTAAAAAATTCAATCCTCGCCCAAATTTTGTTTTCACGTATCTTGTTTTGACCAAAAACGGATTTTTTGTCCAAAATCTATATCTCAATGATTTTGTTAATACCATCAAAAGGAAAAATCTCAAGATAGCTATTCGTGACCTTTTTCGTGTTGTTGAGTTTTTCATTCTCCAAATCAATTCAAAGTTATTTGAGTTTGAATCTCACCAAAAGGAAACTTAAAACCCGAAAACTGTCAAAGTCACCTTTCTAGCATATGATGAGTATTGCTATTTGGACAATGTTTTCGCCCATACATTGACTCAAGATAGTCTCTCATACATACTCTCTCAAGTAAAAAATTTCATTTGTGTGTTTCTCTCGTTTCTTCTCAAAATCTCTCCCAAAAAAAATTTAGAAAAGAGAAGGTAAATTTCTTTGTTCAAATGTTCTTGTTTTCTCCTCTTCTTAATCTCGTTGAAAATTGCTCCAAGATAGTTTTTGTATTTCTTGCAAACCTTGTGGAGCAAGGACATCACAAAGCTTCAGCTTTTTCTCTGTGTGCGGTCAACCCGCCGTTCCTAGTCCGGTCAACCCGCAGGCACTTCCCCGGGTTAACCGCTCCTCCTTCGTCGGTCTGACCGCGCTAGGCATTTAAGATGGATTCACCTACCTCAGTTATTTCTATTTACCCCTCCAACGGTTTTTACTTTTCCCCTTCTCTCTCTCTCGGTTCCTCTCTCACTCACGTCGCCGCCAATGCGCCATCGCCGCCTCCTTTCTCCCGGCCGCTCCTCCTCTCTTTCTCCCGCCGCCGGTTGCTCTCCTCTTCGACGCCGCCTCAAATCCGGCCCCAAGGTTTCCTTTCTCTCTCTCTTCCCGTGAGTTCAATCTAGATTCAAATCTTGAGCTTTCTTCTGATATACATGAGTCTCAAGTACATACCTTGTGTTTGTATGACAATGTATATGTCCAGTAGCCTCTTGCCTCGATCTAGTGTGATTGAATGAAATTCTAGGGTTTCTCTGTCAGGCCCGGTCTAACCGGCGTTCATATCGCGGATCGATCCGATCGTGCGATGCGACCACGATAATCACGGCCCGACCGCCCGCGTAAAAACATCCTGTTGTTGTCTCTTTCAATCCTTTTACTTATCGGATCTTGCCTCTTCACCAAATCTCATGGCACGAACCAAGACGGTTGGTGATCCCGGAGCATCCTCTTCCCGCTCTCGTCCTCCCCGGCAAGCCACTCATCGCCCTCCTATTGAACACAACGACTCCGACAGCGATGAGGCACAGCCCACTGAATCTTCTATTCCTAGCGCTCATGATGACATGGATGAAGATTCTCAAGAAGATGGTGCCGAGCAGCAATTTCCACCAGAACCTCGAGTTGACCTTCGATCTATTAAAAATGAGGACTTTATGCGGCTCAGACAAAAGAATCAGTATAACATGCCAAGAACAGCCACCGACTCCAGGTTTCACACTCTGTTCCAGGAGGATACTTATAATCATGTGATCATTCATAAGCAGTTTGCCATTCAGAAATACATCAATTGGGCTTACCTCAATGAGCAAACTCGCTATGAAGGTCTCTACTCTCGTTTTCGTTCTGCCGGAGTGGATGTCATAGTCAGTGTCAAGTGCAATTTCAATGAAGATATCATTCGACAATTTTATGCCACTGTTCATATTGCTCCCAACTTTGCCACTCTCACCTGGATGACTGGCTCCAAGCGCTACTCAGCCACCAAGCGACATTTTGAGGAGGCTCTCAATCTGCCTCACAGGGACTATGTCAAGCTTCATCTTGAGCCCGTTCTTCAGACTCCTGCACAGACACAGTTCTATGATCAGAATTATGCTGGATATGTTCCTGGAAAAGTTGCTAGATTATTACCTCTTCCAAGCGTCATTAATAGAATTATACGAGCTACCATCTTGCCCAGGAGTGGCAATAATGATGCTATTCGCGGTCATGCCTGGAATGTTATTGAATCTGTGATGCATGGCAAGAAGTTTGACATCATGCACCTTATTTTGACCGAAATGGCACTTGCAAAGGTGATTTGGGAAAGCGAATGTACTATGCACCTTATATCATGCGACTTATTCACGTGGTGTTGACTTCAATGGTGCACTTCCTTTTCCTCACAAACAATACAAGCCTGAAGGTGATCATCAGCGTGATTTGAGGAATAGGCCTTTGGAAAGGCAAGCCCCTCCAGGTAACAATGAACCTCCAGAACCTCCTCAGTCAGCCCCTCAGCAACAGGGTAGACTTGACCCTCTTTTGATGGAAACTCTACACAAAGGTATCACCACTATTATCTCTCGCTTTGATGTTGTGGGTCGTCGCATGGAGATTCTTGATCATCGCATGGATACCATTGATCGCCATTATCAAGCTCTAGATACGCGTCAGGCTGCCCTAGAGACCTCCAACACTGCCGTGCTTCACCGTCTTGATCAGTTGACTGGTTGGGTTTCTGACATTCAGGCTTCTCAGGCACAGATTTTGACTCGTGTGTCGTCCATAGAGCAGTGCGTCACTTATTCTCGTCGCCGTCGTGTGGATCCTTCCCCAGCAGCTCCTTCCACTTCGACTGACGCTCCTCCTCCTCCTACCTCTTAGCTTTTGGTATTTGATGCCAAAGGGGGAGAAGACATACATATATAGCCTAATATATATATCTTTATAGCCTAATGATAATACTACAATGTTTTACTCACTATGTTTTGGATTCTCTCTGTAATAGGTTGAGGATAAGTTTGTGGTTGTTAAATGTTGGTTATCCTTTTGGACTTATTAATCCTCTGATCTTAATTAGTGAGAATGTTATATTATGATGTCTTTTGTGAGCCCGGTTGAATGTTTGAATCTCTCTTAATTATTCTGTCTATAATGTTACTCCTTCAGTCAACAGTTATTACAAGAAAATATGATTCTTTGCATATAGTCAGGGGGAGCTTCCCTTCACTTTTAATGACCTCTAGCATTGTGCAATCCTTTTTCCCATTATGTCTCATGACGCATGCTATCTATTTCATGTCTTAGAACATGCATCTTGCTCAAAACTTTGTGTATATTCAAATTAATCCATCTTCTAATTGAGGTTGTCATCAATTACCAAAAAGGGGGAGATTGAAGAATCTAGGCCCCATGTGTAATGTTTTAGTAATTATGATAACCATGTGTCTTGCACTAACTCGTTTTGTCAAGATGTTGATAGGGTTGTCAATGGGGATATTCAAAAGAACTCTAAAGCACATCATCTCAGTCAAAGCAAAGGTAGCTAGAACATTTCTCTTTCTTTACCGGTCTAGGTGAATGGAGAAAAAGACCGGTTTAGTAGAATAGGAAACCGTACTATAAAGAGGGATCAATTGTCCAGTAGCTTGAAAGCTAAAGATGCCACAAATTGCTCAAGTCTTGATTGGTTGAACTCGGTCTCATTTGAAATGGTTTGGCCTCAATTTTTATTGTGTTTTATCTTCAAGGCCGGACTGACCGGCGTTGATAGGCCGGACTGACCGATAGTCCGGTCGACAACACTGGTCGACTTTTTCGAAGAAGCTTCTTCTGCGTTTTCCTAGGTCGGACTAACGCGGCTAAATCTGGATCGACCGGACCTCCGGTCGAGGTCCCGATCACTTTTTCCGAGAAGGAAGTTTTGTGATTTTCGAGTCTGGGATCGCCGTGTTGTCCGGTCGAGGTCGTCGCGTCGGCTTTTTCCGAAGAAGGAAGTTTTGTGATTTTCGAGTCGGATCGACCGACAAGCGGTGTTTATGCGGATCGACCGACCTCCGGTCGAGGTCCCGTCGGCTATTTCAGAGAAGTGTTTTCTTTGTTTTGCTAAAAGCTGGTCCGGATCGATCGGAACATACTGCGATCGACCGGATCTCACTGCAACGGATAGTTTTTATGCATTTAATGCGAGCGATCGATCGTTATTTCAAAGAGCCGGTGGCGACCGCCACATACCGCGGATTGACCGCACTTCGGGTTTCGTGCTCAACGGCTAGTACAGTGGGTTGAGGCTATAAATACCTCACCCACTGCAGCATATGTTTGTTGTTGAACCTCATTTAACACTCTTGAGCCCCTTTGCTTGTTCCTACTCTCTTGATAGCATTAATTTCATCTTGCAAAGGTTGTTGAGGTTTTTCCGAGTGCATTTATTAGAGATTGATCTTTGTGGCACTTGAGCATCTTCAAGCGAAGAATCGTTGATTTATTACTCTTGGAGATTGTCGTCTCCTAGACGGTTTGGGAGTGCAAATCCGGTGATCTTTTCAAAGAAGATTGTGAAAAGGCCCGATTTCGAGATTGTGAAGTGGTTCGGTGTTCACCACATTCGGAGCGGAGAAAGAACAACCAATAGTGATCGAGGAAAGGCTTAATTTGTGGAGCCGACTTGATTTGTTCAAGCTCCCTCAACGTGGACTAGTGAAGACCGGCAAGTCTTCGATACCACGGGAAAACATCGTTGTCTCATTGTGGTTATTTCTAGTCTTTACTCTTCCGCATTTATATTTCTAGCTTGATCTTTGTGCTTATATTGCTTAGTTAGAAGTATAACTTGTTTAGATTAAATTGATAATTGACTTAACTCATTAATTTGTGAAAAAGTTTAAAAACCTCCTATTCACCCCCCCCCCCCCCTCTAGTCGGTTATCCTTGATCCTACAGCTGCATAGACCTCCTCATGTAGATCACCATGAAGAAAGGCATTCCATGAGCGTACTGCTGCAACAGCAATGAAAGTACGGACTATAGTCATATGAGCAACTGAACCAAAAGTCTCATCATAATCTCGACCATAAGTTTGCTAAAAATCTCTTGCAACAAGACGAGCCTTGTATCGCTCCACTGAACCATCTGACTTGGTCTTTACTTTGTACATTCACTTGCAAGTTATAGGAACATCACAAGATCCCAAGTGCATGTACACTCTAATGCTATAAACTCCTCAGTCATAACCAACTGCCACTCAGGTATATTGGTTGCCTCCTAATAGGTATTCGACTCAGATACTGCACATGCACACAAAAAAACAATCTCTCTAGTGCTTGAATAGAGGAACGATCACGTAGGGCATACTGTGGTGTAGTAGAGCGATCGTCGGAGTCAATGGTATTGGTTGAAGGGTCAAATGGAGGAGAGAAGGACTGAGAGTCAGAAGGTTCAAGACGAATGGAAGTCTGAAGATCAGAAGGAACTGTCTATCGACGACTATAGTGAAAGGGGAAAGTGAAAGTGTCAAAAACTGGTGGAGCTGGTGAAGAAGACACACTAGAAGGTGAAACTAGCGAAGAAAAGGTGAAACTAGTGAAGAAAGTCTATCCGGAGAAGAGAAGGAACGAGAGCTAGACACAAAAAGGAAGTGGAACCTGTGAAAGGAGTGAGATGTGCAGAAGGATGACAAAAGACAGGTCAACCCTCATCAAAGGTCTCATCACAAGAGATGCGAATGCGACATGCTGAAGGATCATAGCAACGATAGCCCTTTATGCTCAGGACTATAACCCAGAAAGACACACAACCAACTGAGCGCTCACAAGGTACTAGAAGGACATAGCAGATACAATCAAAGACACAAAGATGAAAATAACTAGCAGGTGCTCTGTACAGGACCTCACCAGGACACTTGCCTTGAAGCTTAGAAGATGGCTAACAGTTGATGAGACAGACTATCGTAGAGACTGTCCCCCAAAAGTGAGAGGGAACAAAAGAGGAAATGAAAAAAGTACGAGCAGTCTCAATAATGTGACGGTGTTTGCGCTCAGCAACACCATTTTGAGCATGAGCACCAGGACACAAGAGCTAAGGAACATCACCCTCAGAAGAAAGAAACTAACAAAAAGCTAATTAAAAATACTCTCCTCTAGAGTCAGAACGAAAAACATGAATGGAAGAAGAAAACTGAATAAGAACCATCTGAGCAAAAGATTGATAGATAGAAATCAACTGTGAATGGTGTTTCATGAAGTAGATCCAAGTGTATCGAGTGTAGTCATCAATGAAGATGACATAGTAACTACGACCACCTTCGAAGCAAATGGAGGACCCCAAACATCTGATGGACCAAATCAAAGGGACGATCAGATCTAGAAAAGCTGGAAGGATATGGGAGTTGTACTTGCCAAGTCTACATCCTTGCATTGAAAATTAGTGTCAACAGAAACAGGACCAACACCTTGATGAATTAAGATAGAGAGGCGTGCGCCACACAAGTGCCTCAAGCGATAATGACATTAAGGAAAAGATTTGCAAACAAAAGTAGATGTAGAAGGGCAAAGAGTAGATGTACCAACAAGTGAGGATAAAGGAATAGGAGTAGGAGCAGTACCAGAAATAGAGGGTAAAGGGAGAGTCAGACGATCAAGAACATAGAGCCCTACAGAGCCCTTCTTACGATGACCTGTACTGATGAGGCAATGACAGCTCTTGTTCGATGATCTTGCACAAAGCAACACCTATCATCAAACCCAACAAAGCAATTCATATCTGGAACTGCCTGACAGAGTCATGGAGAGCGTAGGGACAAGTGAGACATATGAAACTACGAAGTGAGAGGTGGAAAGAGTCCCTGATGAGTGACCGTGCATAGCGCTCCATGAATTGTCTAAATCTTGATACCTTTTGCAACAGGACGACATGATATGAGCTGAGATGCATTAGATGTCACATGGAAACAAGCCCCTAAGTCCAACAACCATGGGTGTGAAGCATCCGACACAAGACATGATGGTGCAATAAAACCGGTGGATCCACCGGAAGATGCCTGCAGCTGACACAACTAGGCAGAAGGTTGCTCATCTGAACCTAAATCTAACCAAACTGAGTTGCACAAGACTCCAAAGCATCTGCAAGGACAGAAGAAGCAATAGCAGCATCGGCTCGATGAGGCGAAACACACGGTGGTAACCACAACTCAGGGTTCAACTCAAAACACTGATCTGCTAGATGGCCATGTCTCTTGCAACAAGAACAAACAAGTTGACTCCGGATAGGACAAGGACCAAGGATACCTTCGAATGCCATGATAGATCAAGTACACAAGCAGATCATCGAGCAGAAAAATCCCAGTAGCACAACCTCAGGAGGAGAGGAGCTAGGCACCAAACGATAAACAGAGCACCAGGCAGCAGCAGAGGAGCCAGGCGGCACGAAGCAGAGCAGGGGCATTGGTGACACACAAGCAGAGCACCAGCTGGTAGCAAAGGAGCCAGGCAACACGAGCTCAGGAGCAGAGAGCCAGGCGGCCCGAAGCAGAGCAGGGGCGGAGGTGACACGTTGCACGCAACCTAGCCCTCACCTACACCGACAAGGAGGTCGACGTCGACGAGGACGAGCGGTGTCCTTGACAGGGAGGAGGGCAAGCCGAAGCAGAGCCAAGCGGCCCGAAGTAGAGCAGGGGCGGAGGTGACGCGCCGCGCGTGACCTAGCCCTCGGCAGTGCTGACAGGGAGGTCATCGTCAACGAGGACGAGCAAGGCGGAGTGCCAGACCCCGCGCTAGCGGGCAGAGAGTGCGACGGTACACACAACGTCCTTGACGGGGAGGCAGGAGACGATGTTGTAGAGAAGCACGCCGATGAGGCAGCGCGGTCAACGCCGTCGTGTGCGGTGAGGGCGAAGAGGCGAGTAGCGACGACAACGGATCCAGGCGGTCGACGACGGATCCGGGCGATCGATGTAGAAACAATGATGATTGAAGGAAGGGAACCGCGGGAGAGGGAAAGGTAGCACACCGGTGACGGCTCGTCAGAGGGTCGCCGACAACGGCGAGGATGGTGGCAGCCGTACCGGGTCTAGTCCCTAACCCTAATCCTAGGCTCTAATACCATGTTAGATTTAGGAGAGGATTTTGCTATTCACAAATGTGCATCTCATTCATTATTGAGAGAATATATAGAGAGAGGATTAGTTGGGCCTCATGGGCTACATGGGTCACATGGGTCAAAAGAGAGATTACTAACATGTACAAGACTCTTTGCCATCCACAACTGAGGATAATTAACAAGGCCTTTAAACTACAAAATAGGGCTGTGCTTTATGGTGATGTATCAAAATGTAGAATAATGAAGAAACAGACAGGAGATTGCAGTTGGCTCAAGGCATCATCTCTTGTCAGCACAATATAGAGTAAGATAAGCTGTGCAGCTGAATGCTTCATTGTTCTGCTTCCAATTTCCTTAGTAGGTGTATGCTTCCTCACTGCTGCTTCATGGGTTTGTTTTCCTAATGGAATACTAGTTTTTGCGGTTGCACTTTCTGGACATGGTTCAGGTGATTGAAATTTCTTTATCTATCAGTCACCTTTCTTAGCTATAGGATTTTGATCCAATGGATACCACAAGTTTCTGTGTTGAGATAAAAAAAAAAATCTAAACTAGACAAAAGTAAATATAGGTGAACCCTACAAATACAAAAAAAAAATATAAACTAGACAAAAGTAAATCTAGGTGTACCCTACAAATACAAAAACAAATAGAACTAAAAGTTGCAGAAGAGTTGTGCTAAATTGCACATCACTTGGTACTGCAATTTTAGGCTTAGTACTGTACAATTGTAGGTGACTGATGGATAAGAAAATTTCAAGCAACTAAAATTAGCAAACCCAAAGAGAAAATTAGAAAGAGAACAGGGAATCATGTGATGAAGCCACACTTCCACTAGCCAAGTTTATTGTCACCAGCGATATGCTATTAAGATTTGCTATATTAAAAGAACTAAAACATTTAGAAATAACAAGTTAACCAAGTACCAAACATATTGAGGGCAAGGGATACCTGAAGTAAAAAGACATAACTATACAATATTTGTTTTAGAACAAAGAGATGATAATGGAAGATAGGCACCTTATGATGAAACTTTTGTGCTGATGACATGGAAATCTTGAATTGGTTATAAGGAAGAGAAATGCATGATCTTGAGATGGATCTACCCAAGAAGAAGACATTAGGCCTATCAATATCAGGAATATACTGGTGACGGATTGCTTTGCGGAACCGGGAAGCCTATTAAAAAAATGAAACATATTTCAGGAGCAGTGCAACAAAACCATTTTGCAACAAGAACATTAGTAGCTGCCGCTGCTGCAAGAGCAGTAACAAAAAAAAAGTTTTTTGTGATAGCATGAATTAAAGAAAGCAAACTTCATGAGGGAGTGGACAGTATGATATTTCATGGTCACCATCTAACCATTTCAATATGCTTATAGTTTATATTATCGGCATATTTTCTATGTTTAATACAGCTAGGTATGCACATGATTTTGCACAACATCATCATCAACAACAACAACAACAAAGCTTTTAATCTCAAACAAGTTGGGGTAAACTAGGAATGAAACCTTCTCAAGATCAAAGAGACGAGAGCCTTACAAATAAAATAAAATAATAATGAAAAAAAACCTACAAGGCTAAAACCCTAAGCCGTACATCCTGCCATCTGAGCCGAGAGCCTAAATCATAGCCCCTAAACCTTCTTATGGTTCCGGTATGTGGATCGCTAACTTCCATGCGCTCCTATCCAAAACTAATTCTTTAGCTACATTCCAATCCCTCAAATCTCTTTTAACTACTTCCTCCCTCAAATCACATGATTCTGCACAACATGCTTACAAATATTAATAATGCACATGGGATAATAAATAAGTTATGAGCCGCAGAGCCGGTGAACATATATATATATATAGTTGCAACCAAGATGGAAAGCTAATCAAGTAGGCACCTCATGGTAGCATCTGTTCATTGCTTGTATGAAGCTCCTGCAATGCTTATATGTATGAGACAAGCAGGACCTTGTGTATGATGCCCCCGTAAGAAAAATACCATGAAGATCAACATTCCCGATATACTGCAGAAGGAAACATGAAGAAAGAGCACTTAGAAATCAGAAAGGGACAACAATCTAGTTAATATATCAAAACATAATAAGTGATTGGTGATGTGCATATCAAATGGAGTGCACTGAATGAATGTGGCTTGATTCACATATATCATACTGATTCTGAGTGCATCTTGTCTTTATTTAGTACTTTAGTGTAATGAATTTTGACATAAATAACTGGAAGTGATAATGTAAAAAAAAAACGGACAACGGAGGTTTTTTTTTTTTGAACTATTGGACGTTATTTACAACAGTTTAATTGTAAAGTTGAAGTACAAAATTTGAGGAAAGGTATCATCCTTCAATACAAGACCTATGCAGACCTAAAATATTGATACACGTAGCAAGATTCAAGAAAATATCGCAACAAAATTACAAAATTCAGAAAAGGCAATGTATAGTACTTTTTTATACAAACTGTCAAAATACCTATTTTATACAAATTCAGATCGGAGTGGGACTACAAGATACACAAACAGAACCTATTCTGCATAAGTATATGAAACAGTACATGATAATAGTACTATTTTATACAAACTGTCGAAGTACCTTAAGAACTATGCCTTTTCCAGGCCACCTGTAGGCAGTCTCAGATGACCTACTCTCATGAACTTTCGATGTCATGATCTGCGTTCATTTCACTCAATGAATGAACTGCTTCTGCATAATGTATAGCACCACAAAATAAATTATGGATTACCTTCGTTAACACAAATGCTTGTTCAGACTGCCGAATTTGGATCCATTGCTCTGCAATTATACCCTCTATCTGATATGAAAATTGCAACAAAAAAGAAAACTTAACCTTTTTTACATGATATATCCAAAAAGTCTAGTAGCATAAATGAACAGTGATGCCAATTATGAGGATGGATGTCTGCTTCATTACAATGTACAGCAGTTGCTTCAATATGTATGGGAGTGTCTGCTTCATTACAATGTACAGCAGTTGCTTCAATATGTATGGGACTAATTCTTTAAAACTTATTCTAGCTAGCTCAACCCAACCACACACTTTTTCACTCTTCAAGTAATAATTATCATCCTCTAAGGCTTGAACTAAAGAAGATGGTTTATACTTTTCCAAATAGCTATCTATTACATCATAGCATCTTCATACATCTACAAATAAACACTTCAGACTTACGCAGAGAAGCATTACTACAGGTGATGTTCTCCCAGCAAACAATCACTACAGGTGATGTGCGCAATAAGGAAGTATTGAGTTGCAAAATACAAAGCAAAAGTGGTCAACGCAATAATATTCAGTCAGAGCATACCCTTTTGACTTCTGAACTCAGCGATTCTACCCTTCTCTCTGCATCATTTGCTAGTGATTCTATGGTGTAAGCATTGTTGTTTATCTTTCTGACCTCTTGCTGGAGGAGTTGCACCTGTGCAGCATCCATGCCATGAGTCGCATGACAAATTTTCCCATATAAGTTTGATGGAACAATGGCTTTTATATACTTTACTAGTACTAAAACATTATGCTGAAAAGATGTATGTAATTTTAGCCACTTCCTCCAATATGGCAAGTGGAGCATATACAGAAACAAGTATTTATATTATATCCTTTCAGAGATAGTTCTCAAATCCTTCTAGAGAGAGCGAGAAAGGTACCTCGCCTTCCATAGCTTTAATGTTGCTTTCAGGGTATGATTTGCTTTGATATTTCTGCACACAGAGAGTAAAAATATTAGTACATGCAAGAAAAGCAATTAAATTAAACTATACACATCACCTGTTGCAAGAAGGTTCTAGAAAGATCGAAAATACATCCTATTGCAAACATTTCTTTAATACAGAACATAAAACTGCAAACATTTCTATAATACAGAACATAAAACCATCACAGAAAGTGCTGAATGAGTCAGTTGGACCCAGTGATGGTCGATGAGGACTCAAACACAAGACAGCAAAATTAGATATGTTGATGTATTAAATTGGAATTAAATGCTGGTAGAAAAAATAAAAAAAGATATTGAGATCTTTGAATGCCTCAAAAATTATAGAAAATTAAAATATTTATGCAGCTTCTATCCTTTACTTTCACAAAATAGCATTAAACAAAGAAAGTCATCGACACTATTTGTATGCTCGTATTCTCTGCCCCCAGCTAATGTAGCTCCTATGCCTTATTTTCCCAAGAAAGATATGAGACATTCTGCTGTATAAGTTTTCTAGCAACGACATGAACAAGTACTCAGCATTAAAAGAAAGGAATCATTGCCTATCTATTTTTAGAAGTACTAAAATGGTTTTTCAGATAAATGAAATTCCACACTGAAAAATGAAATTCCGTACAGAAAAAGTGATGCCTATTCCATCTACACTCTACAGTGAGATGGCCTATGGGGTTGTAATCAGGGAAAAAATTCCCGGCCGGTTACCGCCGGTTACCGGGCTACCGGTGGGCACCGGGAGATCAAATCCCAGGCAGGTTTTCTCCGGTCTACCAAATTCGAATTTCGAATTTCGAAATTCAGATGGTTTTTAATCAAATTCATGCGAATTTTGTCCGAAATTTTTCCGGTTTTTCCGGTAACCGGCCGGTTACCGTTCCCGCCCGCCTGCCAGGATTCGGTCCGGGACCGGTTCTTTGATCCTTGGTTGTAATATTACAGAGCAAGGTAACACCACATCACTTACTGATCTAACTGTGTACCTTTATACTTTCTTGTCCATTCATTAAAAGCTGGATGTCATGTTCCATTGTTTCAATGAGTTTGCTGTCCTCTTCCAAAATGTTAGCTTTACTCTTCAAAGTTTTTGCATTTTCCTCCAACAAAGATTCTGGGCGACAAATTAATCTTATAAAGATTGGGGAATAATACGTTAATCAAATAAAATCCACAAATATCATTATATCATTGGATCAATCAGCAGCAAGGAGCATGAGATGCAAGAAAATTATATTTTTTCTATGGCATCAAAGAAGCTTGTGAATTATGCTTTCCAAGCAGAAACTAGAAAACAAAAGGTCAAAAGGTGCATAATTCGTAAACCATTCTACAACGTTTTGGTATGATTGTTATCAAGCTGCCTAGTTTGACTCCAGTCAGAAAAAAAAACACAGGTAACAGCCTAAAAATTAGGTTGAATTTGGTAAAGCAAAAGAAAGCATCACCAGTTCTACTGTGCTAGACTGAATACAAACGCAGCAATTAACTGACAATGATAAACTCATTTCTTCTTTGACATGCTGCCATAAGGGTCATCTTTGTGTGCTTCAAGATTCATTACCAAACCTATGTGCTAAAGACTCCCAGGAATTTGACAAGCAATTGAATTGGAATACTAACCCTGCAGGTACAAACAAACAAAACAGAAATTCAAATAGCACAAATAATTCTACAATAACTCAAAATAACCAGAAGGAATTCCTAACCAGAAACATAAAGTTTTAATGCCAAATGCCAATGGTCAATTCCAACAGTTCAAATCCAATAGAATTCTGACTTCTTAGTCAGATTATTAAAAAAAAAAAACAATTCTTAAATTTGTAATGCACAAAATACAGTACTAGTAAATTTAGAATAATTAAGGATTTAGAAGTGAAACAAAACTTAATACCGAATTCTCATATTCTACATTAGAAACATCATATGTCTAAATCCAAAACTATTCTGAAAATGCTTAAATTAAAAAATATTAACATTAGAACTTTGGAAATGGCTTAAAATTCAGAAACAGTTCAAAAATTAAAATCTGAGTTTTCGAATTAAAAATCAGTACTGAAAATAGAAATAAATGGAAATGTAAAAGATACATTTATATTTGCAATTGCAAAATAACTTGAAATTTCAAATTCAACACAAGGCATTGCCAAATCCAGTAGCTTGACCGTGTCCCTGTCTTCCGGCTCAGAGGTTTTGTTTCAAACAAGGTCGTATTGTCTATATTTATCCCAAGTCTCTAAGTTCTCATTTCAGTGTACAATGATGAGCACAAAACATAACGCGTTTCAAATCTCCTGCTAATTTGAACTGACACCAGAATTCCAAACAGCGCACAAGACAGCATTGGAGAGAGGAAGAGGGAGCCTCACCCAACCGCGCGACCTTGAGCCAGAGCTCGTCGATCTCCGACCGCACGGTGTCTGCGGCGGGGCGGGAGTCGGCGTCGGACACGGCATAGATGGCAGTGAGGAGCGCGGCGATGGTGAGCAGCGCCCCGGCAGAGCGGGCGCGGCGGCGTGGGGCGAGGGAGGGGGAGAGGCGGAGGCGCAGGGCGACGGAGAGGAGGCGGAGCGGTAGGAGGAACGACACGGCGAGGAGGAGGACGGCCTCCGCGGCGGCGGCGGAGGCCATGGTTTAGGGTTTACGGCGGCGAGGAGACGGGAGGGGTGGGGGTCTGCGCTGCGGATGCCCAAATATGAGCGGGACTGCGGGAGGGGACGTGGACGTGAAGTGGCCGTGCAGCGTCGTTGACTTGTGTGACCTTGGGCACAATATAGCCAACGATTTCTGACTTTTTCCGGGGGTTTTCCGAGTTTCTCTAGCTTTTACCTGTTTGGAAAGTGAAAATTTTATGAAACCCATGCGAGAATCTTATTGTTTTATGTGCATTTCAATCAGGATAAGTTGACCTATATCTAAACTTCAATAAGCCTTTAAAATAAAAAAAACTTCTCCTTGTATCGATATGTCTCTCGAGTCTGTATGTAAATTAGGGATCGAAGAAAAACACATGGTAAAATTTAAATGGTACACAAATTTAGGGATCTAACATAAGTAATACAATTGAACAATTTTTTTTCCCAGCAACGCAATTAAACAAGTTTATAACATCTCTATGTCATGATGTGTCATTTTTCCGCAATTCAAAATAAGGAATCGCTAAGTTTAAATTGAATTTTAGACCTAACTAAGAATATTTAAGTTTGTGGGAATCTATTCATATTTAAGTATATCATTTATTAATGGTTACTCTAGATCAAGGATTTTGTTGAATAGTGATGTGAAAGCATATTTTATTTATTGGACGAGAACGACCTTATTCTCGGCTATAGATAACTTTGGATAGAAACAAGCTATTTCAAAAATAGCCAAATACCACCGGTCAAGCTACCTCAACCCTATGACATTTGAATTTGTTATAAACCCAAATTTAGTGAATCCCAAGCCTCTTTTTTTGTGAACCTTACTTGTCAAGTGTTCCTCCTCCATCAGCTTACCTAATCCTTCATTCTTGCGGTCGACGACCGCGAATGGGAATCCTACATGCATTGCATCCCCTCGTCTTGTCAAATCCTCTCCTAACCGAAGAAGTGTGCACTCGACATCTAAATTCATTTCTTTCTCAAGACTTCTACAATATAAACTATATTTTAAAATTAATCATGGTGTTACCGAGCAAAGGACACATGATTTTGTTCATGATGGTATTTAGCAAAGCCATCAATTGCGAGTGTCTCAGCTACCTTCGTGTTCTCGCTATGTTATCTAGTCAAATTTCCCAAAATAGTTTATATGCGATGTGAAGGTTAACATGAGAGCCGCATGTATAAGGTCGTCTCACTGCACTTCGTGTATTTTTCCATCAATGGGCCACAACCCGAACGCAACCATGGCACACCTTCATCCAATACATTAAAGGGTGCTAATAGGCTAAAACCCCACCCAAACCCAACCCAACCCAACCCATTTCTATGCAGCATGTCCACCCATCCCAAACCAGCCACTGCTCTACCTTCAAAACCCAACCCAACCCAACCCAATTCTCTCAACCCGTTTTCAACCCAAGATTCGACTCTACGTCTCTATCCATCCACGATCCACCAAAGGCGACCAAGGCTATCTGGGAGAGCTGGTTCAAAGACTGACTACAACTACATGCATTGCATCCCCTCATCTTGTCAAATCCTCTCCTAACCGAAGAAGTGTGCACTCGACATCTAAATTCATTTCTTTCTTAAGACTTCCAATATAAACTATATTTTAAAATTAATCATGGTGTTACCGAGCAAAGGGCACATGATTTTGTTCATGATGGTATTTAGCAAAGCCATCAATTGCGAGTGTCTCAGCTACCTTCGTGTTCTCGCTATGTTATCTAGTCAAATTTCCCAAAATAGTTTATATGCGATGTGAAGGTTAACATGAGAGCCGCATGTATAAGGTTGTCTACCGTACCTTCGTGTATTTTTCCATCAATGGGCCACAACCCGAACGCAACCATGGCACACCTTCATCCAATACATTAAAGGGTGCTAATAGGCTAAAACCCCACCCAAACCCAACCCAACCCATTTCTATGCAGCATGTCCACCCATCCCAAACCAGCCACTGCTCTACCTTCAAAACCCAACCCAACCCAATTCTCTCAACCCGTTTTCAACCAAAGATTCGACTCTACGTCTCTATCCATCCACGATCCACCAAAGGCGGCCAAGGCTATCTGGGAGAGCTGGTTCAAAGACTGACTACAACTACAGCTGTAAGAAGTTTGCCATCTGGGTCGCGGTCATCACCGTCCTCGTCTTTGCCTTCGCCCTCGTGTTCCTGCCCAAGGCCACCGCCGACGATGCCGTGCTGCAGCGGTTCATGCTCGCGCTAGGTGTTAGTTAATTTCATTATGCATTCTACTTAGTTGCATGTTGCTTAGCTTTCAGTTTCTGTTTTGGTTCTACATGTAGTGTTTACTCCTCTGCATGTCTTCCTGTATTTAGCTATGTTAGCTTTCAGTGAACCGAATCATCCGGATCATATAATGGTCTTGCATGTAACTAATTCATGTTGCATGATTTCTCTACGTGTCCCCTTGAACATAACTGCGGCTCACCTTCAAAAGGTTTTGTTTGGAATTTTTCATGTTGATTTGGTGCTCTAACCAAAATGGTTTTCAAGTTTTCACCCAAATGATTGTTTTCATTACACATGTCCCTAGGGTAAAATGCATATCATCCTTGATTTATCATCTTTAGGAGTAGGATGAATTTCTGGTGATGAGAACGAAGAAACATTTCCCTTAAGAATATAAAAATGTTTCACAGTTTATGTGTTATCATCGTACTTCAATTTGCAATAGATATATGTGTTGTTGACCTGTTGCTCTAGTTTTCAACTTTTTTGTTCACAACAAAAAAAACTTATTGATGATTGTTGAATTAGTATAGGTGAAACACCCCCTTGCCTATATTGATGGTAGCATGCTCGTCATGAATCACTTAGTAATCCAACTCACTACAAAAAGACTCAGTAATTCAACTCATTTTAAAAAAATTAACATGGCTCTAAAGTCCACCACATTCATTTAGTTTCCATTCGTATCTCTGTTCTCTCATCCCACTTATAGTCCTTGCGGCCTCATGGCTACCTAATCATGTGTTATTTCGTGGTGATCTTACATGAGCTAGTTTTGCAGTATTGTATTGTGTGGTGATTGATGTGGAACCCAAGTTATTTGTATGGGTAATCTACCGATTCTACTAAGCGATTTTTTGTTAAATTAAAGCTCTAAATCAAGTTGTTTGGTACTATGGTTGTATACTGCTTCATTTTTGGCTAAATATATGCCAGACATCACAAGCTCAATGCATGTACTGGACGACTTAGGTGATGGATCATAGAGGAATCGGGACAAAGATACTATTGGCATTTTCTGAAAAATAAAGTCATGGATGTCATATTTCAAATAGTTTTCAGACTCTAGTGGTATGTCATCGATTTAGTTTTTCCATGGAATTTTTAAGAATTTATATTTTTGTCATTGGTGTAATATCAAACTTCCTGTAAAATGAAAATACTTTTAAAAAGTCATTTCAATGTCAAATGCAACTCAAGTATGGAATTCAACTATTCAAGTATATTTAGTCCAAAACCAAAGCAAGTAGGTAATTTTTCAAGGGTTTGATGATATTGTATGTAAAGCTCATTTTATTCATAAGAAAATCAAAGTTCCACATTGATGAAACGACAAATAGAAATGACTGAAAATGATTAACAACTTCATTCTCAGGTACAGTTAAAAGCCATTAAGCAAATTCTTCTTCTCATGCCTTTGGCAGAACGATTTGATCCTTTCAAGACCCTCCAGAAGAGAATATGAATCAATAGCAAAAGTAATGCGGACCCAGTTATCCATTCCCAAAACACTCCCTACAGTTGAGCAACACAAGTTAGACTAGTACAAGGAGATGCAATCATATCAATCATAAAACAAGAGACTTAACTAGGTTTTTGTTCATTTTAGAAATAGTATAATAAATCTTTAGCTTAAAATACTAGAGGGTTAAGTATAATGCTACAAACTAAATCTCTCAAGCTACCACAATAATATATCTCAAGCTTATTTCAGTAAATTATCAACAACCATAATACTAAAAGGGTAAATTGTATTAACCTAAATATCACTACACCACTATGTTACATTTTACTATATGATAAAAATGCTATGTTTTGTATTTCACAATGAATAACCATAGTAATATATCTATACATTTTCTTCAGAAAGTTGTCAACATCCATGTTACTGAAGGACAAATTTATGCCCACCTAAATATAATAGCATCACTATATTGCATTTACTTATATGATTAAAAAAATTCTTTGTTTTGTAGTTCACAATGAACATCTTATTCCATATCATTTCTATACACAATCAATTAAACCTTAGAACCATGACTATAAAATATTGAACATGAACTATGTTTATAGTAGTAATTTGAAATGCAAGCTTGGTATGCCCTGTTGGTCTTCAGTGTTCACTTAAAAACAGGGCACTATTCTAACAAATAGTCGTACAATTGGTTATCAAGACAAAATCACCATTTCCGTGTCTAGTTATACTGTTAGCAAATAATAAGAAGTGAATAGACTTCAAAAAAAATAATAGAACATATTTTAAACTTTTGTAAGTAATACATCAAATTACTCAAAAAAAACTAGTAATCAAATAAACTCTAATTTTCACTATGACCAGACAAAAAAAAGAATTATTCCACATGTAGCCTCTCTTTTTTAACATAGTAGATACATTCCTACCTGGGCATAAAATCACCGATTCTTCTTTCGCAAGCTTGCAGCAAAAATCAATGTCATCATGGACCCCCTCCAAAAGATATAAGTTCAATTTCGCCTGTTTACAGGATTTCAATATAAGATGATTGAAAGCCAAGCTTGTAGAAAATCTCTAGGTTTCTTATAATGTAGTTTGTGCATAACAATTACATGGTAAAAACTAAAATAAACTTAGTATGTTAACCGGAAAAGTTGTTACAATAACTTTCAACTTACAACATCATTCTTTAGAAAGATTATTATAAAATAAAATGTAATCCACTAAATTTTAAAAATTTCAATGCACGATGATCCTAAATTTATTTTAGAGTACTAAATATATTATATTATTAAAATGATATAAATAAAAGCCACCACATTCGCTCTCAAAGGCTATAAATTACCACGTTAATCAGAGGAAAAAGAGAAAGATCTGCACCGCTTATTTCTGTGGGTCCAGATTATAACAGTGTAGATTAAACAGATATAGATATGAGGGTTGTTATACTTGTATAAGGAATACATCGGTATTTCCATCATAAATATTAGAATTTTATAACAAGTAGAACTCTATACACATTTTAGTATCTAGCCGCATATTGCACATGAATTCGATTGGCTAGTTTATGCTAATTAACCTCCAATAATAACATTTTTTTAAAAAAAAACTTACCATCACAAACATGGATCCTTCTGGCTTGTGAGGACAAGTGATGCATTTGATCTCCTTTATTTCTCTATAGCATATCTCTGATGTTTCCGTTAGCAAATCAATTATCCTCTGAAAAAATTCTCCCTTTGTATTCTCAAGAATTTGTGGAAGAGCTGCCTAAGCAATTCGACAGTAAACACATGCACAATTTAGTTCTTTGAGATAAAATGCATAAAACATAACAACAAAGATATCAAAATATCAAGAAATCAAAAAGTCGCTCAAGATAAGAGAGTGCCTTAAAAAAAGGCTAGTACCTAATTCCTCAATTCTTGTATTTATAAAATCTGGTATACTTGCTTTAAAAAATATGGCATACTTTTGATGACACCACAACGACCACATACTCCAAAGTGAACTAACAATACAACTTGTATGTTCTCAATAATAGTAAATTTGACTATATTTTGAAATTTTGCTCAAAATTGTTTTTTTAACGTATATCTATTTATTGAAAGGAGAAACTCTATTTTACAACCCTGAACTCTTTGAAAAGTCCGAAAATCAACTGAAAACTACAAAACCGAGCATCCTACACCCTCAACTATCAAAATCATTCATTTTACCCCCCTCAACCCAAACCGAAGGGAGGGGGTGGGTTGGGTGACGTGGCGCCTACATGTCAATGGTTTTGACGCATAAACTTGTTTTCGATGACATGGCAGGCACTTAGCAAATAAAACCAAAAAAATATTTATGAGATCCACATGTCATTCTCTCATTTTCTTTCTTCTTCCTCCCATTATCGCCCATCTCTTTCTTCCCTCTCTCATCTCTCCCCACGTCGTTTGGGTTCCTTTCTTCTTCCCTCTCTCATTTCCTTTCTTCTTCCTCCCATTCGATGACATGACATGGCTACCGCCGCCGCCCACCCCCTTTTCCTCCTCCTCACCTCCGCCCTCCTGCCTCGGCCTCCCAGACTCCCCACGTCGTCCCCCTCCCTGTGCCTCACCTTTCTTCTCCCCTCGGCCGCTCGCATCCCTCTTCACCTCTGCTTCCGATTTTGGCCCATCCCTCCTTGCCCCCGCCCCCGCCTCTGCCTCCTCCTGCCCGCCTCGGCCCCTCTGCCTCCTCCTCACCTCTGCCGCCGCCCGCCCACCCCATTGCCTCCTCCTTGCCTCTACCCACCCGTCTCGGCCTCCCAGACTCCTCACGTCATCCCCCTCCTCGCGCCTGTCCTCTCTTCTCCCCTCGGCCACCTGCATCCCTCCTCACCTCCACCTCCGCCCGCGCCATCACCGCCATTAGGGTCATCATGGCCATGGGGTTCCGTTTTGGAGCTCCTAGGTCGTCGTTGTGGCCTTGCCCACTGACGCTGCGCTTGACCCAAGCGTCGTGGCCGCCTCCCCTGTTTCGGCTCGATTTGGGGATTTGGGGAGAAGAAGCATCATAGCTCAATGACATGTGGCATCCACGTTAGTCAAAATAGTTTTGTATTGGGCTATGTCACCCAAAACCACCCTAGTTTGGGTTGAGAGGAGTAAAATGAATGGGTTTGATAGTTGATGGTGTAGGATGTTCTGTTTTGTAGTGTAGGGTTGATTTTTGGACTTTTTGAAAAGTTGAGGGTTGTAAAATATACTTTTTTTCTTATTGAAATCAAAGCAAACGAAGATAAATAATTAAAAAGGGAAAATCAGTTATCTTGGTTTACTCATTTTGATTATTTTATTATTTTATACTTTTTGTGCCCAATGACTTCCAGTAGTACTATGTATTTGCCAAGAATTTAAAATGTGGGCTATGAAATAGCTACCAAAGCAAAAATAGTAAGAGAAGAACTAAATGCCAAACACTAACCTGAATGAAAGTTGCCGGATCAGTTGAGACATTAAGGAAGTTTGTAATTGACGTAGCGATCTACAAACAATCAGTATATTTTAGAAAAAGAAACTTTAATTCACACAAAAGCATTAGAAAAGAGTATTAAAGATTTACCTTAGTTTCTTGTAAAATCTTCTTGGGGTCGCATATTGCTATCCAACCAAGTCTCCATCCAGGCACTATCCATCTCTTCGATAGAGATCCTAGGGTCAGTATAGGGACAATGTGCCCAAAGGAACCCATTGGGACAAATGGAGAATTCCCGAAAACCAAATTGCCATATACTTCATCAGCAATGACTAATATTCCAAGCTTCCTTGCTACCTCGGCGACCTGAATAACATTTGACATATGCTTAGTATAAGTTGCTCATGATAAAAACAGTTAAAAATAATGCACATTTAAATAGATCAACAAAGTAAGGACCCCAACCTTGGCTAAATGCTCGTAGGTATACACATTCCCACATGGATTATTGGGATTTATGATGACCATTGCAGTAGTGTTCTTGTCAGCAATATGTTCCAGGGAGTCAAGATCAATCTCCCAACCCTTTTCAGGAATGAGATCAAAATGGCGAACCTCCAAGTAGTTGAATGAGGCACGTGCCTCGTAATTCGGATAACCTGGTCTAGGAAGCAGTATGTTGGTGCCTGGTTGGGCTAGGACCGAGATTATGACCTCGATGGCTTGAGTGCCTCCAGCAGTGAGGAAGATATCATCGGTTGATAGCTTGTAAGGGAGATCACGGGACAAGTGCTCTGCCACAGCACTATTTTTAAGAAAGGAACAAGGTTAGCACTGGTATAATTTGGACATACCAATAAAATAATTAAATTTACTTCGAATGCAAATCGTGCATGCAGTAGTGATCAACACGCATAGAAGCAGCAAGAAGAATACAAATGCACTCCTCTTCTGGAATGTACTTATGAAATGTTCATTTAGTTCTACAGAACAAATACTACTCCAACAGGAACCCTGCAGTCAACTTTAGTTTTCGGAGTTCTTCTAGCAAAACCTGACTTCTCTAGCAAGCCATCAATTCATCGCATCCCCATTGCCAAGAAAAGGAAGAAAGAACAGGAGACACGTCTGCTACTGCAGTCCACTTGTTCTGCCGAGAGTAAACGGAAAAGTCTTTTTACACTCAGTCTTCTTCGTCGAAAATGTGCACGCAAACAGTGACGAATCCAGAAATAAAATACAAAGTTTATAGGACCCTAGTCTTCTCCTACCTCCTGATCACACACACTAATGATCGATAGGGGTGCTCCCGCCCCAGGGTGGTCCTGTTAGGTCCGCCCCTCCCCTGCCTGCAGGTTTGGAGATCAGCACGCAGCTAGCAATGCCTAGAACAGCTCAGATCCCCAAGTGGCATGCCACGCCGGATGCATGGCGGTTTGGCCCATCCCTTTCACTGGCCTGACGCTCGTGCCTGTCTACGGCCAATTCGGCAAACTGCAGGGGTGCCCAACGCAATCACGCGGTGGACCGGAGGCGACCTCGTGGTCTCCCGGCGTAGGCACGTGTCACCCGAGTAATCATCACCGGTATTTTCCTTTCCTTTTTCTTTTGACGAACAAATGTAGATATACTCCTATTTTTTTGATTGTACGTATTGGACATACGCTTTAATCACTGAACGCACTCACGTGTATGTACTATTTTTAAACCACCAAAATGATCAGGTGAGACAACCAGGGTCGAACCCGGCCGGCTGCTCGCACTCCCGGCGAAGCAACCAACTGAGCAAAGCTCGGTCCTCGGATATACTCCTATATGAATTCAGGCCGATCCTATCGATAATTTTTTAGAATTGTTAGCACGTGTGAACTTGTGAAGTGTACAGGTCACATGGTTGTGAAGAGTAGTAGTATTTTCTTGTGGGTATTATAAAACGGGGGGATCATACATTTTTGTACTGTGTTTGACTCTGTTTTGGCCGGCTTCGCACGAGCCCATGTAATAAGTTTGAAAGGATTTGGTTTCAAAAAATAAGTTTGAAAGGACAGTGAACTACGTACTAAGCTAGTACCAAAAAGGAAAACGTGAGACACACACAGAGATACAATCATACAGACAGTAAACTAGGACTCGAGCGGCTGGCGTTGGTGCATGCACACATGCAGGGGGACTCGCATATGGACAAATTAAATTACGGTACTAGCTACGTGCTGGCAAAACCACGACCTACCATCGTGCGGCGGGGAGGCCGACGCCGGCGGGGTAGCAGTTGAACTTCCCGGACCGTAGCGCGGCGGCGACGGCTTCCTCCGCCTCGGCGGCCGTGCGGAAGGCCGGGAACATGGACGGGTCCCCGTGCGCCAGCGGCAGCACGGGCCGCGGCCCGCTCTCGTCCACGCTCGCGCTGATCTTGTACCGCACCGCCCGGATGCTCATCTTATCCCCCGCCGCCGCCAGCGGTCCCCCCGTCTCCCGCGCGAACCTCCACGCCGCCGCGTGCCCGTTCTCGCCGGCGCCGTGCCCGTTGCTGTGGCCGTTCTGGTGGCTCGCCATACGTACGTCCGATTGCAACAGCAAGGAGGGCTAGGCGGAGTAAGGAGGAGGAGTGTTTGATTTGGTTTGGGCCTTGACTTGATGAGTCCAACTAGTCTCCGAGTAGTGCTGCCTTATATAGGCGGCGTTGGGTTGCTGCTTTGACTGCCTCGGGATCCGGGAACCCGAACTGGATGGCAAAGGGAGGGCAAGGCAGGGCAGCACGAAGCATGCCCGCTATCACGCTGGCTAGCAACTGCTTCGTCTCTTTGCGTATTCCGATTTCTTATCATTATCTGCCGCAATAGTTTGCGTATTCCGTTTCCGTTTTTTATGCAGCAGTAGCGTAGCAGGGCGGCTATCATCACTCTCAAAAAGGAAATGCAAAAAAAAAAAAAAAAAGGTGGAACGGCTATCTGAAAACAGGGCACAAGGGTACCGGCCGGGATGAATGCATGAACCATGCATCCCTTCCCGGGAGCTGATTGCTTGAGTGACCCCTTGGGCTTTGGCCAAAATAAAGTTGACTCCTCCGCTCCACTTAAATTTGAAATTCCATGTCCAAATTCGTAAAATTCATCAATGCAGGTCAAGATTGTACCGTGTGTTTCTAGGCTTCGTTTGATTGACGCTGCGGTGGTTTTTCAAAAGCTAGCACGTTCGAGTCATGCGTAACAGCAGAATCTTACTGTATTAGAAGCAGTAAACATTCCTGTATTAACTAGATTCCACACGGCAATGCAGTCCAACATGACCACCACAAGCCGGTAGTACTTAAACTGTTTGATAGTAAATGTAATCCTTGTACATCTTACGTTTAAGGCATCGAGAAAGGAGATACCGTACACAGTTAATTTTTTTCTTCTCGGCGGCGGCGGCGGTTGGTCCGGAGTGTCAGCCCTTAAATTAACCGCCTATTTACTTCACTGTAGCAAATTCAAAACGTTGAGATGGTTTTCCATAAGCTAGCACGTTCGAGACATATCGGCAAAATCTTACTAGAAATAGTAAACATTCATGTAACAAACTAAACTACGCAGACAATGCAGCACAACACGATAACCACAAACTGGGTAGTATTAGACTGTTTGATAGATGCAATCCTTGTTTTACGTTAAGGCGTCCAGAAAGGAGAGGCTGTTCGGGGTTAATTTTTTTCTTCTCGATCGACGGTGGTTGGTCCACTGTCAGCCCTCAAACTAACATCCTGTTTATTTCACTGTAGCAGTTTCAAAACGTCGTGCAGCTATTTGATAGTAGGATTTCAGTACGTCGTGCAATAATTTCCTTTCACCCCGTTTGCCTTCCTGGAATTGAATTTAATTCGTTCAATTGGATTACAAATTCTATTCTAGTTGATTTTGAGTTTGATTCGAGCCGATTCAAAATCCAATTATTCTGTTTGGATGTTGTTTGGAATTCTAGAAGACTGTGGGGACCACCTGTGCACTAGGTCCGGAGTGCCAGTCCTTAAATTAACATCCTATTTACTTCATTGTAGCAAACTCAAAACGTCTCGCAACTTTGACAATTACGTTTTGTAACTTCACACTAAGATATACTAATAAAATTATGATATTATGAAGTATTTTTAACGTCAAATCGAAGGATATAATTTTCATATAACCGATCTAGATAGTTTTAAACCTGTTGACAGTTAAATCTTAAAAAATTTGGCAGCATGGATAGTCAGTAAAAATGAACAAAGAGAGTATTTCAAAACATCCTAAAATAATTTCCTTTAATGATTGTGGCACATTTGTTGTGCGTACCTTTTTTTAGAGGGAAGCCAAGAGCCGGGGCAAGATGATTGCCTCTCTTGCTGTCCCAGACCGGACAAAAGCAAACTTTGCACATACAAGCTTTTCCGTGGAGGCTAATCAACATTAAATCCGCGAATTGATGTACTCAGAGCATCTCCAGCAGGGCCCCTACTTGAGCCTCTAAAACTAAATTTGAGGGCTTGAGGCAAAAACAGAGGTCCAGCAGGGCCCCTACTAGAGCCCTCAAATTTGAGGGGCCCCTAAAATCCCCCCTCAAGCCCTCATTCCTGGGGGCTCTAGGCCAAGCCCCCAAATCACGGTTTCTGCGCGTCCGGTCCCGATTCTTCCCCGACCTTTTTCCCTCCCGCGCCGCTCCTTCCCCCCAAATTTGATGATTATGTCATTTGATTTGCAGAGATGTTATGAACTATGTTATCATTAAATTCGGACCAAATTTGTCTTTGAATTTAAATTTGAATATTTGAATTTTCATTCATAATTTTAAGTATAGTGCTTTAGAGTTATAGTTTAAATAAATTATTATATAATGTGATGTTCTCAAATACATATGCATATAGTGTGTGAGAAATAGAGGAATTAAGAAGTAGGCTGCTTTTGAGGGCTCTTCGAGTGACTGAAAGGGCCTCAAAGTAGGGGAGCCTCAAATTAAAAGTAGGGGCTCTGTTTTGAGGGCTCCTGCTGGAGATGCTCTCAATGACGTGGTAAATCGATCACGCGCGCCAGGCCGTATTTGTGATGTAAAACTCTGTGTGAGTAGGGGTGAAAATGGATCGAATACGAATTAAATAATGATGAAACTATATTCGTATTCGTACTTTTTAAACGAATACGAATTCGAATCGAATATCTACTCAATTCGGTCGGATCTGGATATCCTCATAACTTATGCACTGTGAAGATATTAGTGATGATTTATCCTCGTACAATTATACTTAATCATTTCAATCTATTTTGTTCACATAAAGGAACATGGATTCACATTGAATTAGAAAAACTTGTGCAAATAATTAGGTATACTGTAATAAAATATTTATATTGCTTCATTGAATTCGAATTGGAATACGAATAGCTCGGATAAAATAACAATTCGAATGGGAAAAATCCATATCATATTCGCATCCATATTTTTATGTGAATTCGAATACAACTATGAGAGAAATTGTTAATCGAATGGGAAAATCTATACCATATTTGTATCCTATCAAATATAATAGTTGAATAATACGAATATTTCATATCCATTTTTCATCCTACCTGTGAGTACTAACATGGGCAAATCTCAGGCAGACAACGGCAATAAAAGGAAACTTTACAAGAATGCATTTCTTGTGGAGTAGTAGCAGCACATTTTTTGGGATAAGTGGGTGATGCATAAAGGCAAATGCGCTAGAACGACACAATTCAGGTGACCACTTTGGATGGAAACATGGACAGACTGTCAGGCATCTCTTGATTTTCTTCTAGAATGACTTACGGTAATTTAACTTGAAAGTTTTTACTATTTTGGTGGGCCTTTGCTACTTGAGAAACTGAGATAACATCTATGACTTCTCACTGAATGGTTGGTGGAGTGGTATGTAACACCTTGGTCTAACACTGAGCCTAGAATGCTACTAAACTATACTAACTACTAAATTAAATAATATATTACAATAATATTCAGCAATCATATAAAGAATAAAACACATCCATGGGTCACAATAAAAACATTAAATATCACACAATAAGCTTAAGGATCAACATACTATATGGCAACACTTAATAATGAACCAATGAATATTAAACAGTCCATAACGATTCTAATGAATAAATAAATCAAGTCCCAAACCATTCATCCAAAATTTATCAAGTCTAATGAATCCTAAAGGAAATATCATCACACTAGATTGAAAGATTTCATGGCAATGTGAACCAGGAAATTGTGGTGGTTGCATGTGAGCTATGTAAACTATCCCCTCCATACGAGATATCGTCAACGTCCACCTATAACAACAATAGAGCAATAGTGAGTCCACGACTCAGTAAGAACATAGTAAAACAATAAACAACAATTTAATAACCATTATCAATATCATCATTGACATCATTCATTTATTTATCTTCATGCTCATACTCAAATAAAAATATCATCATCTGTTCACTCATGTAGTGCAACTCTATGTTATATGCTCATTTACCTATTTCATCGCTTATACCAGTATAGCATGAATGAACACTTGTGGCAATATTCACTCTTCCTCAAGCCTACCCTCAAAAGGACCGGGGATCTCTCCACTCCCGTGGAGTCTCTACGAAAGAGGTAGATATCATGTGATCACCATGATCACTTCTCTTTTATGTAATGATGATGCACATGATGCAAGAATTCAATTTAAAGTCATTACTCATCAACAATTCCATTATCGACATACCATGTCATCACCATCAATAGCAATCCATAGTCATTCTCAAAATGTACAAATAAGAAATGTAACAACATAAATAAACATCATGGCAATGAATAATAAAGAAAACAACAACCAAACCATTGATCACCGTTCTACAATGTACTTGCCTCTTATCCTCTAGGAGTCGAGTTGTGGGATGGTGACAAAGTGTATGAGGCAACACTCCCTTGATAGGCACTTCAAATATACTAAAAAAATATACCCTCACAGTACCAAAACATTAAACTAATCACCATCGAACCTATATGCAAAATTGACGTCTTTAACTTAACTTTACTGGACGCACTACCCACTATCCCACTAGTAAAACAATCCTAACTCCCTCCTCTGAATTCTAAACATAGATAAATATATTTTTTTTGAAAATTCCACAAAATTATCTACAACATTCTAGTTAAGCAAAATCTTTGAATTCGTCGTTTAGTTTCCCGTTTCCAACCCCAAAGATTAAACCAGAATCTGCCAGAACAATCTACTTCACATTTTAATATCCATTTTAAGTAGTAAACAATGGTAGTTCTGGAATCTACTAAGAAATATCTAGCTTATTCAAGTTTATGAAAATAAATTGAATTATACCATTTACTATTTGTAATTAGCCCATCTACACGACAACTACCATTGACAATCGAATTCTGAGCAACGATCTTCGCGATGTCATAACTTTTAGCTCACAACTCCAAACATAGTGATATAGAACTTCATGGAAAGCTAGTGAAATTACCCACAACCTTTCTAGCTAGCTGAAACTCTGAATCTGAATGTAAATACCCTTAATTACCCTCGCAAGGTTCTGCAGCGCAGTTCGACGAACTAGAATTTCCCAAAAGCTATACTTCCCATGGTTAAAATGATCTACAATATGAATAAAGACTAGATTAGGATTAACTAAGGACTACCAGATGGTTACCCTTGAAGAAAACAACAACAAAGCACATCACCTGAATTCTTCCCTCGTCTTTCCCTTCTCTTCCTTTCTCTTCCTCCCTTCTTCCTTTTGTCCCTCCTTCCTTGCACCGAGAAGCACCACCACCTACCAGCAGTAGGGCTTGGCTAGGGGGTGCGCACCAGGGAGGAGGAGCCAGCAGGGAGTGGTGCCAGCAGGGGAAGGCGCCGACAAGGAGATGCGGCGGTAGGGGCTCGACCCTAGGAGGTGGCGGTAGGGAGCAAGGGCGGCTAGGGTTTGGGGAGTCCCCCTGCTCTCTTAAGGCCGACCGACTCCATATGGGCCAAGGGGTTGTGGGCCGAAAGCCCAAAACCTTTCCCCCCTTCTCTTGAATTTATGAAATTCCACTCTTAATTCTACTTAATTTCCTTTTTAATTCATTTAGCCCTCCAAAGTTAAACGAGATATTACATGGTGGTCATCAAGTGGGTGACTGCTGGACAAGTGTGGATGCCATATACTCATGCAATATTGCTTCAAGTCTATTGATACGTGGTCTATATGCAAATCTGGGTCCGACAAATTCGTCACACTTTATATATGCATGGCACGTTGGCACACAAGGAAGTGTCACGAGATCTAAGTTCCTAGTTGCTCTAATGTGTGCGGTTCTCATGTCTTGTTCCATTGAATCGTCCCTTGTGGATCCCATCTCGCCATTTCCTCCTGTATTCTTCTTTCTTTTCGCCGAGAATAATATGTTTCCAAGTACATTAGATATACAAGCAGTGGCGGACCCAGAAATGGAACAAGGGTGGTGCTAACTTATGACAAACTAGAAGTCTTATAGAGTGCAGTCAAACTAAATCATAGCAAAAGTACATAACCACTGACACACAAACTGATATAAAAATGAAATAGACAAACAACATGAAAAAAATGCATTCTAGATAGATGAATACCTAATTAAGGAAGATTTGATCCACCAAACCATTGTGACATGTCTCCATGCTACATTGCAACCATCTACATTGATATTTGGAAAGCTTTACAGCACCCTGTATAGACAAAGTATCATATATAAATCATAAATAGAAATGACAAATGATATGAATGGTAATCCACAGATACAAAACATACCACTAAGTTCTAGCACGAGGTAATTTGTTCTGACGTGACTTCAAACTTTCAAAACGCTGTAAAATGCTATCATCTTTAATAGTTGCAAACATTTCTCGCTCAATATAGCACACCATGCTATCATTCATCTATCGTCGCTCATTTTATTTCTTAGCTCAGTCTTAATAATATTCATGACATAGAAGGCTTGTTCAACTATTGCCGTTGCCACATGCAAAATTATGGCAAGTTCAATGAGGCGATACACCAATGGGTAATATGTGTGTCTATCACTTTGAACCATCTTCACAGTAAAATTTCCAAAATCATTACAACTTGAGAAATCTTCAACATTTCTCACATCAACAATGAATGTGGTAAGTTGGTCCCATACGACTACACAATCATATTCAGCGAAGTCAGCAACATATATCTTAGCAAGTTGGATTAGTTTGTCTTCATCAAAGTTGGCAAAATAATTCTTTGGATCAAGACAAGCACATATATCCTTGCTTTATTGTGAATACTATTAACTCCTCCATGCTTATTGAAAGCTTTCAATGATCTCCTCCCATTTGTATACCCACTTTTGGTGAATGCATCATTCCCAAAGTTGCTAGTCCTTGGTGGCTTAAAGAGGTAATAATAAAAGCAATAAGTTGCATCTTTATGCACATTGTACTTTAGCTAATCAAATTTGGTTAACATGAATTTACAAAGACCCTCGTCTGATCCCCTACTCTTTGCGTGGAAAATTATGGCCAATTGGTTTATATGGACCCATAGGCAAAAATACTCTCCTAGCATCATCTCTAATATCAGGATCAAACTCTTCAATTAGCTTTCAAAGTCCCGGATTAGCAACAAATATCATCCTTATTAAGCTCAATACATAATCTTTTTTTCTCAACACCGCTACCTTGAGTTGCCAAACTTTTATTAGATGCATCTTTTGAATAATATCTCTCCATCTAACCAAAATCCTAGCAAGTAGTGATACACAAATGTTGTCAGATTAAATATATAGCTATTTGATACAACTATACTTCTTCTTGGTTAGTGAACCTAAAATTAATAGGAGTCTATGCATACTATGCAAAATAAGCTCCCTCTGCTACCCATACTATGCAAAATGGGGTTTTAAGTCTAATTGCTATGTACTTTATAGTTTACATGATGGAATGATTCTCTGTTGATTGATGCTATTTACTTGGTCTAGCATGCAAACTAATTTTGTTGTCAAAATATTAATTTTGCTTTAAACCTTCGAATCAATTCATTCTTCTATGTTTTAAAAAACGCTCAAACTTGTAGTTTACATGTTTTAAGCATGTAAGCCCTTTAGTTTTAATGTCATTCTTTCTACCAAGGGAACATGAGACTTGTGCAAGTGCTCTCCCCCAAATCCAAAATCCCATTTCCCCGATCCAAAAACCAATCCAAAACTACAAGGAGGGAGAGGGGAAGGGAGTCACCGGTGGGTAGTGGGGTGGGCAGCGTTGCTCCGTTACTATAATATCCCGACTTGCTTTGAGAGAGAGAGAGGAAGAGAACAATTGAATTAGAGAAGGAATTTGAAGGTTTTAAAGGGCGATTTTGCGTTTTGAGGAACTCAGGCCTTGGGCTACCGGCCTGCAGCCTTAGCCCAAGGGAAACCGACCCAAGAAGGGGGAAGGGGCAGCCAAACTTTAACCCATCACCCCCATGCGCCACTCCCTCCCTCCCTCATTTTTTCCAACCGCTACCCCCTTCCTCCCCCTTTCCAGCCACTGCCCCTTCAGCTCCCTCCCGCGCAGTATTCATCAATTCATCGATCGGAGCATCAAAAGACATCCGATCGGGCTCACACTTGGTCATCGTGTTCTTGACTTGTTGATCTTCGATTTTTACGATTGGATTGAGGATTAGTTGAGAGAAGCACCTGTTTTGAGGGGGGTTTTGTCAGCTTGTATTACTGCAGTTTTAACTCAAAGCAGTTTTGGTATATCATCTGTTTGAGTAGCGAAACAATCATGGATTGGACTAAAATTTTTACAACATGTAGAGAACTCATGTAAATACATTAATACCAATTTTCATGCAATAATTATCTGTGGTTTGTGAGATATGAGTTAATAACCAAAGGGGACAAAATTGTAGTTTCGGGTAGCAGATCGGTTTTCTGTTGATCTGGTCGCGCTATAGTTTTAGGTTCTATAATGGTGGAATTTGGTCTGCCCATCTCCTAGATATTTGTGGGTAATGTCTTTAGCTTTCAATAGAATCCTAGATCACGTAATTTGGACGAGCGTTTCAAAAGTTATGAATTTCGTAGCGCTGCTGTCGCGTGAATCTACTTCAATTCTGATAGTCTTTAGTAATCAGACATATGTGGGTATCCAAATGAATTTCTGGGAGGTCCCCATGCTCATGGAGCATGGGCTTAGGTCCCCATACTTGCGGAGTATGGGCAATGGTCCCTGTGCTAGATGACACAGACATGGGTATGCATCGACAAATGCATGCTCTACATTACCGATAAAATGCAAAAGATAAAGAGAAAGAGAAAGTGCATTTGAGCATCTTGCATAACATGAGTATATAACATGTTTGTAATAAAGATTTATGGATGGTTGTTGATGATTACTGTTGTTTATGCTATTGTTGTCATTTATTGTACTTGCTGAGTCTTTGGACTCACTCTTGTTGTTGTTGTTGTTGTTGTGTTTTGAGGTACAAGAACGGCAATGCATGGGAGGGAATAAAAACTTAGAGTGGTTGCACAATGGCACGAACTACTCACATTTGATTTGATAGAATGATTCTTTAGTAGTTGATCATTTTGCTTAATAAATTCTTTATAATTTCTTCCCTGCTTGGAATAAAATTTTAATAAAATTGATTAGTGGATTATGGATGCTCTTTGGATTATACTTTAGTTGTTTAGCATACTATGGATGATATAGCGATGATAAGCGTAATTTAGGATGTCTTTTGATTATGCTGGATGTTGTATTGATTAAATATGTTATAAATGACTGTTGGGATCTCCGGTATAGTTAACTATACAGAGGAGGTTCTGCCGAAATTTAGTAAAACGCATTTGATTTAAATGGATACAATGTTAGTTAGTAGCACTCTAGGCTCATGTTGGGCTGAGGTGTTACAGTTGGTATCAGAGCGGTTTTTAGGTCCGTAGTGAATTGTTTAGCAACTTAGGTAACTTAATTTGCTAAAATTTGTTAATGGTTAATTAACCTAAAACTTGACACACTGGTGCACAGTAGGATAGGATGGGTCAAGCAATGCATTTTCGTTTCTATTATGTTGCATTGTTAATCTATGATATGATATGATCTTCTATGTCTATGAAATTATTTTATGATTGTTATGAGATGATCTTGTATACTCATAATTGATTATATTGGTTATGTGTGATGATAGTTGTTGTTGAGAGGTTGAGGTTGTGGTTGTGGCCCTGGGCTTTGCCAGGTTACACCAACATTTGTGGTTTGGGAATAGAGAAGTAGTTACCCTGAGTACCATAGTTTTATGTGTTGAGGGTGAGTTTCTTTAGGAAGGTTGTTCTCTTCTTTGAGTTTGAATATGGCCAATTCTTATCTAGTTGTGGTTGATGAATTTCTCTTGGGTTAGTGGTTCATTGCAGTTGATTGGTTTTATTAGGTCTCTAATTGTTCCCTGAAATAATTATTGTTTTTCTGACTGTTAAGTTGCTTTTGTTACTCGTGAACGTTGTTAATCAACGAGCTTGTTATTTCCATGGCTGTTCTATCTTTCCTATTAGAAAACATGACTCAATAACGTGTTTGATATTTCAGATAATGAAAGCTTTCTATTGCAAATTCATTAGCATATGGAAGCTTCGGGCTTTATGTATTTATTTTGGATTATTTTGAGTGTTGAAGATTGAATGCTTCTCTTTTATGAAAGAAAATGTTAAAACCCTTTAGCGTGGTCTTGGCGTGGTTTAGTGAGAGATTATAATCAAAGAAATTAGTGGATATGATTTGGGTTATCAAGTTGGGTCTGCAGTGTGGTGCATAATCGATCTTAACTAAGAACGTTGGAAGAGAAGTTGATTAATTTGATGGTGTCTTGTAGTAGTTCTTGATGAACCGTGATTAAGAGTATGGCTATACCTAATTGGAGTCAAAAGAGTTATTAAGAAGTGTGGAATATTGACGAACTGGTTTGACCATTAAAAATTGTTTAGTTGGCTAAACTTGTTGGGTTATTTGGTCTTAATGGATGAAACTAACTGTGTGGGAAGGAAAAGTCGAGGTGATGCTAGATTAATATCTTAGTAGATATAAATCTTGAAATTTTCTTTTCTATGGATACTTAGAATACCAGTGGATCAAGAATTTTATGGGAGAGTTCTGGACAGCTCTTCTATATAGAACGATGGGATGAACTTAGTTATAGTCATGTTGAGGCTGTTGAATAATGGAAGATTTCGATTCTTGAAGTTTTATTGTGATTTTGTACCAAATTATGACTATGAGGTGGAACAGTTGAATATGTGCTTGTAATTGTACATGTGATTTGGGAAGAAAAGTAGGTAGCATCTAGATTTCTTGATAAAGTCAGTTGTTAGCAACGATGGTTGAAGTGTTGTTGTTGTGTGTTACAGTTTGGTGTTGAGCATCAGTAAGACTTGAACTGATGTGATTTAATAGGTGACTTATGCCTACACGATTGTGGAATCGTTGGATGAAAGGAAGTCCTTGATGAAAGGGTTTTGGTAAAACCTAGTAATTGTGTAGTAGATCACCTCTAGAATAAAGTAGTTGTTATAGTGACGTTGTAAAGTTTTGGTAGACTCTCAATTTGAGGATGGGATGATAAGGTAGTATAGAATAATTTGGTGAGTTTTTTGGGGTTTATAATGGAAGAGTAAATGTTGGCGGTTTGTGTTAAGAGTGGATTATTCTTGATGATAGTAAGGCCTTGTTTGGTACAGCTCCTACTCCTAGTTTCTCAATCGAATCTCGTGGAGTCGTGCCAAACACCCAACTTCTCAAAACGATTAGATCCTGATTCTCGTGAGGAGCTGTCTTGAAAATGAACTAGCAACGAGAAGCAGCTTTCCCGCAGATTCTCATGAGAATCCAACTTGCTAAAACAAAAATACCCTTTGAAGTTCAAATTTTTTACCCGCAAATGCCATCCAATTACCCCACGAATTCCCACAGCGTGACTCCGCCCCCGTACCCCTTCGCCTTTCCCCCTCGCTTCCTCCCGGTACTTTCATGTTTAGGCGAAAAATCGCCAAAGCCTCGACTGCGCCGCCTCCGGTCGTCAGCTGCGTCGCGTCCGGTCGTTGACTGCGCCGCGTTCGGTACTCAACTACGCCTCTGTAGGCACCGGACAGCGCCACCGGGAGCACACGAGCGCCGCCCATCCCGAAAACCCTAGAGGCCGACGCGCAGCCGCTGCGCGCCGCCATGGATGCCGCGCTGCGAAGGCAGTTCGAAGCCATGAACATTTCGAGGCGCGTGTGCCTGCATCGTCAAGTCGGTCCTCTGTGCGGTATGGACTGTGTTATGTCCTTCTGCTTCTTCTCTTATGAGTTAGGGAAGCCCGATCAGTGAAACTAACATGTGTGTTAATTGTTCGGGCTGCACACCATGTGTTTGACGATTTGCCTAAACGGATAAGCTGGGAATTTAGGTTGCATTTCTTTGATATTCATGCTAGTGTTGATCCCTCATATCAGTATGTCAAACGTTGGTACTGGTACAGCTGCAAAACTAGTTGGAATCTCGTGTGATGCAATTTTGATGTCTTCCATAACTATGTTATTAGCTGGTATCAGGAAACAAAATTAGAGTTGATGTAAATCCCGAAAAGGAGAAAATAGGACCTGCATGTTGGTCTTTTCTATAAGGTGATAGGTTACTATTAATTTGTTGCTCTTAGATAGTAGTATTAACAAATTTGTTAGCTTTGTTTACAGAAATGCAATCCATTTTTGGCTGAGTTGTTCAACTCAAGCTCAAAGATTCGAATGGTTCCTATCCTGTGCAACTATACCTCTTCAGCGGGGTCTGCTCAATCAAAGGATTCCACTCATCTGATGACCAGTCAGTGTGCTTCAATGGAGATGCAGTTTCAATTAACACTACTAAACCGTCACCCTCTCCTAAAGGTATATGCCTTGAGAGAATCGGCAATGGATTATACCTGAACATGGCTCCTCACCCTGATGGATCCAACATAGTTTTCTTGTCTAGCCAACTTGATGGATCTAACTAATGAAGTGCATTTTGATTCCAAGTTTGGACTCATGGGTATAGCATTTCATCCAAAGTTCGCTACCAATGGGCGCTTCTTTGTTTCTTATAACTGTGATAGAACCCAGTCACCTAGCTGTGCTTATAGGTGTCCATGTGATTCTGATGTTAACTATCGAGTCCGTGCTGGAGGCGGCCAAAAAAGGAGTACGCCGAGAAGAGCAGCTGCGACGTGCATGGACCGTCATGGTACGTACCACTAGCCTAGCGTGCCTCCATGAGTTGCTAAGTGTAAATTTTGTAATCAAACCTTTTATGAAGAGAATGAAGAGGAGTGTTCATTTTGGAGGGCTCGATAATTTGTGTCCAAATTGTTTGCTTTGGATGCATGAACAGCTCGGAGGTGTCGTGCTTGCATCACAGGATGGCAAGATCATCTATGACAACACGCTAGATGCAAGGGTGGATGTCTCTTTCAGACAAAAGCTTCCTGAGGTATATAAATGCAGTATATATGTACACATGCGTGATGGTTATCTGGTTATTTAAATGTTCTCTTTTTGCCTCTTGCAGATCAGGAAGAAACTCTTCAATCAGCAAGCATCCAAATAAAGCTTTCTTGGGCTCTTAATTTTCCGAAATAAATCAGAAGTGGTTCCTGATCTGTTTGCATTCGACTATTTCTTTGTTAGTCATCCCCAATAATCTCTGGAATGATGGTCACATTTGTAACTGAGTGAAAGCTGCTGAACAATTGAGTCCAGTGTCCACAAGACCTATGAACGTGTTCTTTTTACGTAGTAGTAATAAACGATGCACCATCAGATGATTCATGTAATGTTTCATTCAGAAAATTGCCAATTTATAAGGGCAGAAGATGCTCTGTTGCTGGTTTGTTGATGTTCACTAGGTGATCAGACTGGCACATCGATGCCACAACGTACTCCGAATTCTGCTCTGTTGCAACGGAGAATTCTGTTGCAATGCAACATAACCGAGAGGTCCTTTGGTATACAGAATTGGTGTATGGAAGATAAAACGGAGAATTCTTCTTAAGATGTCAGCATCCATGGATAGTTTATGTGATGACCTTGCAAATGCAATTGCTCAATCAGGATGATGGACACACTACTTATGATATTTTGTGGTTTTTTTGTTATCACTCATTTAACATTCCAATACTTGTACGTAATAGCATTTAATTATCATTTGAACGCTTATACGATATGGATGCAATATATCCAGCTTCATCTATCGCAACATGAACAATACAAAATTTACTTATACACAATCAATGGTTGTGCGTCAATTCGTTATTTGCCAACAGTTGTACTCCATAACGAAGTGTAAATACAATGTAACTTGACATTATATACAAATACAACATATATACACTCATATGGTCTAAAGAAATTTGAGAGAAAATTCTATAATTTGTGTACAAATACATAGGAGAAAGACACAAATACAATTGAAGTATTACAACTAGGGGTAACATGGTCTTTTTGCCTCTAATCCTCACTCATATGGTTTTAGAGCCAACTTACCAGCCAAACACTTTCAATAGACAGTTCCAGATTCTCAGAGAAGTGGATTCTCAGAGAATCATGAGCAAAATCTGAAAAATGAGAATCTGGAGCTCTACCAAACAGGGTCTAAGATTGTCCGTAAGGGATTGTGACTTGTAGGAGTGGTGATGATTCTTTCAGAAAGAAAGTTACTTGATCGTCTTTTGTAATATCGGTTAAATGAAATGTTTAGAGTTTTGCATTTGTGATCTTTTAGGAGTTCATGATT
Source organism: Ampelocalamus luodianensis (assembly GCA_036346255.1). Taxonomy (NCBI): domain Eukaryota; kingdom Viridiplantae; phylum Streptophyta; class Magnoliopsida; order Poales; family Poaceae; genus Ampelocalamus; species Ampelocalamus luodianensis. Next base: position 29,261,320 of record CM070619.1, read on the forward strand.
TATGTAGTATCTAAAATTAGTTTGTGCAGAGTGACATATTGGGAGGTTCTGTTTGGTTCTTAAGTGATTAAGGTGGTTTGATCTTAAAAGCTCTTTTTATTTGAGATGGCAAAGTGATGTTGTAATCAAAGAAAATTATTTTCTTTGTTAAAGAAAAGAGTGTAGTAGAAGTATTTGAGGTTGTAGTTAAGTTTTGTAACTTGCAACTTATTAAAGTTCATTTAACTTTTCTGTTGTTGTCATTTAAGAGTTTCTCGAGTTTCCAAAGTAATACTTTATTCTTATTAGTTGAGGTTAGATATTCTGTTCTTGTGGGACTTATGCCCTCAACTGTGGTCTCTTCTTTTGCTTTTCTGATATCTTTGCTATTTGACTATTTGCCTTGGTCCTGTGTTTACTGCGAGTGGTAAATATTTTTCTAGGTGGTCAAAATTGTTTTCATTTGCCTTTTCTTTTGAGAAAGGATCTACTGATTCATTTCACAGGGGTTTTTCAAAGTGTTTATTAATTGTTGTTGTGAGACCTTGGATTGCAAGTTATTTGAGAAGCATTGGAGGATGAATTGATTTCGTGATATAATTCTTGGAGAGAATTTTATATAAATAGAATGTTGTCTTTGGGGGCTAAACTGATTACATTGTTGTAACTCGTAGAACCTATATTGATTTGTGGTCCAAGATCTTTTATTCATTTTGATGGAATATTAGAATTATTGAAGGTATGAAAATCTTGATCAATTTATTAGATTATCGTGATTTGGATATTTTGCAAGGTTGTGCAGGAGAATTATGACAGTATAGTTAATGAAAGTAGAATTTCGAACAAATCTAATTGATATGATAGCTATTGGAATAGTATGGATTGTTGAGTTATTGTTAGGTATGACTTGGCTTTATTGAGTAACTCTCTAGGAGTTAGAATCTTTCTAAAGATAATTTGGTCGAGAATATGTTTTTATGTTGATATTAATGATTGAGTATGTTTAGATTGTGAGAATTTTAGTCATCGAATCTAAGGATTTTCCTATCTTTTACACGAGAAATTCATTATACGAGTCTTAGAGGTTGAAATGGGGCTTGTGGTTTATGCTAGAACCTTGGTCGCTCCTTGATTATGTGTAGAAGTAAAAGAACAAAAGTGGATTCTGAATAGTGTATTGATCATGGATAGAGTCCTTTTGATGTAATAAATGAGAATGTGCGATGTGAATTTGAAGTTGATTATCCTTAACAGATTGAGGTGATGTGTTTGTGGGTGAAATCCATGCTGAGGTGCATTGAAAATTATTTACCAAAGTAAGTCCGTTGGTAGAGGAGTTGGCTAGAGTATGTTTTGTGGGGTCAGTAGAGTCTCTCTACAAAGTGTGAATGATGTGTTCGTTTGAGCATAGCATTAATGTTGCCAATTTAAGAGAAAAGAGTTAGTGTGTTATGCGATGATTTGGAATCTCATGGTTTAAAGGAAGTTAAATTCTTAAAAGAAAGAATGAGAAAAATGATATTTTCTTAGATATTAAAATACTCTCTTGATTCTTGTTTGAGTTGTGTGTTTATGACAGAGGCTATTTATAATTTGAGTTGGCTTTATGTGGGCAGGATGGTTCTTTTCAGTTCAGAAAAACAAGGGAAATGATTGTTTTGAGCATTCGAGTGATTTTGCTTTTGGGTTACATGATGTTTATTTGTAAACTGTCTAATTAGAAGGTGGAAAGGTTTTCGTGATGAATTTTTTATTTTGGATTTGGACCTTTTGGTGGGGAGTTAGCATTGCGTGGTTGCTTTGAGAATCCTTTATTTTCATTTGGGTTCTGTTTTAAAAAAGGATTATGTAAAACGAGTTCTGTTGTGCGTCCCTTGTTAAAGGAGGTGCTCCTTGTTTAAGTGAAGAGATCGATTGAGAGATGGAACAAGAGTTTCGTGTGTTATGTGCGAGGTTCGTGGTTTGGTGACAAAGGAAGGTTAGCCCAAGGTACATTGGATTGTTTGAGTAGTTGCGAGAATTTTTGGAAGTTGGTGTATCGCTAGAACGTATCAGGACCTTCGCAGGTACATGACGTCTTGTATGACCTATTGTTGGGAAAATACTTGAGATATCCTAAGTTTGAGGTTTCGTTAGAGTGTTGACTAACGAGTAAGACCGCGCCTCGGTCATGTCCGTTGAGTGCCTCTGGAAAGGTCGGGTCGAGTGATGAGGTGTGATACGTTAGTTATGTCAAGGTGCTTTGGTCACATTAGTCTAAGAGAGAAGCCACTTGGGAGCTGGAGTCATGCTTGTGCGAGAAATATCCAAAAATTTTCACGTCGGGTATGTGTCCTCTGTTGTCAACTTCAGTTGAAGGTTGTTCCTTCGAGTAGAGCGATGAGTAGAATTCAGGGCTAAATTCTATTTAAGGGGGCGAGAATGTAATATCCCGACTTGCTTTGAGAGAGAGAGAGAGAGAGAGAGAGAGAGAGAGGAAGAGAACAATTGAATTAGAGAAGGAATTTGAAGGTTTTAAAGGTCGTTTTTGCGTTTTGAGGAACTCAAGCCTTGGGCTACCGGCTTGCAGCCTTGGCCCAAGGAAAACTGGCCCAAGAAGGGGGGAGGGGTAGCCAAACCCTAACCCATCACCCCCCATGCGCCACTCCCTCCCTCCCTCATTTTTAAAGCCGCCACCCGCTTCCTCCCCCTTTCCAGCCACTGCCCCTTCAGCTCCCTCCTGCGTAGTCTTCATCAATTCGTTAATCGGAGCATCAAACGACATCCGATCTAGCTCAAACTTGGTCAATGTGTTTTTGACTTGTTTCTCTTCGATTTTTACGGTTGGATTGATGATTAGTTGAGAGAAGCACTGTTTTGAGAGGGCTTTTGTCAGCTTGTATTACTGCAGTTTTAACTCAAAGAAGTTTTGGTATATCATCTGTTTGAGTAGAAAAATGATCACGAATTGGGATGAAATTTTTACAGCATGTAGAGAACTCATTTAAATACATTCTTACCAACTTTCATGCAATAATTATCTTTGGTTTTTGAGATATGAGTTAATAACCAAAGGGGACAGAACTGTAGTTTCGGGTAGCAGATCGGTTTTCTGTTGATCTAGTCACGCTGTAGTTTTAGGTTCTATAATGGTGAAATTTGGTCTGGCCATCTCCTAGAGATTTGTGGGTAATGTATTTAGCTTTCAATAGAATCCTAGATCACGTCGTTTGGACGAGCGGTTCTCGTAGCGCTGCTGTCCTGTGAATCTGCTTCAATTCTGACAGTCTTTAGTAATCAAACATATACGGGTAGCTAAAGGAATTTCTGGGAGGGTCTCACTATAACAAAAGATATAGATAATTGTCTTAGCTTTCGAGAAAGCTAAAGAACATAAAATTTGGATAATTGTATTGAAAGTTATGATGGTTTTAATGTCGCTGTCCAGAAACCCTAACATAAAATAGTTGCTCTGTTAATCTATTTGGTAAGGGTATTAGATGGCAGAATCAGGAAGGCTCACCAATAGGTTTAGGTGAGGAATTTGATAAGCTTTCCAGAAAGTCTAAGAACGCATCATTTGGATCTTGGATCAAAAAATTATGGATTTTATAGTGTGATTGTCTACTAAGGGGACAGACAACAGTTTAAGATTTTAGGAGTTGGGTTTGCGCTATTGAACGTAGCGTTTTTGTAATTACTTCTAGTTTTGTTTTATCCAGTATTATTGTCTTAGTGTGCTTTAATTAAATTCAGGTGGGGGATTGGTCCCGGGGGCAACGCCCTCTTCACGTCCTCCGTTCTCGCACGGTTGAGGCAAGTACTTATTTGCTAGTGTTGTGAGTATATGTGATATTTATGGATGCTAGAGTGTTATGGATGTCAATGATCATGATTATTAGTGTTGTGAAAATATGTATTAATCATGTTTGCTTGAATGTTAAGAATGTCTATGAACATGAATGGTAGAAGTATGAATAAGTTTATTCATATGTGATGTTGCTGAGAATGCATGATCATGATGATTTAAGATTTGTTCATATGCATCACGCTGATATATTGAAGACTTAGTCACGTGGTGACCAAGCATTTGTTGAGGTCCCCGTCATGAATATGAGAGGCTTATGGTCCCCATGCTCATGGAGCATGGGCTTAGGTCCCCATACTTGCGGAGTATGGGCAATGGTCCCTGTGCTAGATGACACAGACATGGGTATGCATCGACAAATGCATGCTCTACATTACCGATAAAATGCAAAAGATAAAGAGAAAGAGAAAGTGCATTTGAGCATCTTGCATAACATGAGTATATAACATGTTTGTAATAAAGATTTATGGATGGTTGTTGATGATTACTGTTGTTTATGCTATTGTTGTCATTTATTGTACTTGCTGAGTCTTTGGACTCACTCTTGTTGTTGTTGTTGTTGTGTTTTGAGGTACAAGAATGGCAATGCATGGGAGGGAATAAAAACTTAGAGTGGTTGCACAATGACACGAACTACTCACATTTGATTTGATAGAATGATTCATTAGTAGTTGATCATTTTGCTTAATAAATTCTTTATAATTTCTTCCCTGCTTGGAATAAAATTTTAATAAAATTGATTAGTGGATTATGGATGCTCTTTGGATTATACTTTAGTTGTTTAGCATACTATGGATGATATAGCGATGATAAGCGTAATTTAGGATGTCTTTTGATTATGCTGGATGTTGTATTGATTAAATATGTTATAAATGACTGTTGGGATCTCCGGTATAGTTAACTATACAGAGGAGGTTCTGCCGAAATTTAGTAAAACACATTTGATTTAAATGGATACAATGTTAGTTAGTAGCTGTAATGCCCCAAAAGTATTTGAAAGGAATTAGTCAGGAGAGAATAATTAAATCGGGAGAATGTTTCCTTCAGCAAAACATCAAAACAAGGAAGGAGAAGGGGTTTTTTTGTAAAACCGCGGCAACCTGGGCCTGGACTTCGGCCCATGAGGCCCATAGGTGGCCGGCCAAGGGGGGGAGGCACCTTCCCCCCCAAACCCTAGCCGCCCCACTCCCTCCTCCTCCCCTGTAGCACGTGCACTGTAGCACCATGGTATCTGTAGCATTCATCCTCCAACCTTCCCCTCCATTGGTGCTGTCCAAGAAGAGAAGGGGAGATCTCCATCGTGGTCACCGATCAAGAAGAAGGAGAAGAAGGAGTGCGGGAGAAGAAAGGAAAGGGAGAGATCACGACCTCGGTGCGTCATCTTCAGCGGTTCTTCGAGGGTAAGACCCGATCCCCTTCCGATTAGTCGATTATTTGATTATTAAGTTTTATCGGTAATCTGATCGGTTGGAGCAGAGTGGGTTGGGCGACGTTTTTGAGTAGTCTAAGCGCAGAATCAGGTCCGGATGTCTCCTAGAGAATTGTAGAGGACGTCGCTAGCTTTCGATGAAGTACTAGATCACGATATTTGGTCCTCTGTAGCCAAAGTTATGAATTTATTGGTGGGACTGTTCTGCGAATCTGTCGGTAATCTGATGGGTTTTAGTAATCTGTCTTGTTCGATCTGTTAAAGGGAGAATTTGAGGAGCTCAGTATAACGAAAGTTGTAGATAATTGTCGTAGCTTTCAGGGAAGGGCAAGAACGCGAAATTTGGACAAACGAGCTAAACGTTATGATGGTTTTAGTGTACTGTCCAGAGAACTTGGCGAGAAAATGGTGTTCTGTTATTTGGCTTGATAGTGGTAGTAGTTGGCCGAATCAGGAAGGCTCACCAACTAGGTTTAGTTGGAGAATTTGATAACCTTTCAATGAAGTCCAAGATCACCTCATTTGGACTAATGTACTAAAAGATACGAATTTTAGAACGCGACTATTTCCAGAGGGTACAGATTAGCTTATAGGAAATTGGAGTTGGGATCGCGTTTCAAGCTTTTGTGAGTTCGGGTTTACTATTTTGGGTTGAGTGGTCCATTACTGTTATCTTAGAATTCTCCTAAATGGTTTTTAGGTGGGGGACTGGTTCCGGGGGCGGCACCCTCTTCGCGTCCTTCGTTCCCGCACGGTTGAGGCAAGTGCATTATGCATTGTATGGGTGTGATTGATTGGCCATGTTTGTGTGCTTTTCGATATATGATAGCGTAGCAAGATTGCTTGTTTGATGATTGTTTCAAGAATGGTGGATGTTCAAGTATGGTTATGCCTTACATGAATGTCGTTATTGTTTTGGTACTCGATGATGAATAGTGTTGGTACTTGTGCATATTGATTTCATACTTAGACTTGGTCTTGTGAGGACCAAGTATGCACAACTTTGAAGTACCCAATACTTACAAGTACTGGTTTGATAAAATGACTATGATGAAGGATCGGGTTGCAAGTATTCGGGTTGTAGAATATTTATGTTTGATTCTTTGAAATTGGTTGTGTCTTTCTGTACTAGTCATACATGGATGATAGTGTGATATATATGAATGAGACTTGGTTATGGCATGTTTGTGATTAAAGAGTAATTTTGTATGTGATAATGCTCTACATGTTATTCGATGATTGAGATGTGGTATGTACTCGTGCTTTTACTAGTTGTTGAAAGTTACATTCTAGTACATACACATGTTGAGAGCATCTAGCGCCTTGGTCACGTAGTGACCAAGTACATCGATTGAGTCCCGTCATGTAGATGGCGGGCTTGAAATCCCCACATTCATGGAATGTGGGCTTTGAAAGAGGTCCCCATCGTGAAAGCGATGGGCTTATAATCCCCACACTTGCGGAGTGTGGGCTTGAGGTCCCCATTACTTGCGGAGTAATGGGCATTGGTCCTCGTGCATGCGAGCATGGCATGATATCAAATGACGGTTGCATACTTTGCATTACCGGTAAAATGCAAAAGTTAAAGAGAAAGAGAAAGTGAACTTGAGCATCTTGCATAGCATGAGCATATGTCTTGTTTATAATTGAGATGGTATATGGATGTTGATGATTACGATAGTCTATGTTATTGTTGCCATTTAATGTACTTGCTGGGTCTTTGGACTCACTTCTTTGTTGTTGTGTTTTTAGGTACCTTTACAAGAACGACATGCATGAAAGGGAATAGAAGTGGTTGCACAATTGCACGAACTACTCACATTTGGATTAACAGATTGATAAATTAGTAGTTGAGTAATTGCATAAAGAATTTCTTATGATTACTCACTATGCTTGGAATAATTTGTAATAGAGTTGATTAGAGGATTATGAATGTCATTCTTTTATGCTTTAGTTGTTTAGCATGCTATGGATGTTGTAGTGATGATTAGCATAGTTTTGGTTATCTCTTGTTTATCTTTGGAGGTTGGATTATTTGACTATGTTATATTTAAATGTTGGGACCTCCAGTTTAGTAACTAAACAAAGGAGGTTCTGCCGGATTTTAGAGAATTGTTTCAATGTAAAAATGTTATTGTGCTAGTTTAGTAGCATTCCGAGCTCATGTGAAATTTGAGGTGTTCTGATTGGTATCAGCGAGCGATGAGGTCCGAGGTGATTGGATTTACAACTTAGGCAACTTAAATTGCTAAAATTTTGTAATGGTTAATGAACTTAAACTCGACACACCGTGCAGATTGGATGGGATGGGTCAAGCATTGCATTTACGCTTCGTTGAATTGTATTAATGATTTACATTATGAGATGATCGATATATCTATAGTATAATACTATGGTTATTATGTGTGGGGTAACCCATGTTGAGAGGTGGAGGAAGTGGTTGTGGTCTGGGCTATACAGGTTACACCACTGTTCGTGGTATAGGAATAGCGAAGTATCCACATGAGAGGTCGTAGTCTGAGCGTTGGTAGCGAGTATACTTAAAAGAGTTGTTCTCTTCCCGAATTTGAATTTGGTCAACTCTTATCCATTGAGATTGATGAGTTTCTTTTGGGTTATTTATTCTTGTGGTTGATGGGTTGCTTTGAAAAAAATTGGTGTGTTTTCTTTGGCTTAATTTGTCCTGTAAAGCGATCTTTATTTATTTTTTCCCCATCTGATGAGTTATTCGTGCGGCTGGTGAACTGGGTTGATTGTCAAGTTTGACCTTTATTTTGGAGTTTTGTCATTCTCATTGGAAAACATGATCCAATTATCCGGTTGATGTTTTGGTTAATGAAAGTTTCCTTTTGCAAGTCCTTTGGAGCGTGGAGGCTTGACTCAATGAATCTCTCTTGAGTATTTTGAGTGATGGAGATTGATGGTTCTCTTTTATAAAAGAAGATGTTAAACCCGTTAGTGATGTTTTGTCTTGGTTAAGTGAGAGGTTATAACCAAAGTAATTAATGGATATGATATGGGTTATCATGTTAAATCTGCAGTGTGTGTATGATCGATCCTAACGAAGATCCTTGAAAGGAAGGTGATTAATTTGAAAGTGTCTTGTAGTAGTACTCGAGGAGCTGTGATTAATAGTATGGTTATACCTAGTTGTAATCAATAGAGTTAATAAGAGGTGTAGAACGTTCATGAAGTTGAGTCGATGACTAAGAGTGATACATTTGGTAAACTTCTTTGGTAAATTGGATTAACGTGTCTCAACAGTTTAATCTAACCTTTTGGGATGGTTAAGTTCAAAAAGAGTTAGATTATTGTCTTAGTGGGTACTAATCTTGGAGTAACCTTTTTGTGGATACTTAGTGATTATAAGTAATTGCTAGGTGCAATTAATGTTTGGTGATGAGCATCACTAAGAGATAAATTGATGGGATTTGACGGATGACCAATGTTTACATGATGGTAGAACTATCAAATAAAAGTATGTTTTGATGAAAGGATGTTGGAATAACCTTTTAATTCGTGCAGTAGTTTTCCTCTAAAATAAAGTGGTTATTGTAGTGAGAATATAAGATTTTGGTATACATTCAATTGAGGATGAGATGATAAAGGGGTATGTAACATTTTGGTAAGCTTTTGGGGGCTTAATAAAAGTAAGAGTTGACGTTAACGAGTCTTGTTAAGGGTAGACCATTCTTGATGTTATTAAGTCTGTCCATAAGAGATTCTGACTTGTAGTAGTGGTGATGATTCTTCTAGAGAAAAAAAAATCTATTGCCTTTCGTAATAGCAGTCAAATGAAATATTTGGAGTTTTGTATTCGTGGACTTTTGGGAGTTCATGATCTAGGTAGTAGATGGAATTAAGTGAGCAATGTGACGTATGCAAAGGTTCTGATTGGTTCCTAGGTGGTCAATGTGAATTTTTTTTAAGAGCATCTCTGGTTTGTGTTGGCAAGTAATGTTGTAATCAAAGAAAATTATTTTTCTTTGTTATCAGTAAGTGTGTACCATAAGTATTGGAGGTTGAAAGTTCCTTCTTGTGGGACATGTGCCTCGTCAGCAGACTTGTATTTTGTTTTTCGATATCTTTATTATCCGAGGAGCAACTTTGTTCTTGTGCGTTGAGACTAGTTTTGTTTGTTTCTTCCTTTTGAGAAAGGAGTTAACTATCTTGTGTTGCCAGAGTCTTATAGAATGTAATATGGTGGACAAGTATTTGGTAGTGGTGAGATTTTGGGAACCAAGCTATTTGAAGAACAGTAGAAAGTGCGTTGGTTTTGATCAATAACCTTTGTCCATGTTGGGATATGGGGACTATCGAAAGTATGGGCTCTTGATAAATTTATTAGAGTATCACAATTGGATACCTAGTAAGATTGTGTAGAAGAGTTTTGATGGTGAAGTTTAATGAGAATAGCGGTGTGGAGAAACCTAAGCGTTGTGCTAATCAATGGGATAGCAAGGAATAGTTGAGTATTGTCAAGTGTGACTCGGTCACGAGAGTAACTCTATGGGAGTTAGATTATCACTAGGGATAGCTTGGTCAAGAATTTATATATTCATTTATTGATGTTAGTGATTGAGTATGTTTGAATCCTGATCAATCGCTTAGGATATTGTGAGTGGGTATATTGTGGACAAGTAGTGCATTTGATTGGTGTAGGTTAGAGAAGGTCTAAGATTGGTAACATGAATCGCCTTGGGTGGTTACTTGATTAGTATGGAATGTTGATATTAATGAACCGAGATTATTGTTGAGTGTGTGAAATTTTTTTGGTCATCAGTTTGAGGGTTACATAGCAAGTATACCGACCATTCATTGTAAGAGTCGTAGAGGTTGAATTGGGCTTTGTATTATTATGCTAGCATCTTGGATCCGAGATTAGGTTCCAAGAGTTATGGTGATCTCTGAAAGATAAATGAGAGTGAATGTGGTGAATTTCAAAATTGTTTATCCTTAACGGATTTAGGGATGTGATGGTGATTGAAATCTATATTGAGTTGTGTTGAGGATTATTCATCAAAGCAATTCATTCGGTAGAGAAGTTAGCTAGAGTGTGATATTGTGGATTGGAAGAGTCTCCCTACATAAGTGTGGGTTTGTGCTCGATTGAACATAGCTTTGAGGATGCCCATTTAAGATAAACGAGTTAATGTGTTATGCGATAATTTGGGATCCTATGGTTTAATAGAAAGATAAATTCTTAAAAAGAAGTTGATCTTGGATAGAGAGATATTCTCTTAGTTCTTACTTGAATTATGTGGTTATGACTGATGTCAATTACAAATTGAGTTGATTCTTGCCGGTATGTGTGATTCCTTCCAGTTAAAAAAATGGTTAATCTGGTATTCGAGTGATTTCGTTTTTGGCTTGTGTGGCATTTATTCCTAAACTGCCTACTTGAAAAGTGAAAAAGTTTTCTTGTCAAACCCATTGATTTTGGATTAGTCTCTTCTAAGAGAAGATGGTTTTGAGTTGGTTGCATTAAGACTCTTATGGTCTCAGTCGGGAATGTTGTGCGTCCCTGGTTAAAAGATGTGCTCGTTGTCAAAGTGAAGAGATCGACTGATACAAGGATCAAGAGTTTGGTGTGTTTGTGCAGGTTCGTGGCAATGTTAGTAAGATTTTAGCGGTGATTATATTTCTGGGCTTAAGCGTGGTTAGAATTCGGGGTCGAATTCCATTTAAGGGGGGTAGAATGTAATGCCCCAAAAGTATTTGAAAGGAATTAGTCGGGAGAGAATAATTAAATCGGGAGAATGTTTCCTTCAGCAAAACATCAAAACAAGGAAGGAGAAGGGGTTTTTTTGTAAAACCGCGGCAACCTGGGCCTGGACTTCGGCCCATGAGGCCCATAGGTGGCCGGCCAAGGGGGGGAGGCACCTTCCCCCCCAAACCCTAGCCGCCCCACTCCCTCCTCCTCCCCTGTAGCACGTGCACTGTAGCACCATGGTACTGTAGCATTCATCCCCTCCAACCTTCCCCTCCATTGGTGCTGTCCAAGAAGAGAAGGGGGGAGATCTCCATCGTGGTCACCGATCAAGAAGAAGGGAGAAGAAGGAGTGCGGGGAGAAGAAAGGAAAGGGGAGAGATCACGACCTCGGTGCGTCATCTTCAGCGGTTCTTCGAGGGTAAGACCGATCCTTCCGATTAGTCGATTATTTGATTATTAAGTTTTATCGGTAATCTGATCGGTTGGAGCAGAGTGGGTTGGGCGACGTTTTTGAGTAGTCTAAGCGCAGAATCAGGTCCGGATGTCTCCTAGAGAATTGTAGAGGACGTCGCTAGCTTTCGATGAAGTACTAGATCACGATATTTGGTCCTCTGTAGCCAAAGTTATGAATTTATTGGTGGGACTGTTCTGCGAATCTGTCGGTAATCTGATGGGTTTTAGTAATCTGTCTTGTTCGATCTGTTAAAGGGAGAATTTGAGGAGCTCAGTATAACGAAAGTTGTAGATAATTGTCGTAGCTTTCAGGAAGGGCAAGAACGCGAAATTTGGACAAACGAGCTAAACGTTATGATGGTTTTAGTGTACTGTCCAGAGAACTTGGCGAGAAAATGGTGTTCTGTTATTTGGCTTGATAGTGGTAGTAGTTGGCCGAATCAGGAAGGCTCACCAACTAGGTTTAGTTGGAGAATTTGATAACCTTTCAATGAAGTCCAAGATCACCTCATTTGGACTAATGTACTAAAAGATACGAATTTTAGAACGCGACTATTTCCAGAGGGTACAGATTAGCTTATAGGAAATTGGAGTTGGGATCGCGTTTCAAGCTTTTGTGAGTTCGGGTTTACTATTTTGGGTTGAGTGGTCCATTACTGTTATCTTAGAATTCTCCTAAATGGTTTTTAGGTGGGGGACTGGTTCCGGAGGCGGCACCCTCTTCGCGTCCTTCGTTCCCGCACGGTTGAGGCAAGTGCATTGTCTGTTGTATGGGTGTGATTGATTGGCCATGTTTGTGTGCTTTTCGATATATGATAGCGTAGCAAGATTGCTTGTTTGATGATTGTTTCAAGAATGGTGGATGTTCGAAGTATGGTTATGCCTTACATGAATGTCGTTATTGTTTTTGGTACTCTGATGATGAATAGTGTTGGTACTTGTGCATATTGATTTCATACTTAGACTTGGTCTTGTGAGGACCAAGTATGCACAACTTTGAAGTACCCAATACTTACAAGTACTGGTTTGATAAAATGACTATGATGAAGGATCGGGTTGCAAGTATTGGGTTGTAGAATATTTATGTTTGATTGCTGAAATTGGTTGTGTCTTTCTGTACTAGTCATACATGGATGATAGTGTGATATATATGAATGAGACTTGGTTATGGCATGTTTGTGATTAAAGAGTAATTTTGTATGTGATAATGCTCTACATGTTATTCATGATTGAGATGTGGTATGTACTCGTGCTTTTACTAGTTGTTGAAAGTTACATTCTAGTACATACACATGTTGAGAGCATCTAGGCGCCTTGGTCACGTAGTGACCAAGTACATCTGATTGAGGTCCCGTCATGTAGATGGCGGGCTTGAGAATCCCCACATTCATGGAATGTGGGCTTTGAAAGAGGTCCCCATCGTGAAAACGATGGGCTTATGGTCCCACACTTGCGGAGTGTGGGTTGAGGTCCCCATTACTTGCGAGTAATGGGCATTGGTCCCCTGTCTTTGCGAGCACGAGCATGGGTATCTGCAAATGACGGTTGCATACTTTGCATTCTGGTAAAATGCAAAAGTTAAAGAGAAAGAGAAAGTGAACTTGAGCATCTTGCATAGCATGAGCATATGTCTTGTTTATAATTGAGATGGTATATGGATGTTGATGATTACAGTAGTCTATGTTATTGTTGCCATTTAATGTACTTGCTGGGTCTTTGGACTCACTCTTGCTGTTGTTGTGTTTTTAGGTACCCTTTACAAGAACGACATGCATGGAAGGGAATAGAAGTGGTTGCACAATTGCACGAACTACTCACATTTGGATTAACAGATTGATAAATTAGTAGTTGAGTAATTGCATAAAGAATTTCTTATGATTACTCACTATGCTTGGAATAATTTGTAATAGAGTTGATTAGAGGATTATGAATGTCATTCTGTTTATGCTTTAGTTGTTTAGAATGCTATGGATGTTGTAGTGATGATTAGCATAGTTTTGGTTATCTCTTGTTTATGCTGGAGGTTGGATTATTTGACTATGTTATATTTAAATGTTGGGACCTCCAGTTTAGTAACTAAACAAAGGAGGTTCTGTCGGATTTTAGAGAATTGTTTCAATGTAAAAATGTTATTGTGCTAGTTTAGTAGTATTCCAGGCTCATGTGAAAGTGCAGGTTGTTCTGATTGGTATCGAGCGGAGCAGTAGGTCCGAGGTGATTGGATTTACAACTTAGTTAACTTAAATTGCTAAAATTTTGTAATGGTTAATGAACTTAAACCTGACACACTGGTGCACAGTTGGATGGGATGGGTCAAGCATTGCATTTACGCTTCTGTTGAATTGTATTAATGATTTCTGTTATGAGATGATCTGATATATCTATAGTATAATACTATGGTTATTATGTGTGGGGGTAACCCATGTTGAGAGGTGGAGGAAGTGGTTGTGGTCCTGGGCTATACCAGGTTACACCACTGTTCGTGGTATAGGAATAGCGAAGTATCCACATGAGAGGTCGTAGTACAGGCGTTGGTAGCGAGTATACTTAAAAGAGTTGTTCTCTTCCCCGAATTTGAATTTGGTCAACTCTTATCCAGTTGAGATTGATGAGTTTCTTTTGGGTTATTTATTCTTGTGGTTGATGGGTTGCTTTGAAAAAAAAAATTGGTGTGTTTTCTTTGGCTTAATTTGTCCTGTAAAGCGATCTTTATTTATTTTTTCCCCATCTGATGAGTTATTCGTGCGGCTGGTGAACTAGGTTGATTGTCAAGTTTGACCTTTATTTTGGAGTTTTGTCATTCTCATTGGAAAACATGATCCAATTATCCGGTTGATGTTTTTGGTTAATGAAAGTTTCCTTTTGCAAGTCCTTTGGAACGTGGAGGCTTCGACTCAATGAATCTCTCTTGAGTATTTTGAGTGATGGAGATTGATGGTTCTCTTTTATAAAAGAAGATGTTAAACCCGTTAGTGATGTTTTGTCTTGGTTAAGTGAGAGGTTATAACCAAAGTAATTAATGGATATGATATGGGTTATCATGTTAAATCTGCAGTGTGTGTATGATCGATCCTAACGAAGATCCTTGAAAGGAAGGTGATTAATTTGAAAGTGTCTTGTAGTAGTACTGAGGAGTGTGATTAATAGTATGGTTATACCTAGTTGTAATCAATAGAGTTAATAAGAGGTGTAGAACGTTCATGAAGTTGAGTCGATGACTAAGAGTGATACATTTGGTAAACTTCTTTGGTAAATTGGATTAACGTGTCTCAACAGTTTAATCTAACCTTTTGGGATGGTTAAGTTCAAAAAGAGTTAGATTATTGTCTTAGTGGGTACTAATCTTGGAGTAACCTTTTTGTGGATACTTAGTGATTATAAGTAATTGCTAGGTGCAATTAATGTTTGGTGATGAGCATCACTAAGAGATAAACTGCTCTAGCATCGGGACTTATGTAATATATACTTCCATCAGCAGTTGTTTGCGCATATAGTGTTTTACAAAAGGTGGTAAAAATCCAACCATCTCAATGTAGCCATGAATGAACTCTAGACCTATACACAAAAGAGATGTATTTGCAATGTTGCACAACATGCAGTAGGGCATAACTTCAATTCACTATTGTGGGTAACATAGGCTATACCCCATTGCCTAAGAAGTAAATCAATAATCCAAAATTATGAAATCGTGTTGCCGATGCTGCTTTCAGTAAGTCATATGAGTTAAAGGGTGCCAACCATACTCTATCTTTTAACACCCCAAGCGAATCAACCTTACAATCATGAAATTAAGTATAAGTTATAAACATAAGCAATAAGGTTGCATAAGTAGGTGTATATCCATAAGACTGAAAAGCCAGAACAATGGAAGAACAGTGACAGCTCGAACCTATTATTTGGAAGGGATACAAATGCCCAAGATACAGCTTCCACCCACAATTATATTGGTATAAGCCTTAGTTTAACCCACAACCCGAGATCGATATCAAAATTTCGAACCCAAACTGGCACAATGATTGGTACAACACTAAACTTTAAGGACCTAGCCAATGCCATGTGTGCACCACTAGCCTAACGGATGCCAATTTACTACTTGAAAAAAAGAGAATGAATTAGCCAATTCACTGTATTTTCTTTGTCAATAGTTAATCCTGAGATAAACACAATATAGACAACAAGGACTCCTAGATGGAAAAATAGCATGCACATTTTTTTTTGCACTAACAGATACATATCCTCTCTGTAGCACTATGAAGTAAGCCCATAAGGTAGTCTACTTCCATGAATACAAATAACCAAATCCTAAAAGCTGGATTGATGGGTGGACTATAACAAAGTCAGCCTACTGATATTCCCTTTATTGCGCAAAATCTAATTATTTTGGAAGAACTAAAAATATGGTTTGTTATTATAAATACATCAATTTCTATAAATACGTCAATTTCCCTGTTCTGCACCTAATCCTAACAACCCATTGATAAACCCCACATTTTAGCATAAAAGAAGAAGAGAAGAACATCTAACTGATCTGGAATAAATTAGTACATCTAACCGATTCATCAGGCACTGAACCACAATCAGGGCATTGCATCTTGACATAGCTAGTGGTAAAAACAATAAGTCATTATCCTTAAAAAAACACTGTCTATTTCCTGGAGCTTAGCAGAAAAGAATAGAATTCTAGCCTAGAATATTCAAATCAACATAATTCTAGCTTAGTAGATTGAAACCAAACCTTTCTGGGAGAATTTGGTAGACATGTGGTAATTGCATCAGCCTAAATGGGACTGCAGGGGTAGAAAAGAGAATGGTTATGTATTTATGGGATCTGTAGTCTTCACAGAAATGTTGAGACCATTTTAAGGTGAGCATAAGTACAGATTCATCTTGGAGAATCAGATCCAATGACTGAATTTAAAACAGGTGCTCCAATTCTCTTATTCCATACATCTTCATTACCAGCGAAGAACTACCTTCTGTTGTGGTATTATTCAAGTAAAGTTGTGATCCTTCCCAAATATTAGAACTGTCATATAAGAGTGCCAAGGAAGACGATCTTAGCAGCTCGAAAAACAGTGTACACATCTGAAGATAAGGATATGTCAATCTCCAGACCATATCTTTTGGATGACAAGAGGGATTGATGTACTTGGATACAAAATATTCTCTACCAATATCATATCCTGACATTGTGTGGCAAACATCATTAACAAGGCAGTCATGGAAGCTTGATCTGTCAAAAGCTTCTTCTCCATAGCATGTTATCGGGGCCTACAACACAATGTATGTGGTAACATGCTATGCAGTAATTCAACTAACAAGCAATATGCAAGTTACAGAAGAAGGCATAACAACATACCTGAATGACACAAACAATATAGAATAGATGGACAAAAGGGACAAAGAATTCGGTGCCTGTTAGAAATTGAACGGGTAGACAGAAAAGTGTCGATATCAATGAAGAAAATGGATCTTGAGCAAGTACTGGATTGGCACATTGTAGGAGTAGCGTCAGGTAAGCTTCTTAAGCCAGTTTAGTAGGAAAATAATGTAAACAGATTGTCAAAGAAGCAACTCAAATCCAACCTCTTCACATGACTTTTGTGTGATTCCAAACAGACTTGGTTTTAAAGTTCGCACTCCCCACAAAACTGCAACCAGCATGCATATCTAGGGGAATAACCCAAACCCTAGAAGTTACAATTTTGTTGCAAACTTCAGCTATACAACCCGAGCAAGCTTAACAAAGAACACATGTATCAATTTCCCAAAAGATCACAATTACTAATTTCCATAATATTAATAATGTCGTAATTAAGATTTAAGGCAGAAGATGGGAGAAGGGTTGTCTTCATCATCCTAGTAACATTTATGTCCCCCATACTATACCCACTTATCCAAACAAGGAGCTCTCAAGAACCTCACGGATCAAGACGAAAGAACGGTGTACCTACCAAGGGTGCGGAGGTCATCGAAGTGTTGGTGCATGGTGGCCTCCTCTTGGGCGAAGACACGCTAGGTCCTATGAGTGTTCTTCTGTGTGCTGTACGGAGGCGTGTCGCTAGCGACGAAGAGCACCCCCATCTCCTGCCGCACTGTCGTGTTCCCTTTCTTCTGTGAGAGGACGGGAGGGAAAAGGGGAAGGAGGCACCGATGGTGTCCTAGGGTTCGGGCGTGCGACAACTCAGGAGCAGCGGCAACAGCGTGGAAGGCAGGGAGGAGGGAGCTGTGGCGAAAGCGACGGCGAGAGAGGAGACGGGGAGGAGGGAGCTGTGGCGGCTGGTACAACGGGAGAGGAGACGGGGAGGAAGTGGGCACGAGGGGGGAAGAAACGCCAACGACACAAGCGATGAAGGAGAATAAAGAAAGCGAAGACGTGGAGCGATGGGGAATAAAGAAAGAGAAGGCACAGAGAAATCGAGGTAGCGGTGTGTGGACATGATCGAATGGTGCGATCGAATGGTGGGGAAGAGACGTGGAGCAACTGAGCTAGTGGTGTGAGAGCGGATTGAACAGTGGGGAAGACAATAGAACCACCATTGAACGGTGCAGACAAAAAGAATGATGTGGCCATGTCGAGGGGAGCCCAAAATGACCTCCTTTTACCTATTAAGACTGGAAACCCTCGCGCGCCTTGGAGTGCGAAATCAAAGACGTGAGACTATGATTATAGTCATAGAACCGTTTATAACACCCTAGCCCAACATGAGCCTGGAATGCTACTAAAATTACAAAGTAATAATTTAAAACCTAAGTTTAAAACCTAAGTCATGATACTAAATTTCAGCAAAACCTCCTTTGTACAGTCAACCATATAAGAGGTTCTAGTAAGTATCAAAAACATAATCAATTAATCCAACATCCAATCCCAATCATAATAATAAAATCTTCCATGAAACTCTAATTAACTCTATTACAAAACAATAGAGGCATTAAGACATAACTAAAAGAAAACATCCTAGCAGTTTGCTCAATTATTAATTTATTGTCTAAAATCAATCATTCATGAGTGATTCGTGGTTGTGTGCAACATATCTCATTCTAGCCCATCCCATGCATGACATTCGTGCCAAAGGTACCTAAAACATAAACAAATAGCAAGCGTGAGTCCAAGACTCAGCAAAGTACAATTAATGCACCAATTCAATACACACTTCTATCATCATCATCCAACCACAATTCTGTATATTAAACCAAATCATATACACATGTAATGCAAATGCTCAACACATCCTTTCTCTTTGACTCTCTTTGCATTTTACCGGTAATGCAGGGTATGCAACTGTCGATGCATACCCATGCCTATGCTCTCAAGCATAGGGACCACAAGCCCACACTTTACAAGTGTGGGGACTACAAGCGCACACTCCATAAGTGTGGGGACCATAAGCCCGTCATATATATGACTGGGACCTCAAAATCAATACTTGGTCACCACGTGACCAAGTCTCAAGGATGATAGCATGATGCATATGAAACAATCCTTTTATCCAATATAAACATGTAATAGCCAGCAGCAACATACATGAGTAAAGAACATATTCATACTACTAGCATTCATGAACAAAGAACATACTCATCATGCTAGCATACATGAACAAAGAATATATACATACTACTAGCATTCATGAACAATCATGCTTAATTGTTCTACCACTAATTGTACTTGTCTCAACCGTGCGAAGTTTGATGATGCGGAGAGGGCACTGCCCCCGGAATCAAACCACCTGAATAAATATAACAACCACACTAAGAGGATGTTTCTGGGCAAGACTTTGCTAGAAATAAGTACACGACGAACTACGCTCCCTAGCGCAACCCAAAACGCCAACTTCTATAGGCATCGATCTATCTCAAAACAAAACAGTTTTCTTCCAAAATTCATAACTTTTCAAATACTTATCCAAATCTAGTGTTCTTTGATTCTCCTGAAAGCTTATTAAATTATCCACATAAAACTAGTTGGTGAGATTCTCAGATTTTGTCATCTCTATCCCTACCAAACAGATTACTAGAACTGCTAAATCCCGTCAGAGGTTCTGGACAGTAAGACTAAAATTAACGTATCTTTCTGTACACTTGTCCAAAAAATATGATCTTTAGCTCTTTGAAAATCTTACGAGCATACCTACAACTTTTGTTTTGGTGAGATCCTCTAAATAATTCATTAACTAGTTGCTAATGACCGATTAACATTGATTGTCAGAATTATGACAGAACTGCAGAACGACGGTGCTATGAAAATCATATCTCCTGATCCGCTCATCCAAACGACCTGATCCAAGAACCAACTAAAATCTACTGACGTTATCTAAAACTCTCTAGGAGATGGTCAGACCAGATTTCGTGGCTAACAACCCCAAATCGAACGAATACTACAGACTGCCAAAGAACCGATCTAAAACCGACATCGCCTAAATTCCAGATTACACCACTAATCGAAAGGGATCAGGATTTACCCTTGAAGAACCACTGAAGAATGCGAAGAACACCACGTGATCCCGCTCCCCCTCCCTTCTCTCTTCTCCCCTTCCTTCTTCTTCTTCTCGGCCAGCCAACAGCCCGGGCGTCCTCCCTTACTCCTCCACTAGGCCAGCAGCGGGGGAGCGAGGTCCTTGGCCGACAGCTGGGGAGGAGAGGGGCGCTACAATACCTCGGTGCACTACAGTACCGGTGGCACTACAGTACCAGTGTCGCTATAGTGTTGCATGCTACAGTGCACGACTGCTAGAGTTTGGATTTCCCCCACCCTCTTAAGTCGGTCCCCCACTTTGGCCAAAGAGCTTTGGGCCGAAGGCCCAAGTTCTAATACTCCTCCTAAATTCTGAATTTTTCCTTTCTAATTATATTTAATTTTAGTAATAATCATTTATTTACTGTATGTTTAAATGGGATATTACACCGTTAGTGATAGAAAGCAATGGTGAGTAATTCATACGGATAGAATATGGAACTAATGCGACGAAAAGTTAAAAAAGGCATGAGAGTTGGCAAATTGTACAACAATAGTGGACCTGATACAACTTAGGAGAAACCGCAAAAGGTGAAGGAAAAACTTATAAAAGTAGATAGAGCGAACGATATATATTAAGCTGGGCATAGTTAAGTATTGTTTGAATATGTTTATGTCATTCTACAGTCCATAGGATACAAAATATACATACTAAGATGACATAGTACTGAGCAAAGCAAATTATATGCCTTGCCAATCATAGGTGCCATTGTAGGCGTTGCGTAGGCCGTAACATAGGCATGTAGGAAAGAAGCAAAACACACACAGCATAAGATGATTTGTTAGAAAAATAGAATATTGATCAGCTAGAAAAATGTACATATAAATAGGACAATTAAGCTTTTCTAAATTGAAAAAAATATGTGATCGCTTCAACATATGAGGCAACATAATGTACCTGTTTTCATTTTTTTTTTCTTTGTTGTCCAGGCTTTTTTCTGTTGTATCCACGGAGGATGGTAAATCATCATGCAGTAGGTATCTTGTTCTGTGAAGTAGATAAAGTATGTAAGCAATTGTTATTTGCAGGGCTAGCAAAAGTGCAGATTCGCAGCAAGATGTCTAGCAAACGGTATGAATTTAAAATAGAACTAAATAGTTTGTTGGACATATATATGTTTAGTTTTGAATTAGCTGACAGCATGGTTATCAGATAGCTATGAAACGATATAGTCATTGCTTGACATTAGTATGTAAAGATAATGGGTATACCCAGTACATGGAGATAAAACGTAAACAGGCAAAACAAGGAGATATCGAAAGCAACTGCAAGAAAAGGTGTATAACGCAAGATATAGAAACCAGTCAAAAATGAAAGTTGCATACGACGGCCATACAAAGACATGAAAATAAAGACTAACCTCAATTGCTGGCATCCAGCCCAACCGAGGTAGGCAAGGTAAGTAAACACACAAACGAAGCAAGTAAAACAGGAAACAACACTGAAACCTACAAAGACATTGGGAAAAATAAATACAAAGAGTAGGAAAGAAAAGTAAAGAAGGACCAAAGACATGCAAATGAAATGAAAACACAACTGCACCAGAAGGATAGCACCAATACGCAAGAAGGTAGAACTAGTGTCATGCATATCGACACATGGAAGAAAGGCGGCCAAATTGCGAAGGGCACAATAAACAGCAAGATAACAACGAAAACGGGACAAAAGACATCTAAGCACAGTATAGCAGTAAAACAAAAAAAAATGAAACAACTGGAAAACAACACAATGGCAAAAAAAAAAGAAATGCAGAGCAAGTAACCTAGAGAAACAAAGATCCACAGAAATTCATAAGTAGCGACAAAGCTGCGCAAGTCAGAAAAGAATCGATGGCCCCAAGAACGAACAATAAAACAAAGGCACCCCAAACAATTAGAAATCATTCCCTGAATGAAGAACAGCAGAGAACAAAATATGTACAACCAAACGCATCGAAGAGCGTAGGCCTTTGGCTAAAAATTGAACAACTTATAAGGAAACTCCTAAACAATGTAAAACCATGCACACCAAGAACTACGATGTAGAAAATAGAACGGAACCAAGAAAATGGGAAAACAACAGTAGAGTAACCATCATAAAGATTGGTGAACCATCGGCATGAAGAACGACTAAAAAACAGAAATGGTGACATCAAAGGCACAAAGGCGAAGAGCAGTGACTGGAGCAGAATATACACAAGAAGAACCAATGTGATGCACCGATGTATGGAAGAAAGGCGATAAAATCGTGGGGCGCACTATAAACAACAAGATAACGATGAAAACAGGATGAAAGATAGGTGAGCAAAGTATAGTAGTAAAACAAAAAAGGAAACAAATGAAAAAAAGCACAACAACGAAAAAGTAACCTAGAGATCCATAAAACGCAGAAAAAATACGCGAGTAAGAAAAGTATTACTGGCCACAAGAACAAACAATAAAACAAAGGCACCCCAAACAATAAGACATCATTCCCGGTACGAAGAACAACAGAGAACGAAATATGCACAACCAAAAGCACTGAAGAACGGGATGCCTTTGGCCAAAAACTGGACACCTAATAAGCAAAATCCTAAGCAGCGTAAGACCATACAAACCAAGGATGATGATGCAAAAAGTAAAACAGACCCAAGGATACAACAAATCAGCTGTCAAGAGAACAATCACAGATATTGGAGATCTGTTGGCATGAAGAACGAGGACTAAAAAGGTGAAACGGTGATAATAGAGGCTCAAAGGTGAAGAGCAGCAACTGGAGTAGAACGGACGTGCACAGGAGACGTAGACAAAGAAGTGGAAGGAGCCACGGGAGAAGCGAAGAGGTGAAACCGAAAGGCACTTGCGTGAGATGAAAAAGGCAAAAGTAAGAAGGAGCTGGGGTAGACAAATGATGTGACTCATCGTGAAGCAGGAGGGACAATAACATTTATGTGGCACAAAAATGAAACACCAGCGGGAAGTCACGAAACAAAGGCCGATCGGACGATGGAGAAAAAGGAATAAAATGAACGTTGCAAGCGACGGAACCGGCAGTGAAAGCTATCACGAAGAACGGTGCACATTAAACAACGATAACAACCAAAGTAGCACGGCACATGGGGACTCGTGGCGCACCGAACACGATGCCCACCTCAAATCACATAGAACACAACCGAGCTAGAAAATCGAATAGTGCAAGCGAAGCACACGGCGCAAAAACCCAACACAAAACCAAAGCGACGTGCGTGAAAAGAAAACAAAGTCTGAAATCAACGGACATTAATGCAACCCAACAAACAAAGCAGCAGACAACATGTAAAGTCGGCAAAGCAACACCCATTAGACAACTCTGTGCATTCCGATCAGACGGCCAGGAACAACAGCACAACATTGGACGGCGCAACGACCCGGATCTGATACGCGAGAACAAAACACAAAGCGAAATCGAACGATGGGAATCAAAAGCAAACGCAATCAAACAGTCGACAAAAAATCGACGTGGACGCCCTGGCTGGCTCCCAATCGAGCCCCTTTTATATAGAAGGATTCTCTTGGGAACACGTACTCACTAGTTTGAGCGTACTAGCAAGATGCAAGGCACCATACACTAAGCACACAGATATAGAGATACAGATAGAGCACAGAATTAAGATCCCAACCTTCCTATGCATGGGCACAAAGCACTGCTAGCTATCCACGTGTACATGAACCGCATCATTTTAGATACGCTCGCCCTATGGATGAAAGCTACAACCAGGCTGGGTCATGTTAGAGCATTGACAATAGTCCATGTCACTTGTTACCAAGGGGTTGCCATATCAGTATTTTGGTGATATAGAGGAGAGAAGGTGAGTTTATTTCTAGATGAAGAAACAGGCAAGTTATTGATACCAAGACACAAGAAACAACAGAATAGTTATTAGAGACTTGCTTGTTACCTAAAAACCTATTTTGTGTATAGCAATTAAAGTAGGAATTGAAGTCTTAGATACAAACTCAAGCCATTGGAGGCTTGTTTCTTTTTATTAGATTGAGTACTCTCTTTCCTCAGAGTAACAAGCTAAGAAAAAAAAACTATTGTAGATTCTCTTAGCACATTCACAACGACGAGTCAGTGTAAAATGCTCTAATTTGTTTGGAGAACGTAGATGGTCAAATAACACATCACTATTTTGCAAGGAAAAATACGGATCTATGTTTGAACCTTAGCGAGTAATATATGAATGTGACACCTCTTATGTGTGTGCCGCATTCATGATTTTTTTAAAATAATATTAATTTAAAAGATAATTACAAAAAATAGTAAAAAATTACAAAAAAATAGGTGTTTGTCGCCATTTGATATGTTGACAGACTCTTGTCACTATTTCAAATGGTGACACACTGTCACCAATTGGAACAGTGATGAGAGGATCCTATCGTCAATTGAATTGGCGACAGGAGTCTGTCGCCATATCAAATGGTGACAGAACCTATTTTTGTAATTTTGTAATTTTATGTGTAGAGAATTAAGCCTAAAGATTTAGTGTATTTTACGAAGTTTTTGCTAATACCTTGAAGTGTCTGCGTAGTTCGAATCGAAATTGGAGAAGATAACGAAGCGTGAAGTAGACAATGCGAGATAGGCGACACAATTTGGAGCGTGAGTTCGGTAATAACAAAAGCAGACCCATTCAGAGTGAAATGAAAAAATGGGTTTAGGGTTGCCATGCACGCTGTTGTCTCAATTGTATTGTTTGTGGAACCGATTCCTTCGGGAAAAGATAGTGTAATATTTAATAGTAGAAGTATTTGGGAAAAGAGAAGTTTGAAAGACTTTATAATTTAATTATGAATTACATGACGTGCTGGGTTTGGTTATGTACATCAGAAACACCAACATGCACGAATCAACAAACCGAAATACACATACGATACATGTGCGCCTTTTTGGAATCGGAAAAAAGGTTTGTTTGAATGAAATCGATTAGTCCGGGTGGCCCATCGGTCCATTCCCCTTGTCCCTGGACTGTCCACAGTGGCGATGGCTAGTCTCGAAGTTAGCCATGTTCTGCGAGACGGGCTAGACGATTGAATGATGTTAGGAACTTAGGATAGCACAATGTAAGGCCAAATTAATAATCAGGATGTGAATTGAACATAACTTACCTCCTCGATCTGGACTGCGTCCAGGCGACGGGGAGCGCTAGGACGACTGCTAGTCTCACTAGTAGGAGCAATCCCCTTCTCCGCCGCACGCTCGGCCCAGTCGTACTCAGTTTCTTGTTCGAAGATCCTCCACCACCACCCTACTTTCCTGGGCTCCTCTGGTGCCTCTTCAATAGGGCCGAATACGTAAGGTTTCCAGCATTTGAGGGTCTCGGCTCGCATCACATAGTTCAACTTGTACTTCTGCTCGATGAACGCCCTATCGTACATATCTAGGTTGTCGATCCATTGGAAGAAGTTGCATCTCATCTCCGGCTACCATTTTGCACAGATGTACTTAAGGATATGTGGATTGGAATGTAAGATTTGAAAAATCTATGTGTGTACAAGATACGCCTACGAGGATGTTCCTACACGTGTAGTACGTCCGGGCGACAGTCGTTGGGTGTGTTGACTGGATGATCTTAGACGGTTCTTCGCACACACATTACGGACGTGATAACTCCAGTGGTACCAATGTATCCTTCATAGAACAATCTGAATAGGGTTTAACCCTCTCAGCAAGCCATTTGCGCTTCTGCAACATCTTCGCGTAGAAAGCAAAGACACATCACTAAGTTGCACAAAGCAATTGAAGCAAAAAGACAAGAGTTATAAAAACTTACATAGAACTGGCAGATCTACTTCAATGACGGCCCATGGGTGCTGTTGAACTTCCTGCGGCCTGTGTTGGGCGACAGCACCCTCTGGAACCTCGCAAGGAACTCCGTGCGCCACATGGCCAGGACGTCGTGCGCCACCAGGGGGAAGCAAGGAAACCCAGTGAGGAAGGTCACGTCCTTAAGTGTCGGCGCCATCTCCCCACACGAAGGTGGAACGTGTGCATCTTCGGCCTCCACCGGTCAACCAGTGGCGTCAGGAGGCACCAGTCGTACAGAAAGTGCCTCGACGTATGACCACCGCCCGTCCAGTCCTGGTCGTCCTCCCATGTCGTCTCCACCATCCTCGCTAGTGGACGGAGGCCTGCCGCTCTCAACTCGCGTTGAAAGGATTAAGAACAAACGTGAGTCCACCCAAAGTAGTTAGCCTGCAATTGAGTACACGAAGGTCACAACTACACGTACCTCGGAATCCAACATGGGTCCACCCTCTATACCCTCATGGGTGTGTGCAGCCGTAACGCGCCAAGCTCAATCACCACCTCGCCCTCCTAGGGAAGGATGGTACTGAGGCGGTTACGGTGACGCGCATCAATAGCTGGGTCAAGCAACTCGTACGACCACTGCGCAGTGTCTCCTAGGTCCGCCATATTTGAAAATTCAGTGCATATATTGTAAATATTACGAAATATATACAAGAAGTAATAAGAAGCGACGTATCTAATTAATTCAATTATTGCACGATTGGCGACACATAGGAAACTGATTTGCATACAATTGTATCGACATATAAATTTTTAGAGGTATCTTGCCGTATACAGATGGAAAGTAAAATTAAGTTCACAATATTTTAATCAACGTCTACATTCCCTATTTAGCTACTCTCAAATTTTCATAGGTTCATTGCTATTTTCCTTGTTTGCAAATTATTTACCATGCACGAATGGAAACCAAAATTAAGTTGGGATACATACCCTATTTAGTTGCTCTGTAATTTTTATAGATTTTAAATAGGTATCTTGCTACTTTCCTTGTTTAAAAAGTGTCTACAGAATTTATAAAATATTTACCGTGTACAAATGGAAACAAAAATTAAGTTTACAATATTTTAATTCAGCTCTACATACCCTATGTACTTACTCTAGATTTCTTATAAAATTTTTAGAGGTGTCTTGTTATTTTTCTAGTTTAAAAAGTATATTCAGTATTAACAGAATATTTACCATGCACAAATGAAAACCAAAATTAAGTTGTGATTATTTTGATTAAACTCTACATACCCTATTTAACTACTCTGTAATTTTTTTTACATAGATTTTTATAGGTATCTTGTTGTTTTCTTGTTTGAAAAGTACCTCCAACATGTATAAAATATTTACCGTGTACAAATAAAAAAAATTAAGTTGACAACATTTTAGTTCAACTCTACATACCCTATGTAGCAACTCTCGATTTTTTTTTTTATAAAAAAATAGAGGTGTCTTGCTGTTTTCCTAGTTTAAAAAGTAATTTTTTTGACATTAACAGAATATTTACCGTGCACAAATGGAAACCAAAATTAAGTGAGATTATTTCGATTAAGCTCTACATACCCTATTTAGTTACTCTGTAATTTTTATAGATTTTTAGTAGGTATCTTGATATTTTCGTTGTTTAAAAAGTGTGTCCATCATTTATAAAATATTGACTGTGTACAAATAGAAACAAAAATTAAGTTCATAATATTTTAATTCAGCTCTACATGCCCTATGTACCTACTCCGGATTTCTTATAAAATATTTAGAGGTGTCTTCCTATTTTTCTGGTTTAAAAAGTATTTTCGGTATTAACAAAATATTTACCATGTAAAAATAGAGACCCTACAAAATTTTCTTAGTATTTTTGTGGATTTATTCTAAATCGTTCGAGTATTGTAATATAAATAATATCTATACGATGAACTAAACTATACACAGCTAAAATGATGTACTACAACATACAATAATACAACTAAAATGATCAAATCCATTGAATTCTATGTCGCTATTTTTATTTGCTAACCTATAAGGATGAATTTATGTACAAAGTTGAAACAACATTTACTTGAAAAATAGGTGACCAGATCTACCGCTCCCTCTCTCTCTCTCTCTCTCTCTCCTCCGCTAGGAGCCGGTAGGGCTTCGCTACCTCTCTTCTCCCCTCTACTCCTCTCTCTTCTCTTTTATCCGGAATTAAAATGATTTTTCCAACGAATTTTGGGGTATATATATAGCCAGCCTCTATCACTAGTTCAACTAGCGACAGGAACCCATAGGTTCCTGTAGCAATTTCAACTGACGATTTGCACACTCTTCAATGCAATTGACAGTTAAAAACTTGAAATGGCGACAGACGGTTAGAACGACGACTGACAGTAGATAGATTTCTGTCGCTATTTGAAATAACGACATGCACCTATTTTGTATAAAAAAAAACAATTATTTTTTTATATTAGTATTATTAAAAAAAAAAATCCTGCCTTCACCGTGGTGAGCTCACAGCAACAGCGCGCAGGTTACCCCATTTTCAGCGTAGAATGTAGAGATCTTCTCGTCATCCTATGCTCATGCTGCACGCATTTTCCAAGGAAAAGAACATCACGCTCAACTTGTTTTCCGGTTGGGAACGTTTAAGTCATCATTCTTTAACAATTTTTCAAAGAAAAAAGTTGTTCTTTTCAAGACGAAATCAAACGCGTGGCCCTGCTTACCTCGACGTTTTCACCCATCGCAAACAGACTAGAAGCTCCGTGGCGACATGATGTGCTCATCGTTACAATTTCCAAAGCTCATTTTCATGCCTTAACGCAAGCGCTTCTCGTGTGCTCCATTCTTCTGCCGCCTGTAGAAAAATGAATACTACTGCTACACTAGTGCTTCTCAAAGCTTTTACTCCATGACGCATGCGTCCTGCTTTGGTAAGCACTAAATCATACAAGCTAATTTATTACTGACAAAACTAGGTTTTCAAAACACAACTTGGCAAGGACCGACAGTAACTCGCACTGCTACTGACTCCACATGACTTCTCAATTGCTGGAAAACCAATACTGAAATCCCATTGCCGTAACATCGAGGTAACCGGTCAGCCATCACCGGTAATTTTAAAATCATCAACACTCCGCTAACAAACTTGTTTAAATCACATTAAGCTTTATAAAAACGACAGGCATAATTAGTACTACAATCATGGAGTCACACATGTTATTGCATGACTAGTGTACATCAATATATACATAACCATGACGGCGTGGAAACAGTAAGCAAATCAGATCAGTAACCCACATCATGCGCCTGCCCACAAGGTGATAATAATCTTAATCCATGCCCATAGCGCACAAGACAACAAGCACATGCCCATAACACAACACATACACAAGACAAGCGCATAACGCACGATAAGCGGCAAAATAAGCTCTGTGTTACAGTATCAAAGGGTGTGTTGATTCGCTGAAACAGCAGCTGATGGCTTTTTTACATTACTCCATGCCCGGGTCAACGGTACTTCATCAAGTCGACAACATTACCAATTCATCCAGAATGGAACTTTCATTCCCTTCTTCTTGAAGCCCTGTACAGATGAAGTTAGCGAAAATGCGCTGAAACAGGGTAAATTTGGAAATTTTGATGTCTGCGGGTTTGTGTTGGAGATCATCGCCAGTCCTACTCAACCCCCGGAATGTGTTCAGAGGGCATACTTTTGGATGCATAGCAGCACGTTTTATATTTCACTTGTTATCCTTCGCAAAAGGATTTTCATTTGTGTTTCCTAAAAAAAATATTTTCATTTGTGGTGGTATCAATTCTTTCAGTTGTGGTGTCTCCCACAATTCTACTCCCATTTGGAACATTCTAGCACAAACAAAGGGGATATCTACCTGGGGCAAACTCCCCTGACAAGCACATAAATCTTATGTAAAAGATTTTAAAAAATGAACTACTAGAAAATATAAAATATATTCAAATTTTAAATTCTACAATCAAGGAAAAATCTAAATAAATCATATCATATGCAAAAAGGTATAGTGGAGAAAGTTATGTCTCTTGCGACTACAGACTACTTTAAAAAAAAATCAAAACAAATGATAATTTAGATAGGCTTACCTTTTTGACATCTGAATATAGATCTTCAACGCTTTTCTCTGTCTGCTTTGCAAATGACCACATTTTGTAAATATTAGACTCCATTTTTCTTGATTCATCGATTAGAATTTGAACCTACAATCATGAATTTGCGAGTAAAAATAAGCATGAATACAGAAGTACTCACCCCGTTCTTTTTTACTTGACGTGTTTTACTTTTCACGGTCTCCGAGATGCGACTTTGACCGTTACTTTTTAAAATCTTTACATTAAGATATACAAATAAAATTGTAGTATTATGAAAGTATTTTTAAGATAAGTTTAAGGCTAGCAGTTTCTTCAGGTGATTTCTTCAAATCATTTATTGCCATTTGGTTTTAAGGTGCAATGATAGGATGGTTCCTTAACCTCTTTGACAGTTGTTGTCGTGCAAAATCCATGGTGTTGATAATGGATAGGAAAATGGGTATTAGGTACAAGCTTTATTTTGAGCTCACTTGGTCTCTGTATATTTGACGTATCGTATATACGCTGTGCAAATATGAAATGTGGCTCTTTTTTTGCATCTAGAATGCAGGTATGCACATATCAACATATATTAACATAGGGGATGTAGCGAGTGAGAACAATCCTTAAAATGGACACATAAACTTAAAACTCTACTTTTCACACTATGAAATCGTTACGAGAAATTCCGAAAAAACATCATGATGGTAGGGACTAGAACATTTACAATGATGATAATTGATAAATGCTCATGGTCTGAACCATCTGAGCTACTAAGGTTTAAAATGCAAATTATTATATTTTTGACTGTATTCAAATCTGGAATTTCAAACTCTACTACCAGACAATAAGTCTAAATAAATCATATGCAGAAAGAATAGTATAATGTGACTGGTAACTAGCTCAAGATAATCAAAATAGATGATAACCTTGATAGAAATACCTTTTTCATATCTGAATATAGAGCTTCAACCCTTTTCTCTGTATCCTTTGCCAATGACCACATCTGGTGAATATTAGAGTTCATCTGCCTTGATTCATCCGTTAGAATTTGAACCTGTTATCATAATGCCCATTAGATGACTGGCTCAAAACAGCTTTCAAAAAGAACTCCCAATGTCACCTACAACTAAAACTACATTTACTTTCCAGCATATGACAAAGCAATATAAATAGCCCAAGACAACATTTGCAATGTGTTTTTGTAAACAGTACCCATGAGAAAACAGAAATCCCTGATTGTACGGTGATGATCTTTGTATTGTTGTGTGAATAAAGAAACTGGAAATCAGATTGAAAATTTCAACACTGGCAATACATATTAAATATGACCGTTAAAATTGCTTAAGATTTTCAGTTCATGCATAGGGAATTTTGCAGGCTAGTTTTTTAGGGGATTTTGAAGGCTAGTACTCTGAAGATAGTTTCAAAGGCTAGCATTTTCTTCAGGTGATTTCTTCAAATCATTTATGCTAATGGGTTTTAACTTTCAAATTACAATGTGCACAGGGTGATTCGTTAACCTCTTCAACAGTTGTTTGTCCCAAGTAACCTTTCAGGAAGGTGGAATGCATGCTTCTTTTCACACTATGTAATCATCATAATAAATTCTCAAAAAATTCATGAGGACACAGATTAGAACATTCAGAACGACAATAATGCCACATGTTGAAATTTCTGGACTAAATAAGATGGCACAATAGTCTGAACCTTCTTATACACTAAGGTTTGAAAAGAGAAAATATTAGTTTTTTTAAAAAAATGTACTCAAATTTCAAATTCGAATATCAGACAAAAATCAAGATAAATCATATGCAGAAAGGAATAGTAAAAAAAGTTATCCGACTTGTGACTAACTCAAGACAATCATAACTGACATAACCAAGAAGTAGATACCTTTTTGACCTCTGAATGTAGAGCTCCGATCCTTTTCTCTGTATCCTTCGCCAATGACCATATATTGTAAATACTAGAGTTCATCCTTCTTGATTCATCCGTCAGAATTTGCACCTATTATCATTATGCCTATGAGATGAGAACCTCGAAATAGCTTCAGAAAGAACTCCCAATAGCACACAAAAGGATGGATACAGAAGAGCCTACAGCTAAAATAACATTTATGCATGTTTGGAATGGAGGATTTTCACAGGAATTTTGAAGGATTTAGTATGTTGCTTGCAAAATCCTGTGAAATTCCTACATTCCAATGCAACTCATGACAGAGCAATATAAATAGCCCAGGACTGGTGCAAAACAAAGCTAAGCAAGCTATGAGACAAATGCTCACTCATACAGGAAAGGCATTGACATTTACATCCACCTGTACTTTTGTGAAGTGTTTGTAGTGGTTGAGGAGGCTACGGGAGATCGACATGATTATGCAAAATACCTGTAGTTAAGTGAGTATTTTAAAATATCCCGTTTTGCATTATTAACAGTGCGTTTTAAGATACAATGTGTATAAGATGATTTCTTAACTTCTCAGGAGGTTGTTTGTCCCAACTCCCAACTAAGTAGCCTTTCAGTTTCATCGGAAAATGAATACAACAATTTGGCATTTTTTCTGCGCTTCTTGCTTACAAAGTTCTTCATTTACTGTTTCAATTCATGATTTCCCTACTGAATACAACAATTTGGCATTTTTTCTGCGCTTCTTGCTTACAAAGTTCTTCATTTACTGTTTCAATTCATGATTTCCCTACTCGTGGATCTACTGAGAGCCAAGAAAATTTCTCAAAAAAAAATCTCACGGTAATACCCCGACCCATTAGTGTGGTACTGTGGTGGACCATCTGGCCCAGGTGTTGTAGTGTGGTGGGATTAGTCCCACATGGAGAGTTGAGATAGGTTTGGGCAAACATATAAACCCAAGCGTTCCAGATGTAGTACCTCTGGCTTAACCTTTTTACACGAAGCAACGACGAAAATGTAAGTAGGGTGCTATGTATGCGTGGGCTCGCCCCACGGTGGGCTAGGCTTTGAGTAGATTTTGGGCTAGTGTGATACACTCATGGTTATTAAGATGCTAAGGTGAGGTGAGACGCCAAGGCACCGCCTAGACGCCTGGGCGACGGCTTGGACGCCTAAGGCGACGCCACACCAGCAGGAAGAAAGAGTTAAAAACTTTACAGGCAGAGGAAAAGAAGGAAAATAAAAAAGAAAAAGGAGGAGGAGGAGAAAAAGGAAAGAGAAAGTGGCCTGGACCGGCCCATCAGGCCAACCCACTTAGCCCCAACTACCCAACATCCTCCCACTTCCTCAGTCCTCAACTAACCCTAGCCACCTCCTCTCCCTAGTCCCCATCCCTCGTGCTTCTCCCTCCCTCCCCGTGCCTGCCTCTCTCGCTCGCTCTCTCCCTATCTCTCTCTTTCCACGCGCTTCCCATACCTCTACCTCCCTCTCTCCCCCGTCCGATGGAGCTAGCAACGAGGACGACACCAGCGTGCAACAGGGGTGGCGGCGAGTAGCGAGGGTGGTGGCGACAGTGGCGGCGAGTAGCGAGGGTGGTGGCGACAGTGGCGGCGATGATGATAAGCGACATCGGCAGCGACGGAGAGGACAAGCAACAACGACGGCAACAGCAGCGAGCTATATCCCTCTCGATCAGCCTCTGACACCATCGATCTACCTCTTAAGGCGAGGCGACCAGCCATGGCGACCTCACCGGACCGCCTCGATGCCTAAGCGACGATTAGGTGATGCCTAATCGATGCATTAATGACCATAATTACACTCACCATGAAGTTATTGTGAAAAATTCCCAAATATGCATGATGATAGGAAAAAGAAGATTAGTAGCAAGCAAAATAAACAACACCTCTACCCATGGAAGGAAAATTAAAATAGACAAATTTCTAATAAGAAAAAGGAAAGGAAAAGACAAAAGTTATTATTCATCAGAAATATGTCTACTAGTTTCTCCCACTCCAGATAGTGTGAGCATGACTTTTTTCTGGTGATGTGTACGGAACGTGAGCAGAGGCCAGAGGTTGTAGTGATGTGAGATGGATGGACACACATGGAGGGGTTTCTGGTGCAATGGTGCCATGGTGAATGCTGACGGTTGTGGTGCTGGTAGCGGGGGTAGAAGAGAGAACTAGAGGGATTGAGGAGACTAGGAGTAGAGAGATTTTCTTATTGCTTGCCAAAGTCAATTACATTGCTATCCTTTTATTTAAGGATTACTTGATCCCTAAAGATTTTCTAAATGAAAATAGGAACTAATAAGATATTCTAACCAATTACGATTATATTTTCCTAATCTTCCTCCTGGTTGCTACTTGTGCCATCGTTGCTGGCCGCCTGGTGTCTAGTGTCCACAACAGGTTGTATACTAATGTAGTCTATATATTATGATCCTTATACCGTATGGGTAAACATCACCAGGAGGATAGCCGGGTAGTGTCGACTGCTAGGGGAGATGGAGGACTATATATTGAGGAGACGAAGGGGATTAGGACTTGAACTATTGTATTCTCGTTGCTTAATGCAAACGATTACAATATGCCTCCTTATATAGAGGGCTTTTCTAACAATTATGGATAAAATCAATCTAAATGATGACTTTTCTAACTAATAGATGACATTCCTAACTAACAGATAACCTTCCTAACTAATAGATAACATTTCCAATTATCTAATGTCTATACAAGGAAACTAATCAACTATGTAAGAAAATAAATATTCTTATTGAGGAAGGTAATCCCTCCCTAATCCCAATGTTACAGTACTCGGGTACTGTTCACGCACGGTATCGCTACAGTCATGTGGTACTGTTCATGCTACATCGCTTCGCGTGCAGTCTCCTAATGGGCCATGGCTCCCCTGGGCCCACGCCCATGACACTTCACCCCTACCAAACGAGCAGCTCGTCCTCGAGCTGCAGGGTGGCAGCCATGGCTGCAATCCGAGGTGTCCGCATATCAACGAGAGGAGGTGACACTGGTTGAGCATCGCATGGAAAAGCATCAGCAACGCTCCACTAGACAGCAGTGAGGATTTCGGTCCCTTGGCGTGGCTTGACGTTGCAGGAGACGCCGACGGCATGGACAAGCAACACGGGGCAGCAGCGACGCTCTTCTAACCGGTGGTTGGGAGAACGTGACGCCGTCGTGGTCCTGGCACTCGCCACGGCCCGCACCTATGAAGGCACGACGTCGACCGGCTGTGTGGAGAAAACAACCGCTGGGAAGCAAC
Organism: Ampelocalamus luodianensis; assembly: GCA_036346255.1. Classification (NCBI taxonomy): domain Eukaryota; kingdom Viridiplantae; phylum Streptophyta; class Magnoliopsida; order Poales; family Poaceae; genus Ampelocalamus; species Ampelocalamus luodianensis. The sequence continues at coordinate 29,296,320 of CM070619.1, forward strand.
CTTCTTCTTCGGTGAGGGCACCATTTGTGCAACCACGAGCAGCGAGGTTGATGATGGGTAAGTCGTCAGCGAAATTTGAGACGCCTCCGGTGGTGCAGATCGCATAGCAACAGCTGCCCGTACCTTCTTCTTCTCCTTTTCCATCAACTTAGCCACCATAGCCGCCATGTCTGTCAAGATGGCTTTCATGTCGTCTACGCCATCACTCATCTTGTTGAGGGTGGCCCTCATGGCCTTGAAATTCTCGACAGCAGAGGCCATTGTGTTGGCTCCAGGGATCAAAATCCCGGCCGGTAACCGGTTTTACCGGTGGGGACCGGGTGAACAGTAACTAACCGAAAAATTTCATATTTGAATTTGAATTTTTGACTACATAATGCACTTCCTAGGTTGGTTTAGGCCTTTTTATGCTAGATTACGTATTGTATGAGCTAAATATGCACTTCCTAGGTTCCGTCTCATCAAATCTTTATTATTTATAACACCTTAAGCCTCAATGGATTGATGTTTGTTTCTAAAACAAAAGTCTCTGGTCTTTTAGAAATTTGTATGTATGACATTAGTACTCTATATATTTTGTTTCCCTTGGATTTGGTATCATGATTAACAAAATAGTACATGCAATCCAGTTATTCATTTTACATTTTTACTCTATTCATGTAGTTCAGATTAACAGACACATATGATCAAATATGTTCTTGAGTCTCAAAAGCTACTTTCTTAACTTTTTGAGCTAATCTGGACTATCCACGTTGCAGCTGATTGGTTTTCTTTTGTTGCAACACCCATGTAGACTTGGTAAAAAGTTAGTGGTTGAAGTCATTGAGCAATGCTATTCAAAGTTCTCTTGAAAACATGATACTTCTTTCTAACCTAATCATTCATCAAGTTTTCGGTTTTGGGTCCGATTTTTGGTTTTTGGATCAGTTTTCCGGTAACGGTTTTCAAAAGCGTAGTTCATAATTAAGATTTTGAATTTCATTCGGTTTTTCTCGAGATTTCCGCTAGCCGTGAACAGCGAACCGATTCACATCTGTGCCGCCGCCGAGATTTCCTCTCGGTATCGGGTTTTCTATCCTTGGTTGGCTCGATATCAAGTTGTTATGATCCTTAGATCATAGGGTAAACATCAGGGAGGATGAGCGGGTGGCATCGGTACGCTGGGGAGAGGAAGACTATAGATTGGGAAGGCGAAGGAATTAAGACTTAAACTATTGTATTCTCATTGCTTAATGCTAACGATTACAATAGGTCTCCTTATATAGATGGTTATTCTAACAATTATGAATAAAATCAATCTAAATGATGACCTTTCTAACTAATAGATGACCTTCCTAACTAAGAGATGACTTTTCCAATTACCTAATCCCTATACAAGGAAATTAATCAACTATTTAAGAAAATAGATATTCTTCAATCCCTCCCTAATCCCAATGCTACAGTAGTCAGGTACTGTTCATGCACAGTACCAATACAGCCTCGTGGCACTGTTCACACTAAGTCGCTTCGCATGCAGTCTACTAATTGGCGGTTGCTCCTCTGGGCCCGTACCCATGACACCATACCTTCAGGAAAATTAATGATACCTTTTCTTGACGAGTTCATGGCTCAAAGAAATGTCCATATGTGCAGTAAACAACACATGTCTAATAAATCATCTAACAACAACAACAACAAAGCCTTTGATCCCAAATAAGTTGGGGTAGGTTAGGAATGAAACCTCCTTAAAGTCTAATAAATCATCTAAGAACATTTAAAATCTAAATGCTTCTAAAGGAGCTATTATCATTAAATAGCATTTGAAGTGAAGTAATAAAATTTTTAATACAACCATAACTATAGTTCAACAGTTGAGAACACAAGGTTTAATCCGATTGTAATTTTAGCAAGTATTTCAAGGAGCTTGCAGTCAAGTGTAACAGCTGTATTTGTGATTGGAATAAGCAGTAGATTCTTAAGAACAAACTAAAAATATATTTTTGAATTTTATATTACTTAAGATCTCTTGCTGAAAAGAAAGGCCACAAATAGAAGCAGTCTCTTTCTACAGAACACATATAGCATAAGCATAAACTGTTACCTAACAGAAAAGGCATGATAATCCTCTCAATGACGAATAATTTGTATGCCCAAAACGGTCAATATTAGCAGCTGAGAAACATATACGTTTGCTTGATGGCAATATTTCTAGTGGAGACCCCTAGCTTAGAGGAAAGAAAAACGAGAGAGAGAGAGAGAGAGAGAGAGAGAGAGAGAGAGGGAGGGAGGGAGAGAGAGAGAGGAACCTCATTTTCCACTGTTTTGATAGTATTGTCAGAATATGAGCTGCATAATGATTCCTACAAGATAGAAAGGCACAAAATTCAATACATGCTATGTAAGTGTTAGATTATTTTAACCAAAACTCCGAAAGTGGTCAACGTAACAGATATAATGTGATGGCTGCTGAACTCAAGAATTTGGGACTTACGGTTTGAAATCTCTACTCTCCTCTAGAATAACAATGTAACTGTGTATACATGTACAAAATCTTGGCAACCATACCTTTTGGTGGCTAAGTGAAATGCTTACTACTCCTAATTAAATGACTCGGTATTGAGTCGCTTTTGGTCTTCAAGACAGGCGAACAAAGTGATGCAGTGCTCCACAGCCTCCACTGCTCTTTATTACTCAATGATCCATAATTAAGCATCATTGGTGCTAGTGCGAGACAAAGAACAGGCCGCTGTATGCATGCACAATATTGATTGACACAATGCATTTGTTCTGTTCGCTCTCAACTGTATATAGAAACTTGCACTACTTCAGATCTTTTGACAGCTGCTAGCCTATATATAACTGAATGTTTGGTCCAATAAGAGTATACTGAAAAGGAAAGCCAGAAAAGGATAATAATACACACAGTGATAGTTGTCTAAGCTCTATAATCATGCAGGAAACTGTAAGGTAAAAGGAAAAGAGGACAGAAATGTGTTGCAGCACATATAAAGGTTGTTTTCAGGTTGAATCAAATGGTGCTAAAATAGTCCTAAAGTGAAATCTTCCCAGTAAGAACTCAAATAATTACAGTATGCAAGCTCTAGAAGTGTCAAGGTAATGAGTGGAATCAACAAAAAGCTTGCTAAATCAGATTCAATTTCTTGGTCCATTAGTTGGACAAAGAGTTCAAGGAATAGGCCAAACAACAATCATTTGTTCAAATACGGGTGTCTTTGCTACAGTCGAAGACTTTTAGTACACTGCTGCAGTTACACTCCCACAAAGCATCACAGGCCCGAGTGTGTATATATCAGACTCAGGATTCATGCTAGTTAAATGTACATTGGAAGCATCATGGATTTACCCAACAAGAAGACAACATTTTATTTATGGCAGGTCCTTGCCATGGGGCCACTACATGAGCTGGCATGGCTATTGTTTTCACCAGTATGAGCTCTGGCTCCAATAAAAAATGTCACACTAAATGGAGCACCCATATTTCATATGGACTACCTTTTATGACGTACTCGATCACTAGCATGTCTCACTGTTTTCACTCTAATTTGGCTGCAATGGCTAGATTAATGTGTAGCAGTTTCATGAAGTGGCAGTGTTTCATAATTTCTTGAAGCTATAGCAACATCATTGAATACACAGTCTCCACTTTGTCATCACCTGATATCATGGATGATGGAACCATCCTACTGCTGATCCAATCGTTTTTACGTGCCTTAGGCAAAGTTCAAGCTCGGAGGGTGGAAGCTAATGGTCTTGATATGTCTATTGCCAAAGCAGGAACGCAATTCGTGCAATTTGGCCAGAGAGCAATGCTCTAAAGTCTGAACCGAACAACTACTGGAAGTCAGGAATCGTATGGCATTATAGTACGAACCAAATCACCAGACGCATACCTTGATGTTTTCTTGTTCCTTGATCAGAGACTGGATGTCCAGTCCCATCGCTTTCACAACCTCGCCATCCACCTCCAAAACATCACCTTTGACATCCAATGCTTTTGAATTGTTCTCACAGAATGATTCTGCATGCACAGTTCAAGAATTGTCCACATAAAAATACAGGAAACACGATATACTTCTTAGGGCACAAGTAGAACAGTTCAAGAAGCAATCACATTTCACATGTATCGAGAAATCCCAAGACTAAAGCAATCGAATATCACAATTGCACAGGTAAATTACTACACACTCCCACAAAATTATCAACCTTAACAACAAAAACAAGAATCGGTGTTGGACACTGAGTCACTAGGCCGTACCCAGACGGGCGAACTGGAGCTTTAGCTGCTCGATCTCCGACCGAACCTCCCGGCGGAAACCCTCCTCTCCAGCGTCGGCGACGGCGATGGAGGCGGCGCACTCCCTCGCGCGGCCGCTGTGGTCGCGAGGGAGGGCGAAGATGGCAGCGAGGAGCGCGGCCGCGACGGCGAAGGCGGCGCAGGACCGGCGGAGGTCACCGGCGTTTCCGGCGGAGTTCAGGCGAACGACGAGGGAGAGCAGGCGGAGGGGGAGGAGGAAGGCGACGACGACGGCGAGGATCGCCGCGTCGATCCTCATGGCCGTGGACGGGAAGAATCCCCGACTGCAGTCTGCAAATAGGTCGTGGGCCGTGAGCCCAAGTCTGTGTGTTTTTGTTAAAGATTTTACCTCAGAAAAAATAAGACCTATGTGCTTGATGATGCTTGTTTAGCGATTTTTTATTATTTAATCCTTTTTCAATAATATTTTAAAGTTAACATCTCGCGAACTTTATTTCCAATTCTGACCCCTTTGATCACGCCACCCCGTGTGGCGTGGGCGAACCATTCTGTCAAGCCACCGACATCAGCGTGGCAAACACGTCACGTAAACTCTCGCTCGCATAGCGTGCCAGCTTGGAGGGCATGCGTGGCAGTTGTTATGCCAAGACTAATGGTGTGACGAGCCTATCTTGTCGTGCCAACGCGCGTGGCGTGACAGGGGTTACTTAGGTGACGGCGCCCATCCAGTTCTTCATTTTCCCAAACTCATCCCTTCCCACCCGAGCACCTTCTCTCCTCCTTGCCTCCGTCCTCCCCAAATCTGGCGAATTTGAGACGTTTGGAAGTTCTAAAACCCGTGGAGATCATCCCCCGAGGTAACCTCACCCATTCCCTCCATTTATTTCGGATTAAATCGGTTAGTTTTGTTGAATTAGGTTTTGGCCGAATTGGTTATTTCAGAGGAATTTCTTTGCTGAGTGAATTGTAGTTGAACGTGTGCATACATTGTTCGCACGTCAGAGTGTAGACTGGATTTTTTTGATCTACCAAGTGTGAGTGCTAGTTAGTAATGGTGGAGGGCTTAGAGAATTTGATTGCAATCAGCCCATATGGATGACACCGTTCTGTTGGGTAAGAATGTGAAATGTATGGGATATAGTAATTTAGTGGTGGAATGGATCGAAGTTGGATAGTTGGTGTAGTGCACTATTAGTTCAATTGATGTGGCTTGAAATTTTTTATGTATGTGTAGTAATTGATGTGGATAGTTGGAGATAGGATCATGGTATTTAGCTGGTCCTTGCCCACTAACTTCACGTATTATTTGGTTTGATCATTCACATGGATTTATGCCTAGATGGGCTGCTATCACTCTTTTTTACTTGAGCCTTTGAAAGCATCTAGACTCCTAAAAATTGTTTTGGTAATTAATGACAATGTTTAAATATGGGACTAACATGTTTATTGAGTGTTTAAAAAAGTTTAGCCCTCATGACGAATTCAACAACTTGGAGATATATGCTAAAGGTCAATATGAAGATCAATATGGTTCAAAACTAGGTATAAGTAGTCTAGAATCTTTTTTGGTTTACCGGTCTTAGGAAAAAAGGTTGAAAGACCAGATTTTAGGTTAAATACCGTACTATTAAGAAGAATCACGACTAGTAGATTGATAGTGTATTCTTGTGCCATTTGGATCAATCTAGGATCATGCATACACTTAGAGGATATTTTGAAAGCCAACACTGTTTTTCTCAAAAAAATTTGGTAGTACCGAGGTGTACTTGGTGGTATGACTGAGAATATGGTGATGAGGACATGACCCTATAGATACAATCAAATTTGCTATGCTTGTTGCTCCAAATATAAGAGATCATACATTTTACTTAAATTATCATGTGAGCTCGTTTTTAAGAGTGTCTTTATATTATATGAACTATATGATGCTACCTAATGATGAAAATGTATATTTGTGTAGCACCACATCACTTTGTGTCCAAGCCAAGCAAGAGTTTAAATTGGACATGTTCTGGAATCCAGTTCAGCCTCCAGAGACAACCCTGACTTCAAACAGGCATAACTTTCGCATACGAACTCCGTTTGAGGTCCACAAGTACTTGATTGAAAGCTTATCTTGTCCTCTTTCAAACGGATCCGGCATCACCTCCAAATTCCTTCTGTGCATGCCGCAATCATCGAAAGAAGGTGTTGTGTCACCTGTTTGAGCCAAATTGGGCCTTGTAACCTATTTGGGCCGGCCACCTCCTTGGCCACCCCCCTTGGGCCATACTATTCATGGCCATACTGTTCATGTGAACAGTACCCATGAATAGTACCGCCACTTAGCTCTTGGATATATGCGGCTCCCCCTCCCCTATATAAGGAGGTCACACCTCTCTAGTTTTCTTGGATTTTGTTGAGTTAAGGTTTAGCCATTGTGCAAACTTCTGTTCTTCAGTTGTGTCAGATGACTACCTGTCAAGACAGCCTTTGGAATCCCACCGTATCAGTATTTCATAAATATTTGCAATACATTAGATTGTGTTTTATCTTGTTCTTGCGTGTTCTTCGATTGCATGCAGGAATAGGCCTTCGTGGTCAGGTTGATCGCGCTTCCAGTAAGGTCAATAATATCTCGGAGTTGGTTCAACGATTGCTAAGGCGCAAGCGTCGTCGTACGGTTGTAGTCGGATCGCAAGAGTCACCTCCACCAAAATCGATATTTATCAATCTCATTGAAAGATCGGGACACCCCGCCTCCATTAGGTGGTATCAAAGCTACAGTTGGTCGGTGAGAATTTTCAGTTTTCTAGTAGTAGATTCGTTTTTCATACCTAGAGTCCAGAAAATTGCCCAAAATGTTTTTTTGCATCTATCATCCGTACTGAACCCTTTGAGCCATTGCAATTTTCTTTTCGGTATTTTGCTTATTGAATCATTGGTTGCATCGTCGTGTCTAGTTGCTGATCTTTAGTTCTAGTTTTTGTCTAGTTGGTTATTGTCTATATTGTTTCTCGTGTTTTCCTTCGCGTTGCTTAATCATTCTTTTAGGGTTCTTAGTTTTCGCATCTAAAACAGAAAATTTGTGAGTTAGAACTCCTCTAATCTGCACCAAAAATAGAAAATTCGTCCTGTTGTTAATCCAAAAAAAGATGAGATTTGCTGTGATTTTTTTGGGAGATTTGATGTTATTTGCGACTTGCGGCAAACTGTAGGGCCGGCTAGATAGAAGGCGAAAGAGGCAACCGCAAGAACAAAAGCCGCAGTAAAAAGAAAAGAAAATCATGTAAAAAATTATTAGAGACCTTCTACATATAGCCAAAAGCTTCTGCAAAAAATTTAGGAAGTTTGTCCCACGGATTTGAAAGATACAGCAGTTTTAAATTTGAATCCGGGACGGTTTCGAGTCCGAGTAGGATTCCGTTTCCGAGACACTTTCAGTAAAACGGACATAACTTTTGCATATGGTGTCCAGTTTCGACGTTCTTGTGCTTATTTCGAAGCTAATGACGAGGCACATCTTTTCCACCTAAGACACTAGTTGCCATCCAGGTGCCCCAAAATCGGCCATCTTCGCCCCGAATTCGCATTGTAAGTTTTCGGTTTCTGTTTTTGCCGTTTCTTTTGGTTTTCCCTTCGGAATTTGTGCTTTGCCTCAACTGAAAAGTTGTAGATTCGTCAAAATCTTTCAAAAGAGTATATATAAGCCATATAAAACTTTGAGTTTTTATCTCTTGAGACTAGTTATTGTTTACTGCTTAAACTAGAGGGCTGTTTACATTGCACGTTATTGCATCTTTGTGCTCTACATCGTGTGAACAATCTTGTACCCCTACACAGAGGTTTGAGTAGTTGGCTAGCGTCTCTCCTAGCACTTGGTGTGAGAATTTTCTTTGCTTGCATCAAGTCACATTAATCTTTGCGTGTGCGTGCATACACTTCTCTTGATAGGCTTTGATTAGCTAGCTTTGATTAGGCTAGGATCAGCAACATTGACTAGTACTTTGAACATTTATTCAACTTGCATTTGCTGAATTGATTGTTGCTAATCCTTGCTACCATACTTGAGCCTTCCCAGCTACACCTCTTCTACACCGTATAGGCTGAACTTCTCCTAGCAATCGCTCCATCCAATCTTCGAAAATACGTTGATACCACTGGTTGCCGATCACCCCTGTTTGCTTGGTAAGAATTCGATAGAAGGCTTGAGTGTGAGCGACTTTTGAGCCACCATATCCTAGTAGTTGCTAGGGACATATGCTTGTTTTCTACTAACCATGACAGGTTCAAGATCACATAGTAGGGAGTTTCGTGAGAACAACAACATCATTGACTCATCTCCTGTGCCTGAACGAGGTAAATTTAAGTATGCATTTCCATCCTTTGCTGGTGAATTTGATCCTGATGCCTATGTTGATTGGGAAATAGCATTAGAGAAAGAATTTGAATATTATGATTGGTCTGATAGGCAAAAAATTAGAGTTGCCACTAATGTTTTTGTTGAGGATGCAATACTTTAGTGAAAGTATTTAAATAGACATAGAAGAGTGCCTCAAACTTGGAATGCATTAAAAAACTTTTGAGAGATAAATTTGTTCCTAAATATCATGCTGATTATTTACTAGCTAGATTGCAACGTTTAAATCAAGGTAGTAGAACTGTAAGAGAATATTATCATGAATTGAAAACTCGTTTATTGCGTTGTGGTTTAGAGGAACATACTGAAGCTACAGAAAATAGATTCTTAAGTGGGCTTAATCAGAAAATTCAGGACCTTCTTGTTCATAAAGAATATAATTCTCTCTCTCATTTGTTTATACTTGCTTGTAAGGTTGAAAGTCAGATTGAGGAGAAATTAAGAATACATGATGATAGGAAACATGAGAACAAGCCTATGTTTGTGTCTTTTTCTATGACTAACGACTTGCAGGAAGTTGAGAACCATGCCGAAGAGGAGAATGAGTTGATTGAACCACCGACTCCATTGGTTGAGAAGGAAGATGAGGAGATGAAAGCACCTACATCATTTGAGGAGAGCCAAAAAGGTAAAGATCATGGTGCTATCATCACTCAAGGTGAGTATGCTTGTGAAGAACTACATTTGTCCACTGTTCATGCTATTTTAGAGCAGAAATTAGTGAAAAACAATTCTGATATGCATATATTTCAAGTAGAGAATTCAGACTACAATGATTTGAGTGCACCATGTGATAAAATTGTTGATTTGCCTGCTGTTTTGAGTGATTCATGTGATAAATTAATCACATATAATGATCATGTGGAATTGGTTAGACATATAGAAGTTTTGACTAAAATTTCTCCTACTAATTCTTTATGTTACATTATGTTGGATCTACCTATGAAATTGTCACATGCTATGGAAAAAATTTCTGAAATCGCATGTTCGAAATCCTTGTTTAGTGCCTACACCCATGGGTATAAGTTTAATTTAATTGGAGATTATGTTGTAGACAATCAATTTCTTGTATATCGAATATGCATAACTCGTGATCACATCGATGAATTGAAGCTTACTTTTTGGACAACAATTGTTGTGTGTTGAAACTTGTTCAATATGAGAGAAAAATAAAATTTTGTGCTCATCCGATGCCTATGTGTTCATCTCTTATTGCGTCATCTAGTATTGACAATCCGCGTCATGATGTTGAGGTATGGAAGAATTTACACATCTTTTCACCCTTGTTAGATGAATTTTCTATTGCTCGATTGAAATCTGATTATATGGATGAACTTTGTTTGATTCCAAAAGTTGTAGATTTACCCATATGTGCTACCACTACAAGTTTACAACTTCGTAGATTTGAATTGCATAAATACTTCACTTATATTTGCAAAACTAGTTGCAATAATTCCTATATGAGAAATTTTGTTTTACTCATTAACATATATGATTATTCTTGGGGTAATAATATAATGAGCTTTTATGATCGTTGTTGTTTTATAACATTAATTGTGTAACATCGAAGAACTGTTAAAACGGATGACATATACATATACCATGGATACACCTTGGCTTCTTTGTTACCCTATTTTAAGTCTATCAAAAGCTGAGGATGGCTTTGTTTTCAAGAAGGGGAGGATGATGAGGACATGACCCCTATAGATACAATCAAATTTGCTATGCTTGTTGTTCCAAATATAAGAGATCATACACTTCACTTAAATTATCAGGTGAACTCATTTTTAGGAGTGTCTTTATATTATATGAACTATATGATGCTACCTAATGATGAAAATATATATTTGTGTAGCACCACATCACTTTATGTCCAAGCTAAGCAAGAGTTTAAATTGGACACGTTCTGAAATCCAGTTCGGCCTCTGGAGACAACTCTGACTTCAAACAGGCATAACTTTCGCATACGAACTCCGTTTGAGGTCCACGAGTACTTGATTGAAAGCTTATCTCGTCCTCTTTCAAACGGATCCAGCCTCACCTCCAAATGCCTTCTATGCATACCGCAATCATCGAAAGAAGGTGTTGCATCACCTATTTGAGCCAAATTGGGCCTTGTAACCTATTTGGACCGGCCACCTCCTTGGCCACCTTCATATGAACAGTACCCATGAATAGTATCACCCTCTTAGCTCTTGGATATATGCGGCTCCCCCTCCCCTATATAAGGAGGCCGCACCTCTCTAGTTTTCTTGGATTTCGTTGAGTTAAGGTTTAGCCATTGTGCAAACTTCTGTTCTTCAGTTGTGTCAGACGACCACCTGTCAAGACAGCCTTCGGAATCCCACCTTATTAGTATTTCATAAATATTTGCAATACATTGGATTGCATTTTATCTTATTTTTGCATGTTCTTCGATTGCATGCAGGAATATGCCTTCGTGGTCAGGTTGATCGCGCTTCCAGCAAGGTCAATAACATCTCGGAGTTGGTTCAACGATTGCTAAGGCGCAAGCATCGTCGTACGGTTGTAGTCGGTTCGCGAGGGTCACCACCACCAAAATCGATATTTATCAATCTCATCAAATGATCGGGACACCCCGCCTCCATGATATGGTGTGGTACTACTGCAACTCGGTCGGACCAAGTTCTTGTTGGCGGTTCGTTTTTTACAGAAAGGCTCTTTTGGGGGCTTGTTTGCTCCCCTAGAAGTCTGGTAGTACCGCTATGCTATCGTGGAACTACCTCACCCCGGTCGAACCTCCTTTTAGTTAGCGGTACGATATTTCTAGTAGGGACTAGTTTTGGACCTCAAGAAGGAGCGGTCATACCGCCCTTGAGAATTGGAATAACCGGTGTGCGGAACTACCGCATGTTCAATGGCGGTAGTACAGTGTCATTTTCCAACGGCTCTTTCAGAGGCAGTTAATGCGTCTGCGCTAGCGTTAATGTACATTTTGGGAAGGTGCGGTAGTACCGGCCGATGAATGGAGGTACTACCGCTCGTGCTAAAAATTTCAGGGATTTGCTCCGAACAGTCGAATTTGATTGTGGGGGGTATAAATACCACTCTACCTACTCAAGGACAGTCAGGAGAGACTTCATTTAACATCTTTGAGCTTAGAGCATTCTCTCTACACCTCATATACACTTGTTGCATTCATTGTGAGATAGTTGAGGAAAATTCAAGTACATTCATTCTAGATTGATCCTTAGCACTTGATTGTCATCAAGCGAAGATTACGATTCATTACTCTTGGTGTTTGTCGACACCTAAACGGCTTGGCGGGAGTTTGTGCGGTGATCTCTTCAAGGAGATTGTGAAGAGGGCCGGTGCCAAATTGTGATTGGTTCAGTATTCGCCATCTTTGGACTGGAGGAAGAACAACCACTAGTGAAATCGAGGAAAGGCTTAATTTGTGGAGCCGGCTTAATTGGTTCAAGCTTCTTCAACGTGGACTAGTGAAGACCGACAAGTCTTCGATACCACAGGAAAAACTTTTTTGTCTTCATTGTGGTTAATTTTTGTCTTTACTATTCCTCATTTATATTTCTAGAAATTCACTTGTGCTTGACTTGCTTAGCTAGAATTGTTGTATCTAATCTTGTTTTTGCTAAGAAGCTTTGTTAGGACTATCTTGCTTAAAATTTTAAATTAGTCGATTATATTTAGAAACCTCATATTCACCCACCTCTAGTCGGTTATCCTTGATCGTACAACCTTTCAGAGTTCTCATGCCTAGTTCAATTAATTATGGTTTTTGTGTGATGAGCTTAAGTTTTGATATCTAGAACTCAAATAATATTTTAATAGAAAACTTAACTTAAGATTGGTGAATATATATCCTTGCATTTGTCTTTTTCTGTAGGAGAATTGTTGTGTTTCTTTAGTTGCATCTTCTTTCAATAAAGACAACCTTGATAAAATATTTGTCCCGGAAAACATCCCATGCTTTTGTTTCTTTGCTTAACAAGTTTGTTTGACATAAATGGATGGTTTCTGCATTATTGCAAGTTTACAACTTTGTCGTCTGACAGTGAACTAGCGGTCTAGATAGTACATGTGGAAAAATGGAGGGATATGTTCTTCTTTAACAAAGAAGTAATCTAGGCTGTCGATGCTGTGATAGGGGTAATCTATTTTGTAATCCGAATCCTAACAAAATTAAAATTCCTGGGAGGAAAATGTATCTTCTAGAACGGGCGATCTTGTTTTTTACCAGATCATATTCGTTTCTGAAACCTTTCTTACAGAAATGCCCATTTAGTATGTGTGGTATTTGGTACCTACGACATGTAGTATTGACTTTGAAATGTTTTGTTTGCATTATTGGATGTAGATGGATAAAGTTGTATGTAGGCAAAATGCATGCTAATTAGGCTGAAAATGAAAAAAATTAAAATTTTTTCACTTAATGCTAATCTCAACCATAATTGAGCATAAATGTGCATCAAAATGATTTTCAAATGAAGTTTAGGTCATTTGCTTATCATCTTCTTCATTTGATTTTTTTGCCTAATGTCTTTGGAGCTTTTGAGCGAAGTTTTTTCTCTAGTGTTGAGGTCCCTTCTATTCTGGCAACTTGGTCATGATCTTTTTCTTCATTTCTGGACCAAGTTTGTCTCTTTGCAAACTTCTTTTCTTTTAAAATCTTCAATTTGCATTTTGATATAGTTTGTCAACATATTCATCAAGGGGGAGATTGAGAGACCATGTGGAAGCCCTCTTCATGTTGTGATGAATAGTTGACAACATTTGGGACTTATTGATGGAGGTTCGATAGTTGTTAAAATTTGCGAAGTCAAGTTTTGAGTTTCACCTAGGTTGCATGGGATGTTATGATGCATGTTTTTACTAATGATGGTCAAGTGCGCGGTGCTTGTGCTAAGGAAATGATTTCTTCGTCTTTGTTGATTGCAGGTTGACTTGATGGCTTGGATGATCATCGACATGGGATCGGGAGCAAGCTTGGAGAGCTTGGCGTTCAGAACGATCATGGTAGTCGAGGAGATAATCGGGGATCAAGTCGGTCATGTAGATGGAGTCTTCGTGAAGATGGCATGAGACGGGTTCGTGCATTGGCTTGTAACAGCCCAAATTTCAGTAAAAATTAAAATTTAATTAATTTTGTGGAATTTTCTGAAATTTTAAAAGCTTTTTATAAATATTTTAAAGTCAAAACAAATTTATTCTCAAAGTTAAAAGCCAACATAAAGTTGAAAATAATTTTATTAAGTCCAAAATGATCATGGGAATTTCTGTGAATTATTCTATAATTTTTGGAATTATTCTGCTATTTTCTAAAAGCTTAATAGAATTACTAGAATTAAATCAATTGGAAAAAATCAAAAGAAATACTTCAAATAGTCTCGGGCCGAAACCCAAGTCTCGGCCCAAACCCCCTCGCAGACGCCCACCGCCCACGTGCCGTCGCGCCCGCCTCTCACCCTCTCCCACCGTCCGATTAAAATCGGACGGCTGCCAATCACCCACGTCTCTCTCTCTCTCCTTCCCTTCTCCGCCGTTGGATTAACATCCAACAGCCGTCGCGCCCGTTTTCTTCTCCACGTCACCCCGCCCGGTTTCGGCCGTCGGATCAAAATCCAACGGGCCACACTTCTTCTTCTTCCTCCCCTTCTTCTCCGCGTCACCCGTGAGTCCCCGCCATTCTCGCGCACGCCGAGCTCCTCTAAACGGCCTAATCTCAACCGCCCCGATCTCTTCGCGTACGTGTGCACGACCAAGTCCATCTCCGCCGCACTTCCCCCATGTTCTCCCCCTTCTCGGGCGGTTTCGCCACAACGCGCGCCGCGCGCCGCGATGACCCCACCTCGCCACGGCGTTTGGAGCACCTCGGCGCTATAAAAAGCGGCCGGTGCACATTGCTCCACCGATCCGCGCCCCACCCACTCTTCCTCTCTCGCCGCGAGCTCGTCGGAATTCGGTTTCGTCGCCGCCAAGCTCCGAGCTTCCGCCGCCGTTTGCGTCGCCGCCGTCGACGTCGAGCCCTCCGTCGACGAGATCGCCACATCATCGTCGTTCGGCGCGGACCTTCCCGCGGAGGACCCTACGCCTACCTCACGGAGCCGAGCAAACGCCACCGCCAAACCTCATCGCCGGCGACCAAAATGCCCCGCCCCGCCGCCCCAAGGTAGCGCATCAAGATCACCGTGTTCTGCTCTCGCTTTTGGTACCACTCACGCACCTTGCCGTGGTGTAGAACGCCGGCGACCCTCGGTCCCGACGCCGTCGCCGCCGTGCTTACGTGGTCGCCCACGTAGACGCCACGTCGGTGCCACCTCACTCGGAGCCGGCCATCGCCGCTGCGTGGCGCCACGTGAGCTACCGAGCCAGCACACCCGCGCACATGCACTGTTGCCATGAGCCGAGTTCACCATGGTCCGTTGACCGCCCGTGGACCTGGTCTTTGACCAAGGGGCCCACATGTCAGTGATTCTAGGATTTTTCTTTAGAAAAAGAATTCGGCCGGAAATTCAATTTTCCGTGAGCTGACGTCAGCTTTGCGCAATAAATAGATTTTTCAGTAGAAAAATAATTCAGGAAAATCAATTAAATTTCAGATTTAGGTTTAAAACTTCTAAAATTCATAACTTTTGCATATGAACTCCAAATTGGGTGATTCAAATTGCAAAATTTAAATAAAATTATAATCTAGCTAGCTAAACCAAAACATTTCAATTTGGAGTTATTTTGATCTATATTTTTGAATTTATTTGAATTTGAATATTGAATTTATCGTATTTTCGCGTTTAGACTTCGACGACTCCGGAGAGTTCGATCAATCTGAAGATTTAGAATTCCAAGGCATCGACGAAGGCAAGTTACACCATTGACCATATTGCCCCTAGTAATTTTAAGTTATTTTCAGTTTTTAAATTCTTTATCGCATGCATATGTTGTTATAAATATTTTAATATCCTGTTTTACATATAGTTAATTCCATGTGTTATAGTATGGCCAATTTGAATGTTGTATCTGACTACCTTGATACCATAGGCAAGATATTACCAAAATTAAATATATGCTTAGCCAAGCTTAGTTCACACTTACAGAATTTGGGAGGGTTTATACCAAATTTCTACAAATTTGTTTCAAACTTGATATTGTGGTATTGTCTTACCATATGGGTTTATAAATGGAGTTTCTTTCAAAATAAAAATAAAAAATGGGTTTGGACTTGGGTGAAATGGTCGGAATGGTGGGTGCAGGTTTATGCACGGGATTGATCTGGTTAAGATTAAGGCCCATGGGTTGTAGGAATGACGCCCAAGTCAATTGAGGACCGGTCTTTGAGCCGCTTATTGCTATGCCATATAGTACTACCACATTTCCTGTATGGGCAGGATTTGGCTAATTAATTTGTGATGTTCTAGTGTATTTATGTCATGTGATTATGTGGGTGTCGGTTAGACGTTTTATTCCCACTTGGCGCAAGAGGGGGCTTTCGGAGGACGGTTAGTCCAAAGGGGCGAAACCTTAGCGGGCATGAGTACATTAGGATAGAACATTGTAAAGGCCTCATGGTAATTGCTCATTCACACGCCTACAGAAGCGTGAATTGGCCGACATAACGAGCATGTCACCTCGTGTAGGTAAAGTTGTACCAACTCTGCGAGTAGAAACTATTCGAATAGCGCGTCATGATCATGGACATGCTAGCGGGGCCACTTAAAGTTAAATTGCTTTTGGTTTTTAAATGTTTTATTAAATGCTGAGGATGGTCAATCCTTATGAAAAATTGGGCGGGAAGCCAAGTGTTAGGAGGGAATCCTTCACTAAATCATTGGAGGTTATCCACAATGCAATATTGTCATTTCAAAATATGATTTTAGTCTTAGTATAAAACTGCCTTAGAAATTACTATGATTATTTACACTGAAAATGCTGTTTATGCAAAACAACCCCTGCCATACTCACTTGTTACCTTATGCATGCATTTTAAATTCAATATTGGGTGTAACTTGCGAGCACGGAAGTTGTGCTCATCCTTGCTGAATAAATCTTATTCAGGAGAAGATTTCTTTCCCGATGGTGAGGATCCGGACGAGTAGGCCTTGACCCAGACGATTGCCTGTGGCGCATCGTGTGGCTCACCTATATTATCATGTTTCCGCTGTGTTTATTATTTGATATTTGTTATTGTTGTTCAGAACTCAGTTGTATTAAACAATTATTTATTTAATGTCATTTACGCTTTCGTGATATGAATGTGATATCCATTTTGTGAGACTGTGTACGCTGGAAATCCTGGACCGGTGTTTGAACACAGAGAATTCGGGATCCTTCGTTCCCGGGTTCGATAAAAGTGGTATCAGAGCCATATCGACTGTAGGTCATGGCCCACGGTAGAATTGGTAAAACCATTAAGGATTATTTTAAAAAATTTACAAAATATTTACTTGTCTTCCAGAGTCTTACTCTTCCTTTCTCTGTTAAAAGATTTCTAAACTCTTGTCTCTTCTAAAATTGTAGATGGTCGAGAGACCAACCCGCATCTCCCATGGGATCTTTGCTGGAGAATGGTCGGATATTCTATGGAAGATGATGCAGCATTTAAGTTTCAAGAAGAGGCCCACATACCAAGGATACAAGTATATTGTGGGACAGTAGGAGCGCTGGAGAGTGGAGGTTATCCTCTACTCTAACTTGTCGCCGGATACGAGTTTCCACATCTTCGACGCCCCAATGCGTCGGGAGACTTTCACTGACGGCATCCAGGACGCAGCAAGAGAAGCCGTCCGTCGACTTCGCTATACTTATGATGCCCACCTGCGGGATACTGCATTCCAGTACTATCCCATGCACATCCCCACTGGCTAGGCGGTGCTTTTTCGATCGAGAATGAGGATATGCCGGAGATCACCCATCAGGTGGAACTAGCCAAGGCGATGGACTACGCCTATGGCAATACCCTGGACGAACTGTATCTAGTCCAAGGGAGGTTAGAAGTAGCAGAGGAGAAGTTGAGGGCAACCGAAGCAGAATTAGCCCTCTACAAGGCAGGCCAAGGCAGCACCTGCAACTCCCCTGACTACACCCCATCCACCCCATAGATATTTGCTTCCACCATTTTAGATATTTGCTTTCACTTTAGTTGTCGATTAGCTGTGAATTATGAGCTACTAACCTTCTGTGGTAGCCATAATCAAATGAATAAAATAAATAACTACTTGGAAAAAGAAAAAAAAATGATTCTTTGTCTTGTATTTGTGTGCTTTTTGGGCTAATATAAACTTAATTCCCCTTAGCGCTATCTTTTCTTTTCTTTCCTAAGTCTTTGGAAAATTCAGCAGATGGTGGCCACCCGCACAGGAAGTGGCAGCGTTCAAGGCCAGGGAAATGAAAATGCCGACCATCAAGGGCAACCTGTTCAGCAGCCTCCCCCACCGCCAGCGGCAGGACTAGACTGGCAATAGATGATGGCAAACCAGACCCACCTCATCGACTTGTTGGCGGTCCTCAACAATTCCACGAGAACTCGGGCGCGGCGGCGTACCACCACCGCAACACGGACACGGCACACCCTCCTCGGCGGGTGACCATGTCGAGTTCATGCGCATGCGCTCTCCGACATTCTCCAGCAGCACCGAGTCGATGGATGCTGACGATTGGCTTCGTGCCATCGGGAAGAAGCTGGACATCGCCCAGTGCACCGACCGCGAGAGGGTCCTATTCGCTTCCCATCACTCAATGGACCGGCCGGGTGGTGGGACAACCGCATCTCCACGCCAATGCCGTGCCATCTCGTGGGGCGAGTTCGTCAGAGCCTTCCATCATGCCCACATCCCTGCCGGCCAGATGACGTTGAAGAAGAAGGAGTTTCATGCGCTCCGCCAGGGAAATCGCTCGATGAGCGAGTACCTCCACCGGTTTAACCAGCTGGCTCGCTACGCTCCAGCTGATGTAGCCCGGGACGAGGACCGACAAGAGAGATTCATGGAGGGACTAAATGATGATATCTCCGTCCAACTGATCTCCCAGAACTTCACCGACTTTCAACAATTGGTGGACAAGGCGATCCGCCAGGAGGCCAAGCACCATGAGATGGAGAACCGCAAGTGGAGGATGGCAGCCCAGAGGTTCAATGCAGGAGGCCTTCCCAAGCCTCGATTCATTCAGCCGCAGCCACCACAGCGTGGAAAGTTCTAGTCTTCCACCTCCCGAGTTCCAGTGCAGAACCAGCGCCCCAAAACCTCTAACTTCCGCGGCGCATCAACCGGAGGGTAGTTTTAGCAGAAGAGCTCCGCTCCTCGGTGCGAGGTGACTGTTTCCATCGCAGCGAAATAGGGCACTCGCCAACCGATGCCCCAAGAAGCGAGCGTGGCGTCTTCCAAGCCAAAGACAAGGAGCCACGACCATCGGCGGCATTGCAAAGCCGTCGGGACAATTTATCAAGGGCGTGTGAACCACGTCACGGTGAGGAAGCCTGAGCGGCGCGGATGTTGTGCTTGGTATGTTTCTTGTCAATTCAATACCGGCTTGATGCTATTTGATTATGGAGCTTCGCATTCTTTTGTATCAAATAAGTTTATGGGCAAAAATGGGTTACCTATATCTCCCTTAACCAATCCTATGATAATCCATTCCCCGGGCGCAGAAATGAGAACTAGTTTGTTTTGCCCGAACCTCACTCTTGAAATATCCGGAGAATCCTTCCTAACAGACTTGATAGTCTTGCATTCCCAAGGGTTAGATGTAATTCTTGGAATGGACTGGTTAGCCAAGAATCATGAACAAATAGATTGTGCCAATAGGTCTATCATTCTCACTAGTGGAGAAGGAATTTCAGTTGAGTTCAAACCCAAGACCTGCACCAAAGAAGGTTCCATCCTCACCAACATGAAGGAAGTGAAACTTGAAGATATACCTGTAGTCCGAGAATATTATGATGTCTTTTCTGATGATCTACCTGGCATGCCACCAGATAGGGACGTAATGTTCTTAATTGACTTAGTCCCAGGGACAGCTCCAATATCGAAGCGACCCTATAGAATGCCAGCTAATGAGTTAGCAGAATTGAAGAAACAGATTGAAGAATTGCGAAGCAAAGGGTACATCCGACCCAGTTCATCACCTTGGGGAGCACCAGTGTTGTTCGTCAAGAAAAAGGACAATAGCATGAGGATGTGTGTTGATTACAGATCACTCAATGAGGTGACGATCAAGAACAAGTACCCGTTACCCAGGATAGATGATTTGTTCGATCAGTTGAAAGGAGCAAGTGTCTTCTCAAAGATTGATTTGAGATCTGGCTATCACCAACTGAAGATCAGACCAGAAGATATTCCGAAGACAGCCTTCACCACCAGATATGGACTGTATGAGTTTACTGTGATATCTTTCGGTTTGACAAACGCCCCTGCTTATTTCATGAATATGATGAACAAAGTGTTCATGGAATTCTTGGATAAGTTTGTGGTTGTTTTCATCGATGACATTCTCATTTACTCGAAGGATGAAGAAGAACACGAGAAGCATATCAGAATGATACTGGACAAGCTCAGAGAGCACCAACTCTATGCCAAATTCAGCAAAAGTGAATTTTGGCTAAGTCAAGTGGCATTCCTTGGACATATTGTGTCGCGGGAGGAATTGCGATAGATCCTACCAAGGTTGAAGCGATGTCAGTTGGAAGCAACCGGGATACCACCGAGGTGAGAAGTTTCCTTGGACTAGCGGGTTATTACGCAGTTCATTGAAAATTTCTCTAAGATTGCAAGACCCATGACTCAACTTCTGAAGAAGGAAAAGAAGTTTGAATGGACAGATGCCTGTGAAGAAAGTTTCCAAGACCTGAAGAGGAGATTAGTCTCAGCACCTGTGCTAGTCTTGCCCAATATCCGAAAGGATTTCGAGATTTTCTGCGACGCATCCCGTCAAGGTATCGGATGTGTATTAATGCAGGAAGGCAAAGTAGTGGCTTATGCATCCAGACAGTTGAGGCCACATGAAGGGAATTATCCGACACATGATCTGGAGTTAGCAGCAATTGTGCATGCTTTCAAGATCTGGCGACACTATCTCATTGGCAATCGCTGTGAGATTTTCACGGATCACAAGAGTCTGAAATATATCTTCACGTAGGCATAATTAAACATTCGATAGAGAAGATGGCTAGAATTGATAAAGGATTATGATCTTGGGATCCACTATCATCCGGGCAAAGCAAATGTAGTTGCAGATGCCTTGAGCAGAAAGGCCTATTGTAATACCATGATGGTGCAGAAGGATCAGCCAGAACTACATGAAGAATTGAAGCGTCTAAACTTGGAGATTGTCAGTCAAGGTTGTGTGAATGCTTTGGAAGTACAACTAACTCTTCAAGGTTAGATCAGAGAGAAACAGCTAGAAGATGATGACATCAAGGAGATCAAGAAGAATATGCGAAGAGGTAAGGCTCCAGGATTCGCTGAAGATGAACAAGGAACTGTGTGGTTTGGGAACCGCATTTGTGTACCTAACCAACGAGGAGTTAAAGCATCATTCGAAGGAGGCTCATGAAACGCCTTACTCCATTCACCGGAAGCACCAAGATGTACCGGGATCTGAAGGAGAAATCGGTGGGTCAGCATGAAGCGAGAAATTGCTGAGTTCGTTGCTCGCTGTGATGTGTGTCAGCGAGTTAAGGCAGAACATCAGCGACCAGCTGGATTGTTGTAGCCACTACCAATTCCAGAATGGAAGTGGGAAGAAATTGGCATGGATTTCATCACCGGACTTCCTAAGACCCAATCAGGATATGATTCTATCTGGGTGATAATTGATCGGTTGACTAAGGTAGCACACTTCATCCCCGTGAAGACTACATACAGAAGCAGCCAGTTAGCAGAATTATATGTGGCCAGGATTGTTTGTCTGCACGGTGTACCCAAGAAGATCGTGTCCGACAGAGGTTCCCAATTTACATCAAGATTCCGCGAGTGCGCATGAAGCCTTAGGGACGAGACTCAATTTCAAGATCTGACCTATCATCTCGAGACAGATGGCCGCGAACGCACCAACCAAGTTCTTGAAGACATGCTCCGAGCACGTGCCCTGGAATTTGGACAAAGTTGGGACAAGAATTTGTCGTATACAGAATTCTCGTATAACAATAGCTATCAAGCTAGCTTGCAAATGGCTCCATTTGAAGCTTTGTATGGCAGAAAATGCAGGACTCCACTCCTATGGGATGAAGTAGGGGAACATCAACTCTTTGGACCTGAGTTAATTAAGGATGCAGAAAGTAAGGTAAAGGCCATAAGAGAACATCTGAGAGTGGCACAAACACGACAAAAGAGTTATGCTGATAATCAACGGAGGGATTTAAACTTTGAGGTAGGAGACTTGGTGTATCTCATAGTCACTCCACTCAGAGGAGTAAGAAGATTCCGGACAAAAGGAAAACTCGCACCTAGGTTTGTGGGACCATACAAAATTCTAGCTAAAAGAGGTGAGGTGGCATATCAGCTTGAACTGCCAGAAGCCTTGTCAGCAGTGCACAATGTCTTCCATGTGTCCCAATTGAGGAAATGCCTGCAAGCGCCAGAAGACCATACCTTCCTGGAAAGCTTCGATCTTCGGGAAGATCTCACCTACGTGGAGCGACCAATCAAGATTCTGGACGTCGCAGAGCGTGTCACCAGAAGCAGAATCATCAGATCATACAAGGTACAATGGAGTCATCACCCAGAGAGTGAAGCCACAAGGGAAAAAGAAGAAGACCTCAGGACCAACTACCCCGACCTGTTTGCCGACCAAGCCTGAATCTCGGGGTCGAGATTCTCTTAAGGGGGGTAGGTTTGTAACAGCCCAAATTTCAGTAAAAATTAAAATTTAATTAATTTTGTGGAATTTTCTGAAATTTTAAAAGCTTTTTATAAATATTTTAAACTCAAAACAAATTTATTCTCAAAGTTAAAAGCCAACATAAAGTTGGAAATAATTTTATTAAGTCCAAAATGATCATGGGAATTTCTGTGAATTATTCCATAATTTTTGGAATTATTCTGCTATTTTCTAAAAGCTTAATAGAATTACTAGAATTAAATCAATTGGAAAAATCAAAAGAAATACTTCAAATAGTCTCGGGCCGAAACCCAAGTCTCGGCCCAAACCCCCCTCGCGCGCACGGCCCACCGGCCCAGCCGTCCGCACCCGCCTCTCACCCTCTCCCACCGTCCGATTAAAATCGGACGGCTGCCAATCACCCACGTCTCTCTCTCTTTCCTTCCCTTCTCCGCCGTTGGATTAACATCCAACAGCCGCCGCGCCCGTTTTCTTCTCCACGTCACCCCGCCCGATTTCGGCCGTCGGATCAAAATCCAACGGGCCGCACTTCTTCTTCTTCCTCCCCTTCTTCTCCGCGTCGCGCGAGTCCCCGCCATTCTCGCGCACGCCGAGCTCCTCTAAACGGCCTAATCTCAACCGCCTCGATCTCTTCGCGTACGTGTGCACGACCGCGTCCATCTCCGCCGCACTTCCCCCATGTTCTCCCCCCTTCTCCGGGACGGTTTCGCCCACAAGGCCGCAACCGCCGCCGCATGACCCCCACCTCCGCCACGACGTTCTGGAGCACCTCGGCGCCTATAAAAGGCAGCCCCGGGTGCGCATTGCTCCACCAGTCCCGACGCCCCACCCACTCTTCCTCTCTCGCCGCGAGCTCGTCGGAATTCCAGTTTTCGTCGCCGCCAAGCTCCGAGCTTCCGCCGCCTTTTGCGTCGCCGCCGTCGACGTTGAGCCCCCTCCGTCGTCACCTACAGCATCGCCACATCATCGACGTTCCAGTGCGCACCTTCACTTCGCCGGAGGACCCTCGGAATGCCTACCTCACCGGAGCCGAGCAAATGCCACCGCCAAACCTCATCGCCGACGACCAAAACGCCCCGCCCCGCCGCCCCAAGGTAGCGCATCAAGATCCCCGTGTTCTGCTCTCGCTTTTGGTACCACTCACGCACCTCGCCGTGGTGTAGAACGCCGGCGACCCTCGGTCCCGACGCCGTCGCCGCCGTGCTTACGTGGCTCGCCCACGTAGACGCCGCGTCGGTGCCACCTCGACTCGAGCCCGCATCGCTGCGTGGCGCCACGTGAGCTACCGAGCCAGCACATCCGCGCACATGCACTGTTGCCGTGAGCCGAGTTCACCATGGTCCGTTGACCGCCCGTGGACCTGGTCTTTGACCAAGGGCCCACATGTCGATGATTCTAGGATTTTCTTTAGAAAGAATTCGGCCGGAAATTCAATTTTCCGTGAGCTGACGTCAGCTTTGCGCAATAAATAGATTTTTCAGTAGAAAAATAATTCGGGAAAATCAATTAAATTTCAGATTTAGGTTTAAAACTTCTAAAATTCATAACTTTTGCATATGAACTCCAAATTGGGTGATTCAAATTGCAAAATTTATATAAAATTATAATCTAGCTAGCTAAACCAAAACATTTCAATTTGGAGTTATTTTGATCTATGTTTTTGAATTTATTTGAATTTGAATATTGAATTTGTCGTATTTTCGCGTTTAGACTTCGACGACTCCGGAGAGTTCGATCAATCTGAAGATTTAGAATTCCAAGGCATCGACGAAGGCAAGTTACACCATTGACCATATTGCCCCCAGTAATTTTAAGTTATTTTCAGTTTTTAAATTCTTTATCGCATGCATATGTTGTTATAAATATTTTAATATCCTGTTTTACATATAGTTAATTCCATGTGTTATAGTATGACCAATTTGAATGTTGTATCTGACTACCTTGATACCATAGGCAAGATATTACCAAAATTAAACATATGCTTAGCCAAGCTTAGTTCACACTTACAGAATTTGGGAGGGTTTATACCAAATTTCTACAAATTTGTTTCAAACTTGATATTGTGGTATTGTCTTACCACATGGGTTTATAAATGGAGTTTCTTTCAAAATAAAAATAAAAAATGGGTTTGGACTTGGGTGAAATGGTCGGAATGGTGGGTGCAGGTTTATGCACGGGATTGATCTGGTTAAGATTAAGGCCCATGGGTTGTAGGAATGACGCCCAAGTCAATTGAGGACCGGTCTTTGAGCCGCTTATTGCTATTCCATATAGTACTACCACATGTCCTGTATGGGCAGGATTTGGCTAATTAATTTGTGATGTTCTAGTGTATTTATGTTATGTGATTATGTGGGTGTCGGTTAGACGTTTTATTCCCACTTGGCGGAAGAGGGGGCTTTCGGAGGACGGTTAGTCCAAAGGGGCGAAACCTTAGCGGGCATGAGTACATTAGGATAGAACATTGTAAAGGCCTCATGGTAATTGCTCAGTCACACGCCTACGGAAGCGTGAATTGGCCGACATAACGAGCATGTCACCTCGTGTGGGTAAAGTTGTACCAACTCTGCAGAGTAGAAACTATTCGAATAGCCGCGTCCGCGGTCATGGACATGCTAGCAGGGCCACTTAAAGTTAGAATTGCTTTTGGTTTTTAAATGTTTTATTAAATGCCGAGGATGGTCAATCCTTATGAAAAATTGGGCGGGAAGCCAAGTGTTAGGAGGGAATCCTTCACTAAATCATTGGAGGTTATCCACAATGCAATATTGTCATTTCAAAATATGATTTTAGTCTTAGTATAAAGCGCCTTAGAAATTACTATGATTATTTATCTTGAAAATTTGTTTATGCAAAACAACCCTGCCATACTCACTTGTTACCTTATGCATGCATTTTAAATTCAATATTGGGTGTAACTTGCGAGCACGGAAGTTGTGCTCATCCTTCTTTGAATAAATCTTATTCAGGAGAAGATTTCTTTCCCGATGGTGAGGATCCGGACGAGTAGACCTTGACCCAGACGATTGCATGTGGCGCATCGTGTGGCTCACCTATATTATCATGTTTCCGCTGTGTTTATTATTTGATATTTGTTATTGTTGTTCAGAACTCAGTTGTATTAAACAATTATTTATTTAATGTCATTTACGCTTTCGTGATATGAATGTGATATCCATTTTGTGAGACTGTGTACGCTGGAAATCCTGGACCGGTGTTTGAACACAGAGAATTCGGGATCCATCGTTCCCGGGTTCGGCATGGCTCAGGGTGACTTGGCAGTGTTTAAGTGTCGGCAAGGCGTTCCGAGGGTGTTCGGAGCTCGAGACACAAGGCGGGGACATGACAAGTCAACGAGGAGCAAAGACCGTCAAGGTATAGCAGCATGGTAGCTCTAGTTGGCTTATGTTGACCAAAATCAACATAAGGGCATTGATGTAACTATACCTAGTCAAGAGGGGTATTCTAGGCAAGGGGTAGAGTTGGCTAAACCCTAAGTGGATATGAATGAGTGGAGAGAGTTAATCTTGGCCCTTAAGGTGATCTAAGGGTTGAGGTTGCTCCCATAGGGCTATAAATAGAGTGGTAGAGATATGTCTCCACCACGAAGTCTTGGGGAAGGATTTAGGGTTTTCCTTATGTTCCTTTGAGCTTTGCCCACCATGAAGTGTGGCTTTGTAATCCTTCCTCTTGAAGCAATGAAAGTTCCTCTCGAAGCAATGAAAGTTTCAAGTTCTTGCATTTTCTAAAATTTATTTTATTTCTTGCAATTTCTTGTCTTCTTTTGTTGCAACTTGAGCTTTTCTTCCCCTCCTTCTACTTGCTGTAGTTCTATTGGATCTAGGACGTGTAAAAGGTTGAGAAGTTCATCAAGAACATTGTTCCAACCCAACAAGATCCATTAGAATTCATTCTTGCTCAAGTTGTGTTTCCATTAACCGTGTTCTTGAGCTGAAATTGTTGTTTTTGATGCAACTTGAACTATTTGCATGAAAGGTTGAGACTTTGGGCATATCTTTGCAATTCCTTTTGTAATCATAGCCTCAAGATCATTTCCTAGCCATGGTTCAAGTTTCATCAATTTTCGATGAGTATATCTTGAGTTGAGGTTTGTTCACAGCTAAGTTTCTGAAATTCCAGATTTGATGCAACATAATCTTGAAGCATGATAGGTCTCTTTCTTGGGCTTTATTCTGCAATTCCATTTGGAATCATAACCCTAAGGACCTCATCTTGCTATGTTTCAAGTTTCATCAATTTTTGTTAAGTAGATCTTGAGTTCTTGAGGTTTCTTAGCGGTGAAATTTCTGAAATTCCAGATTTGCTGAAATTGTTGTTTTGATGCAACGTGAATATTAAGCAAGAAAGGTCTATCTCTTGGGGTTTATTTTGGAATTCCTTTTGGAATCATAACTCTGAGGACCTCATCTTGCTATGGTTCAAGTTTCATCAATTTTGGTTGAATAGATATCGAGTTCTTGAGGTTTCTTAGCAGCTAAGTTTCTGAAATTCCAGATTTTCTGAAATTGCTATCTGAAATTCATGTTCTTATTCACTCTGTTTTTAGTATACTCTTGGTGTTCTTGAACCTAGTATCTTACTAATAGCACTAGAGTTCAAGAGAAGAAATACTTGAGTGGGAGAAATTTAATTTGCGCCTATTCACCCCCCTCTAGTCGCCATAACCGATCCTTCAACTCCAATGCAACATATGGGTTTCTATCGATGCGGGCGACTCGTAGTTAATACACAATATTAGAAAACGTCTCGTAGGACTTAGTCGTGCTGGCATACCTATGGAAGTGTGCTTAATCATGTGGCAAAAAAGTGGTCTGACATGTGGGTACATTGGTACACCTCTGTAGGGTTAAATCTATTCGAATAGCCTCGTCCTAGGTTATGGACATGCTTGATAAGGTCGTGCAAGAATTAAACTATAATATTTTTTTTATTAAAACTTGAATTGGGTGGTACGAATGGGGAATTCGTGCTATGCTGTGGTGGCTATTGGGTTAGTAACCTCTAGGTTGTTATTTATGTTACTTATTGTTGTCTCGCTGTTATTTCAATAATTAAAAACAGATTTGACAAATTTCCTTCAATCTATTACAATATTGCAAATGAAAATGGCTTTATGCGTCCTATGAACCATATGACCATCTCCTTTGTTTCAGCTTGCATGTAGTTATGTATAGATTTGTTACTCGTAAGACTTGTAAGTACATTTTTGTACTCAGTTGCATTGCTTATTTGTTGCAGAGGAAGTTGATCCCCAAGGGGTTAGCTTTTGTGAGACGAACTACGTGTTGGACGACTAGCTTCGCGGCCCAGTCGGTTGCCATGTGGGTTATGGCAAACCGATTGGCTTGTGTTATCGCCATCTTATGGAACTTTTGCTTTCGATGTTATTTATGCTATTATGGAGTCATTTGGCCGGTTGGCCCCTTTTGTAATAACTCTATTTATGTATGTCTTTTGCTTTAGACTTGATACTGTAATCTTGTATGGAAATAATGTATGATTTTGTAAAGATGTATGTGTACTGCAATTCTAGGAAGTACATGTCCATCGAGGTCTAGGATATTTGATTGGTAATACTAGAATCATTGGAAAGTTAAGTATTACGAGTTAAATACCCCGGGTCCTCACATGAAGACTCACCCGACCACCTTCTCCATCTCCCCTGAGCCTCTGGACGCAGATGATTGGCTGCGGTCAACAGAAAAGAAGCTTGACATTGCTCGTTTTGAAGACCGTGAGAAGGTCTTGTTTGCCTCACACCGTTGGGGGCGGCGCTGCAGAATCTTTGGGACACCTTTGTGCCGCTCATGTTGGCCCCAGAGGATCACATGGGCTGAATTCTCAAGCAACTTTCCGCCACACCCATGTCTCGATGGGAAGATAGAGATGAAGAAGAATGAATTTGGGACCTCAAGAAAGGGAATATGTCTATGAGTGATTATCTTACCAAGTTCACACAGCTATCTCGTTATGCCAAAGAGGATGTCGTCACTGATAATGCACGCCAGAAGCGCTTCAAGTGAGGTCTCCACTCTAGCTTGAAAGTCCAAGTAGTGGGCAATGATTACCCTAATTTCCAGCACATGGTGAACAAAGCTATGCTTATTGAGGAATCTTGCCGAGAGCTCTCTGAGTCTTATAAGAGGAATATGTCGCATTCTAGTGCTCATCAAGGACCTTCTCAGCGTGCCAGAACATTTGTGTAGCACCAACCTCAGCGCCAAGGACCTCCCTCTGCCCAGACCTCCCACTCACCTGCCCCAAGTCTTCGCCGCAACACCAGCTCCCAGTAGCCCTGAAGCAATGTTAGTTCCGCAACTGGGGTCACTTGTTTCAAATGTCACCAAGTGGGGCACTATGCCAACCAGTGCCCACAGAAGTCAGGACAAGTTCAAGTTGGGACCTCCCCAACCCAGGACCTCCCAACCCGGAGCAGGACGTGGAGCGCCCCAAGTCACAGGACCTCCCCAAGTCAGGACCTCCCAACCTTATGGGAGAGGTCATGTGAACCATGTTGTAGTGGAGGAAGTTTAGACCTCCCTAAATGTTGTGCTAGGTAAGTTCCTAGTCAATTCCGTGCCAGCTGCTGTTTTGTTCGATTCTAGGGCTTCGTATTCGTTTATTTCTCAGAGTTTTGCTGCAAGGCACCAGTTTAAAGTTGCAACTCTTAAAGCTACCTTGTTGGTCCAATCCCCCGGTTCGGAGTTAAGCACGAACCAGGGTTGTCCACAAGTTAAATTGGTCATAGAAAGAGTAGAATTTCTAGCCAACCTCATCCTCCTGGATACCAAGTCCCTAGATGTGATCTTGGGTATGGATTGGCTTGCGGACCACCATGCGATGTTAGATTGTAGTGGCCGAAGCATCTCTTTGATTAACCCCAGTGGAGTCACAGTGAAATTTGAAGCCTCTTTGGTGAAGCTTGATGGAGTTCTAGCTTGCAGTGCTCAAGTAGTGTCTTTGGAAGATGTCCTAGTGGTCCGAGAGTTTCCTGATGTCTTTCCGATGAGCTCCCAGGGATGCCAAAAATAGGGACCTGGAGTTTGTCATTAACCTTGTTCCAGGACCTCCCCACATCCAAAAGACCTTATAGGTTGCATGTTGATGACCGGTAGAGTGAAGTAGCAGTTGAAGACAAGTTGAGCAAAGGTTTCATCAGGCCTAGCTCCTCACCTTGGGGAGCTCCGGTGATTTTTGTTGCCAAGAAGGATGGTACTCAGTGAATATGTGTGGATTACCGTGCTCTAAATGAGATTACCATCAAGAATAAGTATCCTCTACCAAGGATTGATGACCTGTTTGATCAACTAAAAGGATCTGGAGTGTTCTTAAAGCTAGATTTGAGTTCAGAGTATCATCAGCTCAAGATCCGCGAAGAAGACATCCCTAAGACAGCTGTTTCAACTCGGTATGGGCTGTTTGAGTTCACTATCATGTCTTTTGGACTGACCAACACCCTTGCCTATTTTATGAACTTAATGAATAGAGTGTTCGTGGAATACCTAGGTAAGTTTGTCATTGTCTTCATCGATGACATCCTGGTGTACACCAAAAGTGAAGAAGAGCATGCAGAGCATCTTTACTTGGTTTTGGAAAAGCTTATAGCCCACCAACTTTTTGCTAAGTTTAGTAAGTGTGAGTTTTGGTTGAGGGAAGTGGTCTTTTTAGGACATGTTGTGTCCGAAAAAGAAGTCTCTGTCAACCCTAGTAAGATCCAAGACGTGCTCAATTGGGAGTCCCCTAAGTCAGTGCCTCAGACCCGAAGTTTCCTTGGGATGGTATGGTATTACCGAAGGTTCATAGAAGGGTTTTCTCAAATATCAAGACTTCTCACCCAGTTATTGAAGAAGGAAAAGAAGTTCTCTTGGACCACCGAGTGTGAGCAAAGCTTTCAAGAACTCAAAAGGCGGTTGACTAGCGCACTTTGTCTTTGATTTTGCGACGTCCAAAAGGACTTTGAGGCCTTTTGTGATGCATCGCGACAAGGTCTTGGATGCGTCTTGATGCAAGAAAAGAGGGTGGTAGCCTATGCCTCTCGGCAGTTACAACCTCATGAAGCAAATTACCCTACTCACGACCGAGAGCTAGCTACCGTAGTGCATGCTTTGAAGATTTGACGGCATTACCTCATTGGTAACCGTTGTGAGGTCTACACCGATCACAAGAGCTTAAAGTATATCTTTACACAAGCTGATTTGAACTTGAGGCAGAGAAGGTGGTTAGAACTAATCAAGGATTACAATGTGGGAATTCATTATCACCTTAGCAAGGCCAACGTAGTAGCCGATGCTCGACGAGCAGAAGGTCTATAGCAGCACCTTGATGGTCAAAGAAAATCAACCAACTTTGAACGAAGAATTCCAAAATCTTAGGCTAGAGATAGTTGAAGAAGGGTTTTTAGCAGCTCTAGAGTTGCAGCCTACCTTACAAAGTCAGATCAGAGCAACTCAAGTTACTGATGCCGACATTCAAGAGATCAAGACCAACATGAAAAAGGGGAGATCTTTAAGGTTTTCGGAAGATGAGCAGGGAACTGTCTGATTCGACGAGAGGTTGTGTGTCCCGAACCACCCAGAGCTCAAGGAGGTGCTCCTCAAAGAAGCTCATGAAGCCCTATACTCCATTCACCCTAGAGCTACAAAGATGTATCAAGATGTCAAGAAAATGTACCGGTGGCCTAGCAAGAAACGAGAAATTGCGGAGTACGTGGCCAAGTGTGACACTTGTCAAAAGGTTAAGGCCGTGCACCAAAGACCTAGAGGTCTTTTGGTACCCTCGCCCATACCCGAGTGGAAATGGGAGGAGGTTGGAATGGATTTTATAACTGGTCTGCCTAGAACCCAAGCTGGTTTTGACTCCATTTGGGTGGTCGTGGATCGTCTAACTAAAGTCGCTCATTTTATCCCCGTTAAGACCACCTATTCTTGAGATAAGTTAGCAGAGCTCTACATGGCAAAAATTGTGTGTCTACATGGTGTGCCAAAGAAGATCGTGTCGGATAGAGGATCTCAGTTCACCTCCAAGTTTTGGCAAAAGTTGCATGATGTTTTGGGCACAAACCTCAACTTTAGCACAGCTTATCACCCACAGACCAATGGCCAAACCGAAAGAGTTAACCAAGTCCTTGAGGATATGCTAAGAGCTTGTGCTCTGAAAAAGCAAGCTAGTTGGGATCGGATGCTACCCTATGCTGAGTTCTCTTACAACAATAGCTACCAAGCAAGTCTCCAGATGTCCTATTTTGGAGCTCTTTATGGAAGGAAGTGTAGGACACCCTTGTACTGGACAGAATCTGGGGAAGGTCAAGTTCTTAGACCGGATCTCTTGAAAGAAGTTGAAGACCAAGTGAGATCAATAA
This sequence comes from Ampelocalamus luodianensis, assembly GCA_036346255.1. Taxonomy (NCBI): domain Eukaryota; kingdom Viridiplantae; phylum Streptophyta; class Magnoliopsida; order Poales; family Poaceae; genus Ampelocalamus; species Ampelocalamus luodianensis. The sequence continues at coordinate 29,328,162 of CM070619.1, forward strand.
GAGAGAAACTAAAGACTGCTCAGACCCGACAGAAAAGCTATGTTGACAATCGACGTCGAGATCTAGCCTTCGCTCCTGGAGATCAAGTATACCTTAAAGTGTCACCTCTTAATGGAATGCACCGTTTCAGAGTCAGTGGAAAGCTTGCACCAAGATTCATTGGACCTTTTCCAATTCTTGCCCGAAGAGGAGAAGTTGCCTACAAGATAGACCTCCACTCTCAGCTATTTGGAGTGCACAATATCTTCAATGTGTCGCAATTGAAGAAATGCTTGTGAGTGCCAGAAGAGCAGATGCCTTTAGAAGCCCTGAACCTCCAAGAAGACCTCACTTACCAAGAACAACCTATCAAGATCTTGGGCGTGTGCGAGTGGGTCACAAGAACCAAGACCATCCGCCTTTGCAAAGCGCAATGGAGCAACCACACCGAGCGTAGCAACTTTGGAGCGTGAAGAGGACCTCAAAGCAGAGTTTCCCCACCTATTCACTAGTCAGCCTGAATCTCGAGGTTGAGATTCCCTTTAAGGGGTGAAGGTTTGTAACATCCCGTTTGTCCTAGAGTTCTTGCCAGATTTCAAAACCAAAAAGGGACCATTTGGTTTAATTGGTTTGCCCAAGCTTAACTTGGAACTTTGGGAATATCGGAGGTATAACTTGAACTAAATTAACTTCAACTAAGTCCGGTTGGTTTGTGCTTTTTGTTCATTGTTGGAGTTCCCTGGTGTTTTTTGACCTTTTGTTCCCTTTCTTTGCTTGCTGCGTGTGTGTCCCTCCGCCTAGTTTTCCTTTCTTGGACCTCCTCTTGTCCAGACCTCTTTATGGTTTTAAACCTCCTCTTTTGGGTTTAGACCAGCCTTCTGGTCTAGACCTTCCTTTGGTTATGACCTTCCCTTGTTGGGTCCTGACCACCTCTGAGTTGCTCCAAGCTCGGGTTTGTGTTTCAAACACCTTTGATTTCTGAAATTCGATTTTGAATTGAGTTTTCCTTTTTTTTTTGGGATCTCCCTCTTGCTTGACCTCCCCTTGTTAGATCTTGACTGTCAGGACATTCCCTTGTTATATCTTGACCATCAGGACCTCCCCTTGTTAGATTTTGATCGTTAGGACCTCCCCTTGTTAGATCTTGACCATCAAGACCTTCCCTTGTTAGATCTTGGCCGTTGAGACCTCCTATGGTCTCATCTTGACCGTTAGAATATCCCTTGATTCCATCCTGACTATTAGGACATCCTTGGACCACCCGATCAAGATCGTGTGACCCTGGTTTGTTACGCCTTTTCCTTTGTCCTTTGGACCTCTTCCTCCTCCTCATAACCTCTCGTCTTTTTGCAAATACCACACTCTTTGGTCACAACCACCCTATGTGGTCATGACCTCTGGTCTTTTGCAAAGACCACCCTCTGAGTTGAGACCACCCCTTTGACTGGTCTATTCTACTGAGTTTGACTGGCCCCATTTGTCAGTCTTGTCCACTTCCTCCATTTCTTCGCCTCAAGAGCCTGCGCGCATTAAATGGCTGTTGCATCACATTAAAGGCGGTCACATCTGAGGTACTTCATTTCCACCTTTTGATGGCATGCCTTGTCTTATCCTTGTCCTGTCTTTCACCTACCTTTGACACGTATGCCCTGAGTCCCTCAGTGCTTCACCGTCTTCCCCAGCTATAAGTAGCCCGAGTATGCATCCCTTCATCACCTTTAGCCTCTTTTTCCTAACCTCTTTGCTCTCGCCTAGTTCTCTCCGTGCTTATGCCTGGAGCTTCACCCTCCTTTGGGTTGGACCTCCCCTCTCACTAGGACCTCCTGCTTTCTGGGTTTTGGGTTTAATTCGTTTAAGTTCTTTTAAGCCTTTTAAGTTATTTGCCCTGAATTTGTTTTGTTAATTTGGTTCTTTACGAAAGTGTAGATCCCGAGTTTGTGGAGGAGCACTTGGACCAAAGAAGCCGCCAAAGCCTCGCCATTTCTCAACCAAGGCAAGTCGTAAACCTTTGATCATATTGAACCTAGTTTTCTGAAAATATATTGTGTTCCTGTATCATGCATAGCTATTTTTATAGAAATGATTTGAGCAGTAGCTATTTCATATTTGACAGTATGCTTCCTTGATATTTGTACTCGATATTTTGCCATGTCTTCCCTTGGACACCTTAGAATGGGTAATTTTAGTTGGTATTGCTTGATATTGCCAACATGGGAGCGTATTTATGCTTAGCCCTTACTTTAGAACCGTTGGTCTTGAGAATATTGTTTCATGTCTAATAACTTGACTAATTGAACTATGAAATTGTGGTGTGATGTCGCTGTTGTGCAGCTGTGGTGGGATGCCATAGTTGTGTCAATCGTGGTGCGATGCCACTATTGTTAAAACTTATTGTGCCAAAACTAGGGTGGTCTTTTGGTCGGGTTGAACCCAAAATGTTTCTTACTCGGGAGAGTAATCGTGCAGTAAAGGGGGTGCTATACGCACAATGGGATGAGGTTGTCTCGCCTGAGTGGTCTAAGAACTTAACTTTGTGAGACACGATCCAGGTTTTGGTGCAACCACAAGACCATTTTATGGGGATGGTTTGGACCAAATAATTAGCGATGAGATGTTTTGGTTCTGTTGTGGTGGAAGTGTATCTTGATTCACACTTGGAGCAAGAGGGGCACGAATCGGCGGATGATTAGCTCGTTAAAGGCGAAACCTTAGTGGGCGAATCGAGCCAAGTCAAAGCTTTGTAAAGCCTTGTCACGCTCTTTAGATTGCTCATCTTGAGAAATGAGCAAAGGGTTTCGACGGAACCCACCAGCCTAGAGAGGTCGTGGATTGTGGGTAAAGTTGTACACCTCTCAGAGTGTAAAAATCTATTCGAATAGCCAAGTCCTTAGTCATGGACATTGCACAGTGATTTTGCGCAAGGGATAGCTTTTACAAAAGAGGTCTTGTGAACAATAGGGTGGTCCAGGATGCTCCTGAGTTGGTGCTCTAGGGAGGTCTTGGAGCCCTAGGGTGGTCTTTGGGAGCTCTGGAGTTGGTGCTCTAGAGTGATCGTGGGGGTGGTCCTGGACATTGGTGCGCCCAAACCTCCCATGAGTGGTCTTGGGGTGAGTTGTTGCTCATGCCCTCCTTTTAAACAAATATACTTATGTATTATTTTTTTAACTTGAGTTTTGCAAATCTATCTATGTTATTCATTATCAAATATTACTTTCTGTAAACTAACCCTACAGCTCTCTATTGTCACGCCAATGCATGAATAATAATTGCATACTTGTTCCCTACGATTTGCTGAGTACATTCAACGTACTCATGGCTTTAAGCCCTCTGTTTGAGCAGTGGCCGAAGTTGATCTAGTACAATGTTGCTCGGACCTCTTCGAGGAGGAGTTCTTCAACGACCCAACCTTCTAAGAGACATCCCCTACTCGACAGTCTATGGGCTTGCTGGATGGCTTCAAGCGCTTTTGGTGGTCCCGCTGTGAGGTTTTGTTGTCGACTTTTGTAAGCCCTCGTTGGCAAACTCTGTAAACAACCTTGGTCATAAGGTCTTTGTTTAATATAGTTTATTTTATCTGTTGTTTATGTTGTTGGACTATGTGGTTGTGGTTTCACCTATGTTGTTTTGTGCGAGCTAGCTTCGGTTTCTGGGACTAGCTCAGTGCACAGAGACCAGACCTTCGGGAGGTCTTTGTGATCTCCTGGGAGGTCCTGAAGGACCTCCTCTTAGGGTGTTCTTGGAGGACCTCCAAGACCTCTGGGTGTCGGACCTCCCGAGGAGGACCTGGGAGGCCTTTCCCAGTGCTCCCTGAGAGGGTCCTGACACAGTTGGGGATCGACTTCACTCACTTGTTTATACCGCCACTTGTGCGATGCGTGTCGTTCACAGAGTGTTGATGGCAACTTGGGTGGCTGCCAATACCTCCTGCAAGTTTGATGTGGGAGCATTTGCCCCTGGGTAGGCCCACTCGTGCTGCCTTGCAGGTTCGGACAAATTTAGTTTTTTAATATTCTTTCTCGTTTAATAAGAAAGCGACTCAAATAATTATCCCTATAGGCATGGCCCTTTGATGACCCTTCATCGCTTCTGACGGTGGCATACCTCTGGAGCACCATCGTGCCACCTACTTGGCGTCCTAGGTTGCACTACCTCAGCTACACAAATGAGCTCGATGTCATCGCTCAAGATCAGGTATAGTTTCATTAGTTAATTTGCATGCTGATAATTTTGTTCTAACTTTGATTTCATCATGAATGTCTTGTTAATCTTGTTTAGGTCGTGTGGTTGCCATATACTCGTGATGAGGTCTTGGAAATGGAGATGAACCCGATGTGTGAGCGGGACGGCGGTTGTGGATGACTCTCTCACCACCTATTTATTTCCATGCGTTGGAGTACCACGTGCCCCATCGGGTGATGAGACGATTCGGCAAGCTTGTAACTGCCCACCGATGGAGTTCTCCACAAATTTGAGCCTTCATGGGTTAGGGTTCCTATTGCCGTTTGCTTGCAATTGCTAATGTAGTTTGAATGTTAACAGTTTGCCTATTTGCGTAGTAGGATTAACCAAAGGTGGAGGTATCGGCACATCGATTGGGCCTATTATCACCGTGTGTACTTGTTGGAGTAGACTGACCAGTCTAATCGGCCCAGGGATGTGCCACAGATCCATCAGAGGCCTCAGTTCGTCAACTACCGCCGGTGGCTCCACGGCGTTGCACGCCTGCAACTTCGACCAGCCATGACCTAGGCGGACATAGGGGAGTGTCACTCATCTAACGAAGATATAGTAGACGAGTACGATGAGTTCACATGGACAGGTACTCAGTCGGAGAGGCCCCCCATCAATGCCTACTACGTGAGTAATTTTTAGTCCCCCTACCAATTTTCCACATCATGGTTGGCGAACTAATTTGCATTGTGTACCCGTTCACAGGGAAGGCAGCTGGCATGCATAGGCAACGAGGCTGGTGAGGTGCTTATGCTACCAGAGAGTTACGGGGGGAGCTACAACCGCATGAGAAACTTCATTGAGGTATACCCATTTGAAGTTTAATCAAAATAGTTCAATTTTTGCAGTGTTACTTTTTTTATATTTGCATAACCATTGCAAATTTTAATATACTCTACAAAATTTGAGATAATTAATAGTTAGCAGCTAGTCTAATCAGGCATATGGGAAAATCTAATTAAGGAAATTACTATCCTGATATTGCCTAATAATTAGCATATAAATCACTACTGTGCTCTCAAGTCTCAACAGAACTAAAAGTATAGGCCTTTCAAAACTACAAAATGCAGTAAACTGCAGCTCTAAAAAATTGCAGTAAATTGAATTGCTATTACCTACTCATGTTTTCCCCGTTTCTCTTTTATGCTTATGGGCCTGATATTTTGAGAAACATAAGAATTACAGAATAAGAATAAAAAAGTATGAGATGCCTAGTGTAAAAATGACAACTGAAAGTCAGAAGTAGACCTTTTCTTCCTTCAGAATTGATGATTTCTAGCATTCTAAGTTCAGATTTCTTACATATATTGTTGATTGCTTGCAAGTATCATTTATAAATTACAATTCTTCACATAAAGAAAGTTCCTCTAATTCTTCAGATTTCTTACAGCTATTGTCCAAAATGGTTATAAACCATGTGATTTTCATAAATGGAATACTTCCAGCAACTTTTGAACCTAAGTCAGTTGTACCATAGAAGTGTTCTGCCACTTGTGCCATAGAAGTGTTTTCTACCACTTGTGTGAATTTCTTTGACTAATGCACAATGTTGTGCGATTCTCTTTTTCACAAGTGAACAACATTGCTACCAATAATCCTATACATGCTAGCTTACTGACAGTAATTAGCACAAAATGATCTAGAATTGACTTGATTTCAATATATCTTGCAATAGTTCAATTCCTTGTTTTCCATCAAGTTGTTCACCATAGTAACAGTAGTCCACTTCAATATATATTGCAATAATTTTACTCTCTTTTTTCCCTTGTAGATGGTTCGCCACCGATGCTGGCGAATGGCAACTAGAATGAACTACATAGTGGCGGGACATGTTGTTCAACCGGCTCTAGCTCGGAGTGGCTCGTCGCGTTCTACATCGTCACAGGCAACGACATCTCCTTCCGCTGCACGACATGACGAAGAGGACGACGACGATAGTGACGACGGCAACAATGGCAACGTGGATGCCAAGTTGCCCGATGAGATGGTCCTCTCGGACCTTGTTGGTGCAACTACCTCAATGCAGCTGACTTAGGCTATGCCTCCGCGTCGTATACGCCGTGATTGCGTGAACATTAGTTCAATCAACGTTGTCGAGGGCACACGCGACGAACATCTAGCTTCTAGGTTCACACCAGGAACGGGTGCACGCCGAAAGCGCAAGTGATATAATGAATGGGTATATGCATGTATGAATGACTAAGTAGAATCAAATGCTTGAATGAAATGGAATGATTAAATGGATGATTCTTGTTGAATGAAATAGTTGAATGAAATGAAATGATTGAATGGATATATGCATACATGTCACTATTTGAATGAAATGATTAAATGGATACATGCATAGATGTTGTTGTTTTCTTTTTACAGAGGTACTGTCACGCTAATACCCTTGGCGTGACAGACTGGTACTGTCGCGCCAGGATCCCTGGTGTGACAGGACTTAGCACCAGAAGCGGGGTGCTGGCTTGCAACACCTCTGGAGTTGCCCACGTATTGGCGTGGCAGCACGGTTCTGTCACGCTAGTGCCCTTGGCGTGACAGACTGATACTATCACACCAAGATCCTTGGCGTGACGGGACTTAGCACCAGAAGTGGGGTGCTGGCTTGCAACGCCTCTGGATTTGCCCACGCATTGGTGTGGCAAAACGGTTCTGTCACACCAGTGCCCTTGGTGTGACAGACTACTAGCTAGGATCCCTAGCGTGATAGGATTGAGCCGAAACACTCCCTCGCCAGTTTTTCAGATAGACAAGACAATACTCTACCGCGTAGGCTACTCATGTGGAAAAACCACACTCTACCGCTAGCTTTTCAGATCGACATGACAACACTCAACCTTGCAAACTTTTCAATTCGACATGACAACACTCAACCTCGCTAGCTTTTCGCATCAAAACATCGACTCTACCGCAAACTTTTTAGAGGGATATGACAACACTATGCCTTGTCACCTTTTAGATCGACATGACAACACTCAACCTCGCTAGCTTTTGGATCAAAAGATCAAACATACACTTATGATAGAAGTAGTAATTGATTGGTACTTATGGCTTAGCCGACACCGCATTTTCTCTCATCTTGCCATCTTGTTGATCCAAGCGAGATTCTTCATCCAACACCTCTCGTTGCATGTACTCCATCGCACAAAATTAGATCCGCGTGCGGTACATGACGCATTGTGGAATCTAGTTAGTTACGGAAATCTTTACTAATTCCACTAATATTTTCATATTATAGCCTAAAAAATTGAGTTAAACTTAGTGAAACAAACATGTGCTTTTGAAAAGGCACCGCAATACCAAACAAACAAGTATGAAGGGACCACCACTTAGTGGGGTGGTGGAGTTATTTATGTACAATTCAACACACATGGTTCAAATCGTAGCGCTCATGTTTATACAAATGCAAGTGCCAAAGTGGAAACTCCGTAAGGTCACGGATCTAGGGACTATTTGGTTTGCGTCGTGACACCTATCAGCCTAGTCGGGATGCTGCCAAAGTTGAAACAACCCCATTTTTCATACAGGGTATACCCGGTTTGCGCAATCACCCAAGATTTCGATTGCAGACTAGAATGACACCAAACCTACTTACGAACATTTAGAAAGTATTAATTTGATTGAATTATGGCACAACGACTATTTTGCAGCAACCAAATGGGCATTTCAAGCCTAAGGCTTTAACTTACATTCAAAAGAACCAAATAGCCTCCATAGGAAAGCTTGAGTGCGGTCCCAACCCTAATACGATCTCCAAAATGTCCTTTAATCCGCTTATACACCTTCTAATGAAAATTAAGCAAGATTGAGTACACAACATACTCAGTAAGTCACATGGGAAAGCTATTTAACTACATGCCAGGAGTTCAATTGATTATTGAGGGCTTACCATATCAGGTATACGTGGATGCAAATTTTGAGTTAAGGTAGTTTATCTTTAAAGTAGTAAAATCATACTAATATAACATCCTGGGTTTACTCACTACTTGTATTTACCATCTTAACATCTCAAATCTCTACTTATGCCTCATATATTGGAATCACCTATGAACACAGCTTCATTAACCAGAAGCACATCGTATCCGAATACCATTGATTATACTTTGCAGAGTTGCCCAACTTTACCCACAAGATACCTTAAACTCATACTATCATGCAATATACACGCAACATAATATCGTGCGACTGAGTTGAGATAACAAGACATTCCCACTGCTCAACCTTTCTAACCTCTACTCGGTAGGTTTTTGGACAATACAGCCATCGAGAGACCACCGGCCAACAGTGTAATGTGCAGTCTGATGCTGATTGTACCGACCGTTGTGTAGATCATCGAGTGTCCCTCCGGGCCCACTCCTGTCCCACCATCAATCCGTGGATGCTCTATACAACAAGAGCAGGTGAAATCCTGTAGATATTAAATGAAAGAACAGTGTACTAAGCCAAATTGGATATACCAAACCCGTGGTTGAGCGAGTTCTGTGTCTGTTATTTGGTACAAGGTTCTAGTCCTTACCTATATCTAGTAGGGAGGTGAACTAACAACCAACTCATGGCTGCCCACCTTCTTAGCTCTACATTCGACGACTCACTTTTATCAAGTATATTGGGTTGTCCAACCTTCTGGTCTCAACCCTCAACTCTCCACCAAAACCATTGGTGGCTAGCAAATACTCTTTTTTATAATATTATATCGGACGAACCTTATGTAATATGATCTGCCACCAGGTCTTTATCAATTATGACCAGCTTGTATCTCCATACAACCAGTTTATATTTAGTCACGACCAATTTGTAACTCCTTATGATCAGGTCGCTGACCAGTTAGTGATCATATTTAACCAGTTTATGACTAGTCCGTATCTCCATACGACCAGTTCGTATCTGGTTGGACTGAATGACCTGCTTGCATATTCTCCCCTTACCTCATGATATCTAATTGAACTCCAGGTGAGATATTTTGTCATCCATGGATTGTTCAATACTTTCTCGATCAAGTAACGGGTAACTTCATGTAGTTAACTCTTCGACCACTAGTGGCACGATCATGCACTTTCTTTATCCGATCACATCGAGGGGCCTAGAGATATCTCTCCTGTTATGTTAGGAGGGGCAAATCCCATATTTGACCAGCCACATCCCTCCGTATGTTTTACAGTATACCTGAAAGCTACCTTTATAACTACCTGTCACGAAGTAGCGTTTGACAACCCTAAATGCACTATTACACATGTAGAAAATCATGTTGATCTCAGGTCTAAGAATTATACATCATCATTGCATGAGACCAACTGATTTCACATAAAATCATAACAATCTCAATAGTGTCTCAAAGTGGGTCAATCCAACACCACATTCTCTAACATGTGTTCACATTATTGATTCGATACCCCCATATCCATGACCAGTGAAACATGGTCATCAATCAATACATGTGTTGGTCGATAAGTCATTAGTGTTCCAACTAGTGACATCTGACCAGGGATATATTTAGAACGATATCATCATAAGTTAAAAGAGCTTCACCAACAAGTCACATACTCGTTAATCTTTATAACTGATGATTCATTCAAGGAACAGAATAACACTTATTCAATAACTGTAACACCCCAGCCCGACATGAGCCTGGAATGCTACTAAACAAACTCTAATAATTCCAAACTAGACAATCTTAATAAATTTCGTGAGAACCTCCTTGTAAAGTTAATTACGAAGGTTCCAACACACTGACAATTCAAATATTAACTAAAACCTTCTTCCAAAGACATCAAAAGATAATCAAAGACATGCTAAGTATCTAACATAACTAAAGAGATATGAATTTCTACTACTCATCATTATTACATTTAATCCATTGCATGAGACGAAACATAATAAATCTTTGGGCATGTCGCCGATTACTAAAACAATTACGTTCAAGATCATTCATCTTTATTTAGTTCATGTGGCAAGTGTGTGACTAGTGACTACTTCCCCCATGCATGTCGCTCTTGGCTCTGGTACCTAAAACAACAATAAAAGCAAGAGTGAGTCCACAGACTCAGCAAGTACATAAAGAAACTATAACATCAAGCATCCATGTAAAGGAGATCAACAATAGAACATCTCATATGCAAATGCAATGCTCAAGGGTCCTTTCTCTTTATCTTTCTTTGTGCATTACACTGGTAATGCAAAGTATGCAACCCGCCGCATACCCATGCCTGTGGCGCGCACGCACGTGGATCAATTGCCCAATACTCCGCAAGTATTGGGGACCTCATGCCCACACTCCACGAGTGTGGGGATCTCGGCCCGCCACATTCATGACGGGATTTCAAAGGAAACATACTTGGTCACCACGTGACCAAGCCTCAACATGATCTCAATATGCACATGCTCATCATTTAATCATCATCAATTTACCACAAAACGATAACATCATACCACAACAGAGCATAAACATATTTGGAGCATCCACCAATCTTAAACCAACATCATGCCATCAATCTCACTATACTATCACATATCGAAAAGCACACAAACACCAATCAATCGCAACCACGAATCAAACAATGCACTTGCCTTAACGCGTGCGAATGGAGAACGTGAAGACGGTGCTGCCTCGGTACCAATCCCCACCTAATACATTATGAATATAAACTAAGACCATAGTAACGAAAACATGAATTAAATAAGCGAACTCATCAAGTAGCAAATTGCAACGCGATCCCGACTCCGCTTTCTTAAGTACTGAAATGCCCTCTGTGAACAGTCAAGTTCTAAAATTCATATCTTTCCGTACAATGGTCCAAATTAGGTGTTCTTGGACTTCATTGAAATATAAGCAAATTTCCCAACTAAACCTAGTTGGTGAGCCTCCCTGATTCGGCCATCTAAAATCACTTTTAAGCTGATTAACAAAACATCGATTTCACGTCACCCTTTCTGGACAGAGCACTAAAACTAAGATAACTTTCAGCTCGTTTAGCCAAATTTCGCGTTCTTGTGCTTCCCTGAAAGATACGACAATTATCTACAACTTTCGTTATACTGAGATCCTCTAATTCTCTCTTTAATTGATTGCACAAGTTAGATTACTAAAACCTGTCAAAATGCTGACAGATTCGCAGAACAGTCATACTAAATAATTCATAACTTTCTAACCGTTAATCGGATTTGGGCGTTCTTGGCGGCCACTGAAAGCTAAGAATATTATCTACCTAACTCTAGGAGATCCAAACTCCTAATTCGGCCTCTAAACACATGAAACCGGCCGCGCAACATTCTGGACAGAATTGCAACTTTAACAGACCGACTTCAATCTTGCCAAAACTACTCGATTTCGGTTCTACGACTAAATACACAACATCAAATAGCGCTAGTTACCCTTGGTGCAGCTGAAGATCGTGACTCCGGATGGGATCCCTCTTCCTTCTCTTCTCCCCTCTTCCTTCCCTCTTCTCTTCCTCCTTGGGCGGCCACAATGGGGACTTTCCTTCTTCTTTCCTTGGCCGGCAACCATGGGGAAACTTGGAGGGGACCTTGGGAGGGGCGCAAGGAGGAGGGCAGCCAGGGAGGAGATGCGTGGGAGGGAGGGGAAGGGGCGACCACACAAGGGGGAGAGGGGTGGGGGCGTGGGGGAAGTGGGAGGGGGCTGCGGTTAGGGTTTGGGGGGGGGAGTGGCACCCCCCCTTTGGCCGGCTGCCCCTTGGGCTCACATGGGCTGAGGCCCAAGCCCAGGAGTGACAAAAAACGCTGATTTCCCCCTTTTTCAACTGTTGAACTGCGTAATTAACCAAAAGGTCCTTTCCGAAAACCATTGAATTCTCTCCCGAATATTTAATCTCCCCCGATTAAAGCTTAACACACTTTCGGGGTATTACAATAACACATAAACATAGATGTGACACAATCATCTCTATGATTAACAAGTATGTGACTTGTTGGTGAAGCTCTTTTAAGTTATGATGATGTTGTTATAAATGTATCCCTAGTCGTCTGTCACTGATCGGAACACTAGTGACTTTATCGACTAACACATCTATTGATTGATGACCATGTTTCACCGATCATAGATATAGAGATATCGAATCAATAATGCGAACACATGCTAGAGAACATGGTGTTGGATTGATCCACCTTGAGACACTGCTGAGATTGTTATGATTTTATGTGTCATTAGTTGGTCTCAAGCAATGATGATGTAGAATCCTTAGACCTGAGATCAGCATGGTTTCCTACATGCATAAGAGTACACTTTGGGGTTGCCAAACGCTACTTCGTAACTAGATAGTTATAAAGGTACCTTTCAGGTATGCTGTGAAAAATGTGGAGAATGTGACTGGTCGAATATGAGATTTTCCCCTCCTAACATAACAGGAGAGATGTCTTTGTCCCCCTCGATGTGGTCGGATAAAGAAAGTGCATGGCCATACTACTAGTGGTCGAAGAGTTCGACAACGTAAAGTTATCCAACACTTGATCGAGAAAGTATTGAACAGTCCATAGATGACATAACATCTCACCTGGAGTTCAACCAGATATCGTGAGGCAAAGGGAGAATACACGAGAAGGTCATTGAGTTCAATCAGATATAGACTAGTCGTATGGAGATACGAGTTGGTCGAACATGATCACTAAGTGATCGAAACCTGGTCGTAAGGAGTTACGAACTGGTCGAGACCAAATATGAACTGGTCGTATAGAGACACGAGCTGGTCGTTAGTGATATGGACCTGGTCGTAGATCATATTGCATTAAGGTTCGTCCGATATAATTCATGTGTATTCGGGAATCGTTATGTTCTGTTAGGAGCCGCTGACGACTCGTGATCGGAAGGAGTTTCCGAGTCACAACCGATTACACATGAACCTAACGGGTCACACACTTAACAAATCAAGATATTGTCCCACATATTTGTCTTGCTACTTGAGGAGGGTTCTGGAGGTCGTTGTAGCGGACTCCGGAACTTATTTTCATACCTTTGGTAAAACCTCGTGTAATCGAGAATGAACTTCGCACAATAGTTAGAATAGTCTATAGCTCAGAGCATCACTGAGAAGATCAAGAACATTAGCACATGCTTCAATTTTACCTCTAGGATCTAAAATAATGCAAATGCATATAGGAAAGGTATTTCTCTCCAATATTTGAGGTATTTAGTTCTCATAGCAACAATAGCCTCACGTAAAACTAAGTCATTTTCATACATTTTCAATTGAGTAACAATCTATAAAATACTATGCATAATAATAGGAGATGTTGGATAGTATACAGCGGACAAAGCAACAGTGGCCTCATAATTTTTTTCTAAAAACTGTAGTATCTTCTTAGCAATGAACCTTATTGCTCAATCAATAGTACACTACCGTCAGTACTCTGATAGTGCGTTTGAATAAAAACAGAAAAAGTGCTCTTATATGGTAAAAGATTCTTAAACATTAGGTAAGTAGAGTTCCATCTTACTGGCATATCCAAATCGAACTTTTGTGGACGTATACCCATTGCCCTACAGAGTTCTTATATGTTGTTATTCTTACGTTAGAATTATTCAAGAAAGATGTCACATTGTGAAAAGATTTAAGATACACATCCAACCTCTTTAAACCAGATTTGACTATAAGGTTAATAATATGATAAATGCATCGCTGATGTAGCAAGAAGGAATCGACATATGTACTGAAGACTGGAGTAAGAATATCTATGGCCTTAGAGTTCGCAGCGGCATTGTCTAAAGTAATTGAGAATATTTTGTTTGTAAGAACAAATTCTTCCATGACTTTGATAATATAGTCCACAATATTCTCAACTGTGTGTGTTACATCAATTAATTTGAAACATATAATTATTTTCTTCATTACCCCGTCATCATTAACAGAATGAGCAACTGCACTAAGATAATCCTCCCTTGCACGGCCACTCCATATGTTCGAGGTCAAAGCCACCGAAAATACGCACGTAGCAAATTTATCCTTTAATTCATCACGACGTTCATTGTAGTATTTTACTAGATCTCTAATTGTTGTCTGTCTAGAAATGGAAGAGAATCTAGGATCATGCACAGTTCTAATGTAAGTTTGGAAAGCATTAGACTCCCCAAAGCCTAACGGTAAATCATCGGAAGCAATTAAACAACGGAGAGATTGATGAGCTACCTCAGGATCGTAGTCTCAGCTACGCATCGATCGTCGGGGTTGTATTGCAGCCGCGTCTGCTTTATCAGCAATCCTTACTTGGCCTTACATCTTGTAGTATGTCTTTGCAAGTGCCTTGTTTCTCTTGTAGACTTTGTAGACTATTTCTAACAAATTTTGCAAATAGTATATAGTATCTTATTTCCTTGTGTGTCTTGCTTCGTTGTCCTATCGAAATGCCCCTAGACTCCGGATATATACGGTCTCGATCTCTTTGCTCTGGTGATTGCCAACGAAGATGTAGCCAGGATCGTGCCACTAGAGCGAACTGGAATTTGGTTGTAGTGTTGTTTGATTCTACTGATTGCTAGGTGGAGAATGGAGATTAATTTATGCCTAACGAAAGAGCATTTCAACTTTTTATATTTTCTTGTCAACAAAGCATTATTTTGTGTTCCATGTTTTTAATCAGGCACAGGTCTTCAACCAAACAACACAAACTTTAAGCGTGCCTAGCTAGGCAAAAATAGTCTAAAATTCAAGTTACTGCTAAGCAACACTTGTTTTAGGCACATCGCTTAAGCCTTCAACCAAACAGACCCTAATCCTCGGCCTCTATAATTCTAAACGTGTACTTAAGGTGTGTATTACCGTGCATGTGCATGTGCATGTGCATATGGTATGTGTGCGTGATGGTGTATGTACATATACGTTAAACCCATAATCGAAAAAAACTCTTAAAAGTATCCTAGACTAATCAGCAAAACAATAATATATAGTATCTCACTGAATAGGTAATGTCGGCACAAAAACTAAATAAAATCCAGAGTTCCAAACAAACCATGACTTTGCCGATAATAATTCCTTTTCCCCGGAACTTGCCAAGAGAGGCAGCTGGCCTGTTCAACAACAGTCGGCAAACTGACGTGGCCACCTCCGCTGTGTCGAGTTCGGAAATTCCCTGCAGCAACTACTAATAAATCTGCCCGCACGAACGCCACAACCCCACCCCATCTCCCTCCCCCACCCCCGCAACCCCTCCGCAAGGAGCCACTGAGATTCGATTGGCCGCCGACGGCCGACGCCGCCGCCGACGGCCACCATCATCACGACGACCGCAAGCGCAGGTGCCGGCAGTGGGACCGGGACGGCGGCGGCGGCAGCATGGGCGTGGACTACTACAAGGTGCTGCAGGTGGAGCGGGGCGCCTCCGACGACGAGCTCAAGAAGGCGTACCGGAAGCTGGCCATGAAGTGGCACCCGGACAAGAACCCCAACAACAAGAAGGAGGCTGAGGCCAAGTTCAAGCAGATCTCCGAGGCCTACGAGGTTCGTGCAATGCCCGCCGCTCTCTCGCTTTCCCGTCACGCCTCTGATCTGTGTCCATGCTCGTAGCCGGTCGCCAAGAACGGTTGTTGATGCGCTTACAGGGAATCCTTCCGGCTTTCTCTTACTGATAGAGTGACTACGTGCTCGTCATTGCCTAAACAATATTCTTGTGATATTGTTTGTAAGGAGATCTATTTTCGTTTCATGCGGCTTTGGGTGCTGTAGTGCTGTTTGATATGAAAATTAACCAGCAAAAGATTGGGTTTTTGTGGTGCTTCTGGAATCGAACGAGAGCAATTTAGTTTGGGACAATGGTTTATATGTTTCTGCTATTGTTGTTGCGGCATTCGTCCTTGTTATTTTGTTGCGGTGATCGAGAATACGTGGGCTGGGCATTCGATCGGAAATTACCCACTTATTATTCTTCTTGATGTGTGGTTCCTAACTTTTGGAAAATGTCGTGCTATAATACAACTTTTGGAGAAATCTCTATGGGGGTACCAATGTGCTAATTAAAACTGATGCGGAGGGATATGACTTATTTCCCCGCACATCGTGTTTAAGGAGGATTCGAACCTGGGTTAGCTAGCCCACCACCTATGGTGCTAACTAAGTGACCTAGGGAGTCTCCTACTAATGTGCTAATTCTGATGTTGGTTTAGTGGGAACCCATTTTACACTTGATTACTAATTGGACTGTGTGGTAAAATCAAGGTTCGTGTATGTTTGCTCGCAGGTGCTAAGTGATACCCAGAAGCGGGCAGTCTATGACCAGTATGGAGAAGAGGGGCTCAAGGGGCAGGTGCCGCCTCCTGGAGCAGGTGTGCCCAGTGGATCTTCCTACTTTGGCGGGGATGAATCACAATTCCGGTTCAACCCTCGCAGCGCAGACGATATATTTGCCGAGTTCTTTGGGTTCTCGAGCCCATTCTCAGGCATGGGTGGCATGGGTGGAGGTGCCGAGAGGGGCATGAGGGGATCAAGGTATGGGATGTTCGGTGATGATATATTTGGGCCCTCCCCTCAATTCCCTGGCGAGGCATCAATGCACGCTCCCCAATGGTCCCAGAAGGCTGCACCAATTGAGAACCGACTGCCATGCAAACTTGCCGATTTGTACAAAGGTAGCACCAAGAAGATGAAGATTTCACGGGAGATATTAGATGCTAGCGGGTAAGTGAGACTATCATCATGTGGATTTGAACTTAGTTGTAGTTCTTCCAGTATTGCATTGGTATCTGAATGGGAAGCATATTTTAGTGTGATGGACCTTATGTGTCTGACACTGACACACTTATGCAAGTTTAGGGACATGCCGAGCTAAAACTAAATTTTTTGGGCCTAAGTGAGAAAACCAAACAACTTTTAGGGCCTGCGGTGCAACTTACATAAGGTTTTTGTTGTCAAAGAAGTATTGGGAACACATAATTTATCACCATGAATTTTATTATTCTGACAACTGCTTTTCTTGAGTAAAATACGCATGCAGCATTCAAATGATGTGAAAGAGGCATATTACCATTTGATGCGAGGCCTACGAATTAACCGAAATAACTTGACATGGAGAAAATTAAAGTTGTGAGTATACGGTTGCTAGGTGTCAATTAACTAGGTAAGTCACAATCTAGGTCTTATGTATGCCATCCTTACCTTAAAAACACTGTATTGCTTCAGAATCAGATTAAGAAGATACCAAAGTCTGCTTTCAAAATAGATGCTTGGGGCAGAAGGATAATGTGATATGATGTTACAGTTTGCTTAGGTCTTTTGTTCAACAGTGGCAGTGTGTCACATACTCGCATTATCCCTTTTTTGTCTTTCCAATAATTGCATAAAAATTAATTACCTACCTTATTTCTTTTGATATGATTATAATGCTTCAGTCTTAATATGTCTTTGGTTAGTAGTTTGTGTGATTATTCATTCTGAAATTTGTGCTCATTCAGGAGGGGTGGTGTCACATCTCTCCTATTCATGCTCTTCTTGAAAATTGCCCAGGACAAGTAATTCATATGAGTGCTTTGTTAATCTGTTGTGTACATTTTGTCATTAGTATATGTTGGCAGATCTTCTGCCTATGATGTTGAAGTCATTATTGAATTAAACAAATTTCACCAGTTTAGATGCATAGATATCATTTCAAATTGTATTTTGGACAACTTACTGTTGATATTGCTTTGAATATTGAATGAAATTTTAAATAATTTACTGAGCATTGCAGTTAAACAAGAAGCAAGTCAAATATTAAACTCATGCAATTTTTTTTTATATCATATGTGTTTATGATCTCCTACATTATTATGTCCCAACACATTTCTCATCCGTCATTTGTCACAATATTCCACAATTTGATGTCTGAACACTACAGTTTTTAGAGTAATCATTGTATTAGTGTTATCACGTATAATGTTCACAATACCTAGTCGGCTAGTCGCTAACCTAGCCATCTAGGCACATTGCATACACTACACAACAGTCATGGTCATGCTGATTCTGATTAGGGGGTGCATGTGGACAACTAATTGGGTAAGTGAAGAGGGAATGTGTTTTAAAAAAGATTTTTTTTTTCCATATTAGTGAACTTTCATTTGGTGTGCCATACAAGATATCCATCTCTTGTTTTGCTTGCAAGAAATAGGATTACTAGTGGTGCTCAACTTTTTTTGATGATGTACTGGTGCTCAACTTGATTATGGACACTTGACTAGACCTTCAAGGACAAGTTTTCGATTTCAGTTGTCGATGAGCTGTTTGATGAGTTAAAAATAACTTGATTTCATAAAACTGTACCCTCATTGTTTAGGCTATCTTTATATTTTGTATGCGCCTAGATCATCTTCGAAATGCATCTTGGGCATTCTGTATTCCTTGTCATCTCAAGGTTTATCAAATGCACCATCAAAGTTTACGTGCTTATGCTTTATGGATGACGTTATCTGGCCATATCTGCAGAAGTTTGTATTAGTTATGTTGTCGTTCTTGGGATAAGCATCTTGACATATTCTGTTATGAACCTTAGTTCATAATAGGTAAACATCCGTCGGAGGGAGGTCGGATGGTGACGACTTGACGAGAAACAGCTAGATGAAGGAGGGCACCGATTGGGGGAAGGAATAGATCTAGAATAGCCGGTCAAGGGAACGACCACAGCTAGACTTTAGGGACTAGGAACTTGTCTATTCATCTTTACTTCCTGCTAACGATTACAATATGCCTCATTATATAGAGGTTCTTCTAACAATTATAGATAAAATCAATCTAAATAATGACCTTTCTAACCAATAGATGATCTTCTTAACTAATAGATATCCTTTCCAATTACCTAATTCTTATACAAGGAAACTAATAAACTATTTAAGGAAATAGATATTCGCAACGAAGGAAACTATTCGTGGATGAACAGTGTATGCATGAACAGTACACGTGTGAACAGTAACCACACCCATGACATTCCACCCCTCTCGGTGAAACAGCTTGTCCTCGAGCTGCAACATAGGGCGACAAACTCCTCCGATAGGGTGGGCGAAATATGTTAGAGCATCATCTTCAACGTCATCTTCATCGACTCCATCAGGTTGTCTAGTAGGGATAGCTTAGAAGCAGAAGTCATGGTATTGGTTCTGATACCAAATGTTATGAACCTTAGTTCATAATAGGGTAAACATCCGTCGGAGGAAGGTCGGACGGTGACGACTTGACATTGAACGGCGCTAGATGAGGGAGGGCACCGATTGGGAGGAGGAATAGATCTAGAATAGCCGGTCAAGGGAACGACCATAGCTAGACTTAGGGACTAGGAACTTGTCTATTCATCTTTGCTTCTTGCCAACGATTACAATATACCTCATTATATAGAGGGTTCTTCTAACAATTATAGATAAAATCAATCTAAATAATGACCTTCTTAACTAATAGTGCATGCATGAACAGTAGACGCGTTTACAGTAACCACACTAGGGATGGCAACGGGGCCATTCCCCGTCGGGGAGTAGCGGACCATCCCCATCCCCGTGGCAAAAAAAAATCCCTATCCCCGTCTCCATCCCCGTTGTCGGGTACTATTCTTCCCCGTTCCCCGTCCCTGTCGGGTTATCGGGGCCCCATCCCCGTCATCGGTACTGCCATTTCTAGATTTCAGCTACAGCAAAGAGAAATTTCTCAAGCTATGAATTCATGGATACACTCATGGGGCGGCGACTGGGAAGGAAATGGATGGGAAATGGGAGTATGGGACTAGGGTTATGCTTATGCACAGCTTAGGGTTGGGGAACAATGGTTGGGCACTTGGGTTAGGCTATGAACTTATGAAGTATGTACTGTATTATCGGGGACCCATCGGGGAGCAGGGGAATAGCCCCGTCCCCGCCAAACCCAATGAGGAATGTTTTTTTTTCATATTACTATCCCTGTGGGGAATGAAGTAGTCCCAAACCCGCTCCCTAATAGATGAATTCCCCATCGGGGAATGGGGAATGGGGCCCCATTGCCATCCCTAAACCACACCCATGACATATTCATACACTTTTCTAGTTTGATTACATTGACTTGTTTTTTGGAAAGTTGGAAAAAGGCTTATTTGGAAAAATCATGTAGCTTAATATTTCTGATGTTATGTAAGCCCTAGGGCTGTTTACGGGCCCAATTAAAGTTCAGGTGCTACTTGATTGGCCTATGTATCATTCCAATGCATTCATTCTGAAATTCTCTTGACATAGGCGAACACTAGTACTTTTTAATATAATTGTTTTTACCACTCAAGGGGATCACTCCATTCATTCATAGGACAACTCATGACGTGAGTTTGGTTTTCACCAGGCTAGTCATGTATTGGCCCTGAGCAATGAACTGATCGACATTAGGTGTCCCACACTGGTGGCTTATTATCTAGTGGCCCTGCCATTGTTTGTATCAACTATTATGACTTGAAGTTCTTATTGGGTCAACGTTTACCAATCATATCTTATTTATTTGATTTTGATATCTATCAGTTATATTTTGCTAACCGGTTGAATAAAATGGAAAATGGTTTTATGTGTCTTGATGCCCTCTCTTGCTTGAGCATGAGCCATATTGGTATCTTGGTGTTACATTGAGTATTTTGGTTGCCTGTCACCAATTTCCATCTTGAGGACAAGTTGTCCCTCCCATATGGGAGGGAGAAACGTTAGGACTAACATGCTTCAGGCAATAGGTTCTATCTTTTTAAGGTTTTCCATTTTTGCTACATGTCTTTCTTGAATTGTCTTGCATAATTGGCATGCCATTTTTTATGTAGTTTGTGTTGACTGTTAGTTACTTTCATTTCATGCCTTACTAGCGTGTCTTGATTCTTTGGCAGGAGAAGCAGGGTTGCTGAGGAGATCCTAACAATTGACATAAAACCTGGATGGAAGAAAGGGACAAGAATCACCTTTCCTGAAAAGGGTAATGAGGCCCCGCATGTAATTCCTGCAGATATTGTATTCGTAATTGATGAGAAGCCACATGATCAGTTCACAAGAGAGGGAAATGATCTGGTCATGACTCAGAAGATTTCCTTGGCCGAAGCCTTGACCGGATGTACTGTTCACGTAACAACATTAGACGGCCGGAACCTGACAGTACCAATAAACAGTGTCGTCTACCCTGGCTACGAGGAGATTGTCCCCCGAGAGGGCATGCCAATTCCGAAGGACCCGTCCAAGAACGGAAATCTTAGGATCAAATTCAACATCAAGTTCCCCTCAAGGCTGACCTCGGAGCAGAAAGCGGAGATGAAGAGGCTACTAGGATCTTGAGGAACAGAGTAGACGATCAGGCTGGCTGGTTGTTTCTTGGGGTGCATTGGGCACATTAGATGTTAAGCTGTGAATACCACTCAAAAGACTCAGTTTTGTTAAGCCGTCAGGGTTTTAGTAATTTCACGTAACTCACGTTTGTAGCTTCAAATCTTGATTTTTGGCAGAATAATTTCATAAAAAATAGACAATTCTGTGTGAGCCTGCTGTGGTGATGTGCATCATGTGCCTAGCAAGTGCGCCTACGTGCTTTGTTATAGGTTGATTTTATTATCAGTGGACTTGATGATCGTATTGATGCCTGGGCGCCTGTCTTTCTAAAATTAATATGCGCGAGTATTCTAGTACAATATTGGCGTCGGTACATATATAGGTGAAATCTCAGCACTGAAGAGTTGTTACCACGCAGGGTGCGACGCCGGACCGGCGGCTCCTCATGCCGACCGGCGGCTGGAGGAGCCGGTGAACCGAGTCGGGTGAGGCTCCAAGAATCGAGAGAAGTGGAGAAATAGAGAGAAGAATGGGAAGAAAGTGTCTTAGATTTTCAGCCGATTGGAATAGGGAGGAGAGAGAAAAATGGCCACGTTGCAGATTGATTTGAATAGAAGTGGCCACGTTGCAGGCTGACTTGGACAAAAGTGACCACGTGTGCGAAACCGCCACTTGAAACCGGTCTGGGGGGTTAAGTGACCGGATTTCACAAGTTTAGAGGGTTAAATAACTGGTTTTGTAGTTTAAGGAAGAAATCAGACTTTTCTGATAGTTGAAAGGAGTAAACTGAACTTATTCTTTCTAAAATTAATCACGAGTATTTTAGTACAATCATCGTCGGTACACATAGGTGAAATTTCAACATCGAAGAGTTGTTACCACCTGGAATGTCATCCACAAAGGAAAAAAGGGAGAGATTACATCGAGCATTCTGGGGTCGCATCTGTTAGTCGGGGCTGCACCAAAATGTCACTATTGATAATAAAAGTAAGAATATTATTTGAATAGAAGCAAAAAAAAAGATAGTAGAAGAAATTCTTGGAGAGGTGCGCCTAAGACCAAATTAAGCAATGTGGTACGAGTTTTCTCGTTCTTAGTATAACATATCCACCGTCGGATCATTGCATGAACGGCTGCAATTATTGCTACTACAGCAGCAGTTATGGCCTTGAAGGATCTGGGAGACTGCGAGTGTGGGTCCCGGCCAGCCTGCCCTGCTGGACTGGTGTCTCCTCTAGTCAACGGTCAAAAGAAACGGCCGTACATATTCCGCCGGCACCATCGAGTGGAAATAAACATGGGAATTACGCAGCAATAGAGTTGATTCGGGCCGTGCTTTTTCGGACCAGCAGACGGCGAGCACGGCTCAACCTGACATATGGCAGGTTGGACTGGTACGGTATGAATGGTGGGTCAAGTTGGGCCTAAAAGCCCGATCGTTCGGGCGGCGCGCGACGGCGTCGCAAACAACCGCGGCGATGCTCGGCGAGCCCGCACGATGAGCACACAGAGGCACAGGCACGATCGACACGACGGCACGTGGCATGACCGCACGCCCCACCTCCTCACCTCTCGCGGCGCCTCGGTCTCGCGGCTCGCCTCGCGGCCTCGGCGTCGCCGGTTCGACCGCCGCCTTGCCTCCCGCGCGTCGTGCCGCCTCGCCTCCCGCTTCTGGGTAAAAGCAATCAAGCTCAACCCACCTTAGTAAAAGCAATCAAACTCAAACTCTTAAAAACCAAAACAACAAGAAGGGGAAGAAAGGGAGCAAGCCGAGAGAGAGCAACATAGGCGACGACGGCCAGAGGCCGAGCCGGAGTGCTAGGCCAGGGGAGGCATAGAGACGAGTGGGCCGGGCGAGGGCGAGCCTAGGAGGCCGGAGGCGCACGGAGGTGCCAGAGCGGGCGAGCCAGTGTGCGGCTGAGCGCACGGGCTGGAGGAGCAGGGGGCGGGCCAAGGCGGTAGCACCGGCAGCCGGTGGCCGGGAGCAGTGTCAGGGTTGAGCTAGGGCAAAGGGAGGTGGCACCATGGGAGCATTCGGCTGGAGCAAATACCAGAAGCAAGAACCAGGGGAGAGAAATGAGAGAATGGAGAGAAAAGAAATGAAGTGTGGAAAGTAAGAGAAAGAGAGGAGATAAGGAAGAAAGGATAGTGGCTATTGGGTGGTGGTGAGGACCGAGGAGACTCACTTGTTTGGCTTTCACTCAAATCGAGTGGCCGATGGGAGAGGAGGTGGTGCTGGGGACTGGGGAGGAGAAATCACAACGGTCATTAGCAACATTCGGGAGTAACAGTCTTTTTCCTGGTAGCTATAAAATCAACTCATCTTCTCATTTCTTCACCATCCATCCACTCTCCTCATTTCTTCACCATCCATTCATCCATTATTCTACCAAGGAGTCGGAGCACCAAGGAGCTCCTGAGCGGTATGCTATCGAGGAGTTGTAGCACGAAAAAGGCAGCTGGACGACTTAGTGTAAGCTCCCACCGCCGCTCCCCTAGTCCTCCTCCAGTTCTGATTCCCGTTGATGCTTGTTAGCTCTCACCAAGCATAGGAGACTACGGCATGGATGACCGTCATATGGACAGTACGGAGGGTTATGAGGAGTACCAGGGCGGTCCGGAGCCAATGGGGACACCAAAGTTCTCTCCCCCGTCCACAGACAGCAACATTGGTGGGTCTGGACGAAGGACGAATTGCTGGAAGCACATGACCTGGAGCTAAGAAATCCAAGACGACCAAACGGTAGAGTTCACAACTTGTAATTATTGCAAAGCTAAATTAACTGCTTGTACAGCTGTAGGGACAGGGCACTTGAACCGGCACAACAAAACATGTTTGCGCAAGATGGGGGTGTAGAGTCGAGGGCGAGGAGTACAAACACAACTAAACTTCGAGGCCGATGGCTCTGTAAGTTCTTGGGTATACAACCAGCTTTCTGCCCGTGAGAAAATTTCTAGATATATTGTTTCAGAAGATCAACCTATTAGGATGGGTGAAAGTTGCACGTTCGAAAGAATGATCCAACACGGCTTTTGCCCACAGTACCAACATGTTAGTAGGAGAACCACTACATCTGATATTTTTACGGACGTATCATAAGGAACTAGCAGAACTAAAAGAACTATTCCTATAAGTTCAGTTCTCTTTTGCTATAACTTCAGACATTTGGACATCATCACACCAGAGAAGTGCCTACCTTAGTGTTGTAGCACATTATTTAGACGACAATTACAAGCTAAATAAGAGAGTCATAGGGTTTAAGGTAATTAACTAATCACACACTGAGAGGCCATTGTTGAGTGTATACTACACGCACTTGATGATTTTAAGATAGATAATAACATTGCTTCTATAACTCTTGATAACGCATTAGCGAACATGATCGCTATGAACATCCTCACCCCAAGATTGTAGACGATATTGGTGGTTATGTTCTCTACCGAGATGCGATGCCATATCTTGAACCTAGTTGTTCAAGACAGTATGCAAGTGATTGGTGGATATTTGAATAGTATCCACGATACCATTCGCCACCTTACAAATTCCTCACAAATGGCAGCTAGGTTCGTGGAGTACTGCGCAGCCAATGGGAAGGAGCCAAGAAAATTCGGTCTTGACATGAAGGTGAGGTGGAACTCGACATACATCATATTAAAGAAGTTACAAGGGTACAAACATGTCATATCCGTTTTTGTCAATGCTAACTCTGAAAACAATGAATTGGTAGTTACTAATTCAGATTGGCAGATTGCTAGTCATTTTCGAGAGTTTTTACGACCTTTTTTTATAAAACAACAAAGGTTCTATCTAGTGTTTATTACCCTACCTCTTGCTTAGTTATAGAATTTATTTGGTTAATTGCAGACAAGATTGCCAAATCTAGGAAGGATCACATTTTAGGTCATGCTGTCGCACTAATGGAGGAAAATTTATTAAATATTTTGGTTCTACTTCACATGTGTATTGCTTTGCTATCATTTTTGATCCTACGAAAAATTTGGCAGGTTTGTAGATTGGTACGGAGGGAATAGGTGAATGCCTCGGTCTTGATTACTCTAAGCTTTGATATGTCAAAAAGGAGTCTTTTTGTGTTTTCTGTATATTTCATGACAAATTAAGTAGCAGCGCGATATCAAAGGCCTCACAGCAGACGCAACAAGGAAAGACAAGCTTGACATCCCACTTGTGAAAGAAGCTAAAGGGCAAGTCCAGTTCTTCGTCCTCTCAGTCTTAGGCGGCCCTCAAGTGGAATTCTGTCTCAAAGCTAAACCATTACCTGGAGCATGATTTTGCAAACATCGATCCTGATCTTGCTAGCGGAGGCAAGATAGACTTGCTCGAGTGGTGGAAGAATAACAAACGGATATTTTCTGTGCTGTCATAATTCGCATGGGATGTTCTGTTTGTGTAGGTGTCCACTGTCTCTTCAGAAGCAACATTCAGCATGGTAAGGAGAATAATTGAAGAAAGAAGATCATCCTTCACGCCTAGGACGGTGGAGGCAATCACATGCGCCAAGGACTGGGAATTGGCTAAAGAGCGGCAACAGCATCAACTGGAGGATCTTGAGATCGTGCAGGCGTACGCTGACCTCAAACGCATGAACGATCTCAATATTGATGAGTAGTTAGTATGTACGCATGTTATTACTATACTCTTTTCCTTACTCGGGGAATCCCACTCTAGGGCGTAAGGTTTTTAACGAGGCAGTAACATGCATCGGTAAAATATCAAGAAAATTCTACTTTTTCCCTGAAATATTTATGTGCTCATGTTTTTACACAATTAATTCAATTTTAACTTGGTTTTTAACGAGGTGGGCAAGAGAGGAATGAAGATGGCGATCACTGCCACTATCAACGCCGCTGCCTCCACCGTTTATAGTTACTTAGGGCTAGGTTGGGCTTGGGCCAGCACGGCACGGCTCCGACATAGCGGGCTTTGGGTTGTGTGCTTGGGCCTGGCTGGAGGCGAGGCAGGCTAGCACGGCAAGACGGCGACGACAGTCTTTGGGCCAAGCCGCACGCGACCCGACATGGCTCGGCACGACAAGCCCGCGCCATGCCAAAGACAAAGACGCCAATGCCCATCACTACGCAGCAACAAGCAAGCATGATCAGAGAAACCAGACAAGAGGAGAGGGTATGGCGACGAAGAGGACGTAGCTTTCCCCGCCACCAACGGAGCTTGCCGCATCAAGGTGCTCAGCAATGACGACCTACTCCGTGAGATCCTCCTCCGCCTCGACTTCCCCACTCGCCTCGTTCGCGCCGCCTTCATTTGCAAGCGCTGGCTCCATTGCGCCTCTGACCTGACCTTCCTCTGCCGCTTCCGCAAGCTCCACTCGCCCTGCCTCCTCAACCTCTACATTGTCGAAGACGGAGTCCCGCACCTAGAGTTTGTGTCGGTGCCCCAGCTCCCGGAGCTCGCCGCCGTCATTTACCACACCGGCTTCGGCTTCGACGACTTCTCATTGAGCTTGTACGACTGTGTCGGATCTGCATCCTATAATAAGTAACTAGCTCGTACCATCAATGAATACCGTATTAATACATGCGTTTAAACAAAAGAGAACTCGATATTACATAGATAATTAGAAATATGCCTTAAGATCAAGTTATGGTATATTAGGTCGATAGACCAATGAGTCCAAAAGAGTAAATAACAGTGGAATATAAATAAACCAAAAGAGACCTTCATGATCTGCCATAGGCAATCGACTAGGGCCACAACCTAGTTATTGCTGTCACCTTCATTTTTAAAGCCTGACACATAAAAGTACTTGTGCACCGGGTCTTCAGTCACGCAGTCTGAATCCACATATTTGAGCAACACTGAATACAAAGGTACTCAGCAAGCCCCCACAATAAATGCAATTATATAGATACAATGTATGGAAGTGGTCCTTTCCCAGAATAGTACTCGAATTTTGGTTAGAAAACTCGGTAATTCCGAAGTAGTTTTGCTAAATAACAATCGACTATTTTCTTTTTTTAAAAAATAGTCAAATTTTCATCCGTCTGATATGCTTTGAGATTTGCACTTCTTCTCATTAGATGAATTGGGTCCGAATTTATTATGATTTTTTTCTTCAGAACATAATGGATTCTCCACATTGCCATATTTTGTTGGTATAGAATTTCATTTTTTTTGTCTGTGTTTTTGCTCAATCTCTCAAAGTATATATTAGATTTTGAATTATGTGATGGAAATATGAGTTATTAAGACTTTCGAGAATAATTACAGTGACCAAGAAAAACATTACATAAATAATCTAATGTAATTTATGTATGATGAAGTGTAGCGGAGATGAGGATGATGCGGAGGATATGTGGCCACACAAGTCAGGATCGAATCTGCAATGATGATATACGTGATAGGTGGGGGTAGCACCAATTGAAGAGAAGCTTGTCCAACATGACTTGAGATGGTTTGGACATCTCCAACAGAGGCCTTCTTCTGAGGCACGGTACGTAGTGGAATTTGAAGACGTACAGAAAATGTAAGAAGAGGCAGATGTCGACCAAGACTGACGTGGGAGGAAGCAGTTAAAAGAGATTCAGGGATTGGAATGTAGCTAAAGAATTAACTTTGGATAGGAGTACATGGAAGTTAGCAATCCACATACCAAAACCATAAGAAGGTTTAGGGGTGATGTTTTAGGCTCTCACTGGATGGCAAGATGTATGGCTTAGGTTTTAGCCTTGTAGGTTTTTTACAAGGCCCTCGTCTCTTTGACCTTGAGTAGGTTTTATTCCTAGCCTACCTCAACTTGTTTGAGACTAAATGCTTTGTTGTTGTATGTATGTATAATGAAGTTGTAAATGAACTTAAATTTGACTATTTTGGGCTGAGACAACAGTCGAATATTTTATAGATGGATCCATTCCGAAGATCATGCCCTTCCTTTTTATGGAAAGGGCACCATCTTGGCTTGTTTGACTTCGGTTCGGGGCATTTGCCTTTGCCCCGGTCGGAGTATTGCTTGGAACTGTGAGGTTCCTTGTCGCTAGAACTTCCTTTGAGATCTTTGTTTGTGGCTTCTTGTCTTTAGATTTGCTTCTGGGCTTTCTAGCCCGCTTTTCTTTCTTTTTGACACCATTATTTACTCCTCGAGAATCTTTGTCAACGCGATCAATAGCCTGATTCCATTCGATTACCTCAGCAGTAGTTGCATAGCGATCGGCCATCTTGATGAGTTCAGTAATAGTGGTTGGAGGGTTTGAGGCAATATCTTCTGTGAAGTTTCGATTTCAAACTCCTTGCTTTAAAGCTCGAATGATAGATGAATATGAGACTTCAAGAATAGTGTTTCAACATGACTAAACGTCGATGAATTGACATAGGGTCTCATGTGAATCTTGTCGCATGCAATGTAGGTCCTCCTTTCTAGGGCGGTTGTATGTAGCCTTAAAATTCGCTAGTAGCAACCGCAAAAATGTCGCCACTAATAGATCGACTTAGGTGGTCGCTTGAGCAATCGCATCAAGTAGAACCTTCGAGCAATCAGAGGAAGGTAATTAGCTATTACATGCTCTCCTCCTCCAAATGCTCTGATCACAAAGAATATAGATTTGGAGAAATTCAATGGGGTTTTGAATCCCATCAAACTTTTCCATATTCGTTGGTCGAAATCTTGCTGGCTTGAAAATGCCTAACAACCGGTAATAGTGTCATGATGCCTTCTTTGCGGGAAAGAAGGGTTAACATCATCTGGCGATCATACTCGATGATAACAAGTGGTAAGGGGACCAGATCTATCATAGATATTTGTCCTACGAGGGTAATCCTCCTCGTGGTCCATCTACTGATGTAGTTTTCTTCGAGGGAGTTGTGACTACCCACTTCTCCTAGTAGTTTGTCAACCACCAGCCATCAGAGGTGTACGTTGGTTCCTTCTTCGACCACCATCATGGTTGGGAGATCGACCAAATGATGTATTAGGTCGAGGAAGGTCTTGATGTTCTCTACGTAGAGAACTATGTGAACGGCTGACGTTCGATGGAGTTGTTCCAGTGTGATCTCTAGAATGTTGTTGTTGGTAATGCTCGACCCTGGTCATAGTATACTGAAGTTGTTGTGTGATTTCTTGAGCAAAGATATCGAAGCCTGTCACTTGTCCAAGCTCTTGACTTGGATTTTCTATAAGATCGCTGATCCTTTGCAATTCTCGAGATAGCGAATGGTATCGGATTCACTGTGGCATTCCTTGGGCCACAATCCTTCTTCTATGAATAGTCTCAGGATCATCTATATCTGAGACTACAGTGGCATCTCTTTGTGGAGTACGATCACCTCGAGGTTATCGGTTACGCTCATGAATGTTGAGATTTTCTTCATCGTCAGAGGGGTTCTTGCCATCCGTGCGAGCACCCGAAACATGTGTACGATGGGCAATATCCTCAGTCCTATTTCGTGGAGAGTGATAAGGATCTGTAGGGAGAATGAAGACTTCCTGGGTGATGTCGTCGCTGCTTATGAGCGAGCCCTCCTGGCTTGATGAGTTGTTGAAAGACAATGTCTCACGACTCAGAGTAAACCCCTATAGGAAGGGGAATTATGGGTTATAATCGTCTCTGGTCGAAGGTGAATTCTCCAAGTATGTGGTCGAATTTGCAATTCCAGTATGTTCGATAGTGTCCCGAGTAGGGGTAACTGCAACGTGACTGTTAATAGATGGTGATCGAGCCCCAAAATCGCTTGTTCAAAGACTCTAAGAAGGAGACCAAGCATCCTTGGACGTGCCTGAGTGCTCGTAGGTGGGAACCTCGCTTCATTCAGTGCCTGTTGCTAGGCGGCACTAGTCGCGGTCGCTTGGACCATTGCCCTATGAGGATTCTGATTCCCTCTCTGGGCGTAGTGGTGCTGGTGAGAGCGTTGGCGATAAGGTGCCCTCATGAATTGTGTCCATGGCGCGATCTCCTGGGACCAGTGAAGGGTCCTTCAAGTTGGCATTGCCCTCGGACGAAAAGACGCTCGTCAGAGTTGTAGCAGACATCCATGTCGATTCTCGCATAATCCGTGAGATCGAACCACCTCCTCATTCCACTGCTTGCTATGGAGGCATCTAAGTAAAACAAAGAAAATCGCCAGAGTTTCCCCACTGACAACACTAATCGTTGATGTTTTACTATCAATCTTATAATATAAATGCTGGTGACACGACACTCAAGATTATGCAAGAAGAGACAGGGGCTTGAAGGACAAAGGGCTAGCCGGATGGCATGTGGGGGTTACACCGGAAACTAAACAAAGTACTCGTCCAAGCCTATGTCATATTAGACTTATGGTTGCATAGTTATTAGTTTAGAAATATGGCATATGATTCGTTCCTTAATCGACTTAGGTGAGACAATCCACAAACTCGACTCTCGTGCATGCCCCTACACCGGTCTCACACCATCCACTCGCCTAAGTCCCCACCATTTTGTAAAACATTATCCTGTTTCCAATGGTAACCCATATTACCACACTAACATCATATCATGTCCCAAGTATTGTCATGACAATGTTTTCCTCATATTCAAATTAAGTGCTAAGTAGTGTCTAAGCACAACTATTAGTCATTATTGATTAACTAAGGGCAATTTATTAATGTAACAATTAGCCTATGTGACATGGTAAAATGGATTATCAACAATCAAGGAAGGGAATAGGAAGTAGCGAGATATGAAGTAACTATGCATCAAAATTTAACATAACATTTCATAAATAATAATAAGCTTGCAAGTAATACTTTGAAGCAAAATAATTTGCATTTGAAAAGTAGGTTCAACATGATCAATTGTAAGGACTTGCCTTGCTCAACAGTGGATATTACTTGGTCTCGATCTTGTCCTAAAGCAATGGCAAAGTCTTCGACGGCGTTTGAGTCTATTTCTCGATGTTTCGATGAGAATTTCTTGACTTGCCATATATAGAAAGAGATAGACTATAAATGACATCTCTTATGTAAATAAGACCAAAGGGATGGATATTAAATGATAGGAAGTGCTAGGAAGTGAAATAGAATGAAATAGAGCCACTTTGGGATTCCCTATGAAATGAGGCATTGAACGGAGTCACTACGAAGAAATTCCGGGAGTTACGAAAGAAGCGTCGGACTCATATTGTTCATGGGTTGAGAGCGGGAGTTGAACTCTAGGAGGTCGAATCTCCCCTTGTTCCTCAGTAGCGTGTAAAATGACGACGACATTGAATAAATACACATGAACTTAAATAAATTCAAATGAGCTCCAAAAATTATGATTTTGGTACTATTGGAATGGTTTTAAATTTAGATTAATTTACAAAAAAATTCAAGTCAATTGGATTTAAAACAAGGGAGAACGAGCTCTCTAAAGTTTGATCTGAGAGGAAATTATAGAAAATCTAAAATCCTTGACAGGTGGGTCCAGTCGGATTTTCAATTTCTTTTTAATTAATTTTCTTAAGAAAATTCTCTACGAGTGACAGGTGGGGTGTAGTCTGTTTTTTTATTTTCTTTACTAATTATTTTTTTCTTAAGGAAAAGCATATGTGATTGACAGGTGGGTCCAATCGGGTTTTTAATATTTTTTCTAATTATTCTTATTCGGGAAAACCCAAGAGACTCATAGGTGGGACCACTGTCCACATGAACTCGGTCCACCCGACGATTCACTAGGCCAGGGGCCCACATGTGTAAGATCGAGGAGGCCAACTAGAGGGGGGTGAATAGTTTTTCTAAATTATCTAATGCTAAAATCGATTTCTAATGCGGAAGCGAAAGTCAACTCAAATTTGCACAATTAAAACCTAAAGATTCTAATTTTCCTTAAGTGTACCAACACCCTAAGTCTAAGTCAAGGTTTGTAATTCTAGTTTGACATGCAATCAATTTAATTCTAGGAATGTAAATTGCACAAAGTAAATCATAAGAGAGCAAACCACAATGACACTAGGATGTTTTACTGTGGTGTTTGGAGACTTCCTGGTCTCCTATAATCCACATTGAGGTAAGTCCAAATGAATCGAACTGACTCACAACTTAAACCAACACCTTGATCCCTCAAGGTTGCTCTTCCTCCACTCTGGAGAGGGCGGGTACCAAACCACTCACAACACGCCGGGCCTTCTCACAATCTTCTTGAGAAGATCACTAGACCACGACACCTCCATGCCGTTTAGGTGTCGACAAACACCAAGAGTAATAAGCCAAACCTCTTGCTTGACTCTCACCAAGTGCAACACACGCACAATTGGATGCTTAATCTAATTCTAGTTGCAACACATGCAACTAGAACTTCTCCCTTTTGCTCACAAGGTGCAACACATGCACAATTGAGAGGAGAAGCTCACACTAGCTCAAGAGAATGAAATAGGAGCCCCCCCAACTGGCCAAGGTGGGTATTTATAGTCCACATACAAAAACTAATCATTGGAGGAGAATCTGTGCAAAAGGCAGTAAGGCTAGTCGCATCGAGGCAATGGGTCGGTCGACCGCCTACTATGCAACAATAACTTATGCAATAATCATTGCTACAAAATCGCCCATTACTCTAGGTCCCGTCAGTCCGCCACACATGGTCTTGTCGATCGGTTCAAAGAATTCCAAACCGAGAAAACATGCTCTGGAAAAAGCCGATACGCCGCTAGTCAGTGGTTTCGCTTGACCGTGAACGACCGCGTTAGTCCGGACAAGGGAAAGTAGTACCAAGTAGAAAAAACAACCTTTTTGGAAAAAGCTGATCGCACTAATGACCCAGAGGTCCGGCCACCCGCCTCCAATGCGGTCGCCTGGTCGTAAGAATTGCAAACAGAGCTCTCTGGGAAAACCTGGCCGCTTCAAAGGCCCGGACTTCTGGTTAGTTTGACCCACCTACTACGGTCAGTCTGATCCAGGATACAAAAGTTGATTTTGCAAATCGCTTCAACTCAATTTTGCAAAACACATTTGCAAAGATATGAGATGCAAATAAGGTATAAAAGCATGATTATCAACAAGTTACAAAACATATTTTTTCAACTTTTAGAATCATGCCACAAGGAGATAGGTGCATGTATATCAACCATTTGCAAAACACATTTGTAAACTATAGCCACATGCTACAAGGATTATGCATAAGCCTCAACTATTTGCAAAACATATTTGCAAACAATAGCATCATGCCTAGAAGAGTTAGAGCAAGCGGGATTGAGCTATCAACACATGATGAGACTCAAGCTACTAGACAAGACCCCTCTTAATAGTACGACAACCTATTGTAGCAATTCGGTCTTCCAATCAAACACGAGACCGGTAAAAGACTAGAAACACATCCTTAGCCTATGCTAGTCATACCTTTGTCTTGAGCATCCATCTTTGAGTGATCACTTGATGACGGACATCTTCACTCCAAGTCCGGGTTCTTGACTTGATAATTGTCGGTGTTTTAGAACCGATCTTACGTAAAGATTGCTTGATTGGGGGGTCTCCACAATTGATCACGCAGACGAGATAGACACGGGGATTTTTATACAGGTTCGGGCCTTCTCTAGTGAGAATAATAACCCTACTCCTGTGTATCTTGTATTGGGTCTCTGGATTACAATCAGCTGAGGGTCTTACTAATTGTCTTCCAAAAAGGGCCTCTCCTCTATCTCTAAAAGACACCTATTTATACTATGCAGTGGTGGCTGTTGTCGTTCCAGGCTCATTAGTCGCTCATTATTACACAATAATGAGAGTAATTACCGGAGTAGTAACCTCCCCATGCTATCAAACGGTTATCAGTCAGAGATAGTGGGGCATT
The DNA here is from genome assembly GCA_036346255.1 of Ampelocalamus luodianensis. NCBI lineage: Eukaryota > Viridiplantae > Streptophyta > Magnoliopsida > Poales > Poaceae > Ampelocalamus > Ampelocalamus luodianensis. Next base: position 29,362,339 of record CM070619.1, read on the forward strand.
ATCTATAGTTATATCAGGCATAGCTACGTGTCTTGACTGCTTAGATTCCCACTATTAAATGGGCCTTTTGACGGGTGAATCCAGTTAATCGTGAGGAAGTCGTGGCAGAGCTGGTCATAAAAGAACTTACGACCTGTGGGGTTGTCGAGAAAGGCTTACGATCGGCACCGGTCGCAGAAGACTTATGACCGGACGTAATCGTAGCGGGACTTACGATTACACTATAGTCGTAGGGAAGCTTACGACTAGGGGATAGTCGTAGGAGATCTTACGACTACCTGACTTGCTTTCCCCTCCTAATATTAGGGATGGTGTCATAATACATGATTATGGAAATAATAAATGAGGATTATTGATCCTCGTCATCTAGCCTGACTTCAAGTGAAAATAACTTACTTGACCGAAGGGTCGAGATGATCTTTTGATCACTAGGAGATCGTGGGAAACCGCTGAAGGAAAACTCTTCAACACTCGTTTTTCTCGACCAGAATATGCTTGATCGAGGGAGTTTGTTAAGACCATTGTGATTGCAAGATAGTCGTAGAATATCTTACGACTTGGCAAGCGTGGCCTTACGATCGAAGCAAAACCTTCCGATCGGCTTTTCATTTGACCCGGGTCAAGATGATAATTTCACTTGAGGTGTAAAAAGGTGCCTTGGGACTTTCGATCGGCGGGTAAAAGTCTATCCGTCAAACAATTCCCGGCGGTGGAGACTATTGGAATTCCACGCGCTTCGCTTCAGCGTGTGGTTATAAACGGGCCGTGGAGGTAAAACTTAGGGTTCTTACCTTTTCATCCAACGACCGTTGCTTTCGTTTCTTCCGTGCGGTGACTCGTATCTTTTCTGAGCTTTTCAAATCCGCTTCTTCCCGCTTTGAGAAAAAATGGCCAGGATTGTTTTCGAGTGGTCGAGTCGAGATGGACAACGCCAAGATGATCGCTCGTTGCCGCCATGAAGATTCCCGAGGGACTTCTTGTTAAGTGGATTGCGGCGAATGAGCAGCATTGGCCGCCGAGGAGGAAGGCCAAATCCCGGTTTTCCAGCGCATCGTGAGTGCGGTCTCCAATTGCTCGCCACCTTTTCTCACACTCGCACTCGAGCACTTTAGGTGGAATTAGTGAACCTTGGTCCTAATTCCATCACAATGCCGAGCGTGTTCGTGTACTGTGTGAGGCCTACCGGGATTCCGCGGACACTCGAGCTTTTCCAATATTACTACGGAATGGCTCGCAAGCTGGAATCGCCAGAGTCGCGTCTCAAGCTCCACGACGGCAAGTCGAAGGAGTACATTCAGATGTTTACCCGGCCGTCATGGCCGGGTGGAAGAAGAGGTGGTTCTCTACCGAGGTAACCAAGGAAGACACCTCTCATTCGCAGAAAGGCCGAGCGGTCCCCTTCCCCGACTCAACTCCGATAATCTCGACCGGATTGCCCCTACATTCAAGCCGCAAAGATTTGAAGTCGGAGGGGCTTACCGGTTACACGTGGTGAAGGACTTCATCACGCCACGGATTAGTCCTTTGAAGGCCCGAGTTCCTCCCATGTGGAGGTACTCGGAAAGGATGACCCAACCAGGATTATAAAGACGGTGAGTAGCAAAACTTACTCTTTTGGTGTTGTCCTTGATTAATCCCGATTTAGTCTTTTAATCGCATCGCTTATGTGTGTATGCATCTCCCGCAGCGGAGGTTGACGCGCTGTCGTCGCTCATCCGTGAGAAGCATCCGCCAACATTAACGCTCCTCAAATCCTCGCGGTTTTGACCATAGAGGAGAAAGAAGAGCGCCTAAAGGTAATCAAATGATTTCGTCTTTAGACGCTTTGTTGTCGCATAACGATGTACGACTAACGGGTTTGTCGAGAAGAACTTACGATCGATACCGATCGTAGAAAAACTTACGACCGAAAGTAATCGTAGGAGAACCTACGACTAGATAATGTCGAGAAAGGCTTACGACTTTTGAACCGGTCGCATTAATGACCAAATAGTGATCGTAGAAGATCTTACGACCACTTTCTTTTATTTCAATATAAAGTTGGCATGGAGAACCGCCAAGACGACGAAGAAGTCGAGTGGTGGTTATCGGGCGATCGCAAGCGGTGAGTCGACAAAGTCCTCCATCCAAGAAGCGCCGATCGTAAAAGTCGGCGATAAGGGTGGTTCAAGTTTGGCTCCTCCCGCTCCTTTCGCTAAATTTGCCGCAGCACATGGCCGCGCAGAGAAGAAAGCAAAGCGAGGCCTTTGCCCTAAGCGCAAGGTCCCTAAGGTTAAGGTACCCTTCTATTACGACAACAAGTCATTCGCAGCTTCAGACTTCTCGTGGCCTCATAAGACTAGAAAAGGAGAACGGAAGAACTTTATGTCTTTTGTGAAGGAAACCGCCGCTCCGCGAGATCCGAGGCCGAGGAGGTGGTTTTGGGTGGTCGAGACCGATCTCGATCATCCGAAGTCGGAGGAGGCGACTCTGTTGTCTGAGTGCTTCTCAACCGTAAATGGTTGAGAAGAAGTCGAAGAAATATTCCGTCGGGAAGGTGGCTCCTAAGTTTCGAGTTAGGTCCAACGCATAGAGGTATGTAAAAAAAACATAAGTGTAATAACTGCACTTATTGTTTGCCTTTTACGAGTTGACTTACTTCTGTGTATTGTGATCTTAGCCCGACATCTTTAGCCCCCAGGGATGCTCCGGTGGAGGAGCCCGCTGCCACTCTTTCAGCTGGCGAGGGTGTGACCGCGATAGTAGCCGAAGAACCGGCTACTATTCCTGTGGCGAAAGAAGGTGCAGCTGCTAAGGTCGCTACGACCGCTGAGGATGTCGAAGTTGCTACGACAACCGAGGCTGTCGTAGAGACTAGAGAGGAGGCGACAGAGGCCTCGAGGGAGATACCGGAAGTCGGTGGCAGTGAGAGTGCTGACCGCGGTGCTGGCAAGGAGGTTGTTGAGGACGTTCCTTTCGGCCCTCCAGGTGGTGTCTCCGTCACCGAGTTAGAGGAAGAAGAGTACTTCAACTTTTGCTCTGATTTCTTTGGCCCTGACTCTATCGTAGGATCTTCGGCCTACCGATCTCATGACTGAGTTCCACACCTTAGCAGCATTCCCAATTGTGGGGATATTTTTGACAACGAACGACTTGAGGGGGTTTGGTGGAAACGAGTCGAGGAGATGGATGGGCTGAAGGATCCAACACGAATAATGTCCATGTTTGCTCGGTCAAATATGAACGTAAGTATTCACCGATACTTATTTGTAGTTTTTACTTCTTTCTCTTATCGTTTTTCTCCCTTGTAGAGAGCCGTGGAGCAAATCGCTACGATTTGTGAATACCATCGGCAACTTGTCAAGCTTCGACAAGAGAAAGCAAGATCATGAGCAAGCAGAGAGGTGGTGAGTAACCGACTCGTGAATCGCTCGATTACTTGTTCAAGACTCGAGAAAGTTGTCGAGAAAAACTTATGACTTCGTACTAGTCATAGAAAAACTTACGACTAGGGGTTGTCGAGAATAACTTACGACCACTCATCGATCGTAGAAGTACTTACGACCTTTGCTTTAAGTGTGTTCATGTCTTCCCTTTACCCTTTCAGTTCAAGAGTGACGAAAGACCTTGGTGATTCTACTGGACTTTGAGAAAGCCGAATCGAAAAAGCTAAGGGATAAAGCCACCGACCTCTTGAAGAAGCTTCAGAAGCCAACTCTGCAACTCAACGGTTGCAGGAAAAGATAAACAAGACGATTATTACGATCGCTTCGCTCTTGGTTTCCATCTCCCCCTTTTTTTTAACCTCTCATTCTTTTGCGTAAAAAGAAGTCGAAAATAAGTCCCTTCAGCCGAGGTGGGGCTCTCAGACGAGGTCGTGGAGAAGTCCTCGGTAGTCCGTGAAATCTCTCGACATGTAAGGAGAAAGATCAGAAATTGAGAAGTTGGGTTCTCAATTAGTAGTAAGTAGATCCTTTACCGCTATCGCTTATTTTATCTTCCCATAGAACCGCTTTCATTTAACCAATCCTTACTCTTTTCGATCGATTGATTGAAATAAAACAACTCTCGAGGCTTCGACTCGCTCCGTGAGGAGATGAAATCAATGAAGATTAATCTTCAAGATAATATCTCACTTCTGAACAATGTACTCGATGGACTTCGTGCCGGAAGGGTTGCTCCTTGCGACGACACGATGTCTGCTCTTACGAGTGCCATTGGGGAACAAGTCGGTACTCTACAAGAGTTGGTGTCTACTCTGAAGACCAACCATAATGATTCAATAAGGGAAGCGGTTAAAGGAGCTGTGAGCTTTGTTTTGGCAAAACTCAAGGCCCGTGATCCTAACCTTAATTCTCATTCTGTTGAAGCGACTTGATCGCATCAATCTGGCGTAAAAGCTAATCGAAGAGATGCAGTCATTTGGCGAGAAGGTCGCGGAGGAGATGCAAATAGAATCTCCTTGATCAGAGTAGTCTTGTAACACATTTTTGTAAAGACGAGTCTTTTTTGATGGCGATGCACATATATATAATTCTTTCCTTTTCCCGCAAATCATCTCAGAGAGTAGTTAATAACTCGTAAGATAATGAAAGAGGAAGAAATAATCAAACCAGCTTATGAGCGATTCCTCCTTTCTCCTTCCTTTTCCTCGTGAACATCTCGTAGAGTAGTTAGCAACTCGTAAGATGATAACTCAAAAAATTAAGACTAAGAAATGAAGTCATGTTTATAACTTTATCTTAGTTCTCGACTACTTGCTTAGTTTATTAAAACAAACTAAGAAAGTAGTAAAGAAAGGGTTTCAAAGCAGAGAGGTTTGTTCGACTTTTAGTTTTCGAGTATCGATTAGCTTGCACTAGTCGAGAGAGTAGAAACAGATCGACGCTAGGAAGTTCCTCCGCAAGGCAAGACCACGCAGAGAAAAAGTCTTCGACTAGGTGATGTTACCATCTCGACCGGATTAATCAAATCAACGACGACAACTTGAGCGAAACAAACATCTAGAGGACCTTAAGGATTCATTCGATTGTTGCTTTTTCCCGACGGAATTATCCTAAAAGAAAAGTAGGAAGCGAACGACGCTTAGAAGTTCCTTCTAGTGGGAAGGACCACGCGCGAGAAAGGAGAGGCTTTGACTAGGTGTGTTTCTTCCTCCCACAAGAAAACCAATCAAGATAATTGAAAGTAGTCGAACGCATCGCATCAGGTGCACTCTTCTTAGATTATTTTCAAAATAAGCTGAAGTGACATGAATTTGCTTAACAACTTTCGACCATGTTTTTGAGCTCGATAACCTTTGTACTGGTTGTTATAGCAAAGAACAAGGCGACATTAGGAAGCTCCTTCCAGTGGGCAGGAGCACATGCAGAGAGGAGAGACTTCGACTAGATATGTTGTCCTTTTTCCGACCAGTTTACAAGAGGAATGAGTTTATAAAAATGGTCAAAAATTAAAGCAAAATCCAAAAAAGAGACAAAGAAGATAGAGAGAACCCGATACTTTATTGTCGTAGATGCTTGTTACACATAGAACTTGCGTAACTGGTCAATGTTCCAAGAATTTGAGAGAATCCGGCCGTCTTCCATTGCAAGTCGTACCGATCCTGGACGCGTTACTTCGACCACAGTGTAAGGACCTTCCCATTTATGAAAAAGTTTATTCTGATTAGACTGGGATTGGATAAGCCTCAATACCAGGTCACCTACAGCAAGGCTGCGAGGTTGGACCTTACGATCGTAGTATCTGCGCGAGGTCCGTTGGTAGATCGTAGAACGGATTAAAGCTCGGTTTTCTTTTCCTCAAGCAGTTGATGTCATCCGCCGTAATCGTTCTTGAATGGAGTCATTGAACTTGTCAACCCCGGCCGACTGATCTTTAGTTCGGTGGAAGCATGGCTTCGCACCAAGACTAGAAAGAAAGGTGTTTCTCCGTAGCTCGGCTAGGCGCCGTGCGAATCGCCCATAATATCAAGGTAATTCTTGTACCCAAGCCCCGAGCGCTTGATAAGCTGATCAAAGACTCAGATTTTGATGCCCTTCATTATCTGGCCATTCGCTCTCTCGACTGCCCCGTTGCTTTGGGGGTGGGCGATAGAAGCGTAACACAAACGAGTTCCCAACTCGTCGCAAAATTCCTGAAATTTCTTGTAAACTGTTTGCCGTTATCTGTGATAATTCGACTTGATACTCCAAACCGAGTGATCACGCATCTCATTATGAATCGTTTTGCTGCTTCCGTTGTTATCCCAGTCACATGCTCAGCTTCTATCCATTTTGTGAACGTATCGATGGCCACAAAAAGGAACTCGAAGCCTCCTGGAGCTATAGGTAACGGTCCTAGGATATCAAGACCCCAGGTCGCAAAAGGCCAAGATAGAGGAATTGTTTGCAATGCCTGAGCCGGTTGGTGTATTTGCCGACTATGAAACTGGCGCTGTACACACTTTTTAACCAGCTCTCTGGCATCATGGAGGGCTGTTGGCCAATAAAAACCTTGTCGAAAAGCTTTACCGCCAGTGCTTGCAGGAAGCATGAGTTCCACAGATCCCTCCGTGTATGTCTTGAAGGAGTTTTAACCCTTCGTTATGCGGAATACATCGCATGAGCATCCCTTGTGTTCCTCTTTTATAAAGGACACCTTTGACCAAAGTATACATTTTGGCCTTTCGGGATAGTCGATCCGCTTCTAGATCGCCATCCGTATGGAACCCGCTCAAGGTACATGTAGATGGGTGTCATCCATGTATCTTCGTACTCTGCAGAGGTTTGTTTTATGGGAGGCGTCTCTAGTTCTTCAACTATAGACGACTTTTGAAGTCGCTTCAGAAACACCCTTTCTGATCGAGGATCGGAAGAAGCTAGACGAGCCGGTTGGTCATGAGGAAATTATCCTTCGAGGATAAATTGTACCTCAAAACCCAAAAGTGCTTTTCTAACTTGCGCATTCGATAAGTACCGGACATGGTCGAATTGGAGCACCGGTACTCTTTTCCAACTTGATTCACGACTAGTTGAGAGTCCCCTCTACGAGTAGTCGTCGAATCGAGAGCGCCGCGCTCGTATACCAGCTAGCAAACCTTACGACCGCCACGCTGTTAGTGGCCTAAAAGTTTAATTGTATGACATACTTTAAGGTTTCTCGGTAGGAGAATCCAGACCACCCAAAGACCGAGCCACTTATCGTAGTTTACCCATCAAAGTACATCGCCCACCGATCGTGGGAATCGTGATCGGGATCTGAACAGTTCAGATTTGTCCATTCGCGACAAAATCGCCAAGATCTAGGATTTAATGGCCGTTCGGGACACGAAATGGATGTCGAACGTGTAACATCCCAATTTTGGGCTTGTGTTTCAAATGTAAGAAAATGAGTAGAAATTAAAACTTTTTCTTACATCTTGTATTTCCTGTTTGTACTGAACAACTATTGCACAAGAAGTTATGGAAATACAAAGTCACAAGTCTGCTTATTCAAATCTTGATCCTTCAAAAACATTCTTGTCAAATGTTATGATCATCTCCGGGAAATATTTTTCCTAAGTTCTAGGGTTGGTGTGTGACCTCTTTGAAAAATTTCACAATTTTTAGGAATTGTTTGAATATTTTTGGAGGTCAGTCAAACCTAGTTAAATTCTGGTCAAACTGTGGGCCAGCACCTTGGTAAATTTTTGGAGGAAAATCCACAGCACCAAAACCTCTGAAAATTTTATTCGAGGTCAATCCCTCAGCTGGCAAGCTCCTGTAAAAATTTCATAATTTTGGAGTGAGTTTGCTATCTCAATCAAATCCTCAAACTCCAAATCACCGAAACTCGCTTAGGTCCGAGTCGACTCGGGCTCGAGTCAGACCCGAGTCCGACCCAGCTTTTGGTCTCGGTAGAGCCAGCCGCTTAGACCTCCTCGGGCTCGCGCCACTCGGGCGTCAACGGTGGGTGGTCCAGGCCGTTGGATTCTCATCAATGCTCCCGACCTCCCCGCTGCTCCACTAAGCATTTGAGCACCCTCAGCCGAGTGATGTTGATCCTGCGGTCACGACCTCCCCCTAGACCTCCTCACCGCAAAGACCTCCTCTGCCTTGGGAGATCAAGGACGTCTAGGACCTCCCCCAAGTGCATCAGGGACGTCCAGGACCTCCCCAAGTGCATCAGGGACGTCTAGGACCTCCCCTCAGCCCTGTGTTTCTTCTCCACGACCTCCTGGAGGTCTGGTCGTCATGATTTTTCCCACCCCGTGCGTGTCGTTGTCGAGCGGTTGGGAGCAAAGTGGCTTTGACACTTTTGGTCCTTCCTAACGTCTCTTTCTGCCACACATTTAATGTGTTAGACCTTTTGCCCTAAAAGAAGTCAGCCCCTACCAGCTCCTGTCACATCTAGCAAGTCCATGGCAGGGGTGTGCACCCGAAGCTTGCCTCTGTCCATGGCTTTGCTCCTTTGTCTTCTTAAGACCCCGAGCTCCTCCTTGTCTCCTTAGTCTTCCTCTCCTCCACCAAACTTCATGAACACCACCATTGTCGGTTTTTGAAGTTCTTCAAGATCACCCGAGCTCCTGTGGTTTAATTGCGAACTTGGTTTCCAACTTGTTCAATTATCCACCTTGGGCATCTTGTCTAAACCAAATCGGTTGGTTTCAGGGGGAGGCATTGTGGGGACCTAATCTTCAAGGCCGCCCTCGCTTCTTCTTCGTCTCTCCAAGCTTGGTCACCGGAGCACCTCTTTCGGCATCAACCTCTCCTCCGAGCTCCTTTGGACCTCACCTTGGCCCTCGTGAGTCCTCTTTAGTCTTTTTGAGCTCGAGGTTTAGCTAGATTAGAGCGTTGCAAGCCTTTTAGTGTTTGTCGGTTTTGCCGAAGACCCACTACCACCTTCTCGGCGCCGCTACGTTCGAGCCGCGCCGTCGAGTTAGCCAAAGAGGTTCGCGGTGCTTTTATGAGTTTAGTGGTGCCCTTGGTTCCCTGGCGTGGTCCATGTCGCCGCGGCGAGCTTTCTTTGACTCGGGTGTTTTGCCGTGTCATACTCGGGCAGTTATGAGATCAATGATTAGCATTAATGGCTGTCCGAGGTTGTCCATTAATGCTATCTTGCCAGCTGCGCGCGCCTTCTAAAGCCCCGACCTCCCTGTAAATCATGGCCGTCTAAGACCACCCGTGCTAGATCTCGAGCCGAGAGCCGTTCCGACAAAATCGCTAAGTCCTGCACTCCTAGAGCATTCTCCGCCGTTAAAAGACCTCCTAGGTTTAGCTCTTAGCCGTTAGATCTCGGTCCGCAAAAACTCTTAGTGCCGGACCTCCTTGTTGATCCTAACCGCCTAGGACCACCCGGTTAAATCCTAGCCGCTAGGACCACTCTCGCGCAAAAGGACCTCCTCTTGGTCATTTTGCCAAAACCACCCCATGGACCTCCACCGAGGTCCTCTTTGCAAAAGACCTCCTGGTCGTTTTGCAAAGACCACCTCTGGTCCTCTTTGTAAAAGCCACCCCGATCTTTTACAAAGAAAACCCCGCTCAGACCTCTTAGGCTCAATCCTAGCCGCTCACGACCTCCCGGAGTTAGATCCGAGCGTTAGATCTCCTTTGCAAAATCCTTAGTCCTGTGACCTCCTCCGTGGCGATCTGGACCGTTCAGGACCTCCCTAGGCCTAATCTGAGCCGTCCAGATCTCCTCCCGTTAAAACCCTGTCACTTAGGACCTCTCCGAGTAGATCTTGGCCATCCAAGACCTCCTCGTGTAAATCCCAGCCGATCAAGACCTCCCTTTGGAGATCTTGACCGTCTAGGACCTCATCCTTTGGATCTGTAGCTTTAGGACCTCCCCGAGTAGATCTTGGCCGTCCAAGACCTCCTTGGTTGAATCCCAGCCGATCAGGACCTCCCTCGTTTGGTCTTGATCGCCCAGGACCTCCCGCACTTGATCGTGTCCGTTAAAGACCTCCCTCTGGAGATCTAGACCGTTGAAAACCTCCTCCGTGAGATCTTAGCCGTCCAGACCTCCCTCCGCAGGTTTACCCTTAGGACCTCCCCTAGTGCTCGGGACCACCAGATCTCGATCTGACGGTCACGACCTCTGTTAGGCGCATGGACCTCCTTTGCGTGCGCGGTGCATGCACTGGTCGTGGCCGTTGGATCAGATCTCAACGGTCCAGACCTCCCCAGTGCGGGAGGAGGTCTTTTGTGCGCTGTGCTTCGAGGTCCGTGGCCGTGCGATGAAGGATCGACGGCCCACGACCTCTCCTTTGTCTTCCAATTCATTTGGACCTCCCGAGAGCTCAAATTTTCTAAGTCCTTTGATGTTTCAAATTTCAAAAGTGTTTAACTTTGTCATTTTAGCTTCTTTTTGAATGATTCCAGTTGTTGTAGCTCTGTTAGAGTATGAACTTTAATTTGAGAATGGATTTAGGCACTGTTATGTAGCAGAAAATGTTATAAACCTCATGATCTTGTTTAGTGGAAATGGTTGTCTAGAAATTCATTGAAAATTTATAAATTGTATAACTTATTCTCTGTAATCCCAAACTGAGCAAACTAAGTTTTGTTAAAACCCACTAGGATTGTACTGTAATATAGAATGGGTCTTTATATGATCCTTGCCACTGAAATTAATGGTTCACTAGTTTTAGAACTTAGAAAAATCATAACTAATTCATTTCAACTTCAAATTATGCAAACTCAGTTTTGCTGTTGTTAGGATAACCATATCTACCCACCATAAAAATTTCCATTTCCAGATCATTCTAGAAATTTTCGTCATGAACAGTAACCGAAATTAATTTAATTATGATTTTTCAGGCTGAGAGAACTTAGTTTAGCCATAATTTTTTCATGCTAAGTCCAAATGAAGTGATTCTTGTTTCTAAAATTGGGTAAAATCAACCTCTAGCTGCTGTAGAAATTTCATTGGATTTGGATGTTCTTTGCTGTTGAGTTCCTTTTGGTGTTCTTCGTTCTTATCGGTTTTTATCGCCTTTTCGCGTTAGGTTCCGAAGAATTTATTGAACCTGAGCACTCCCTTCTGCAGCAAGACACATCCTAGCAAGGCAAGCAGTTTGATCATGTTAATCCCAGTATTTTAAGAATTTATGTTGTTTACAACTTCTATGTATGCATTGCTATCTTGTTTTAACTATTGTCGATAGTTGGCCTAGTAGATGCATTTTCTTAGACAAATGATTATCCTTTACTACCATGAGCCTAGGTTATTGCTGTGATTTAGAGCTCGTTGGATGAGCTCTTGTCACTTAGTAGTTTGAGAACTAATTGCTTAGCCATGCTTAGCTCCCGGTAGAAATGGGCGGTTATCGACTCGTCGATAACCTTGATCACATAAAACTTATTATGATTTATGATTTCAGCCTTGTGCCATGTCTATTTATGAAAACTAAAACTGAAAACAAAATGATTTAGACTTGGGCACAATGGTATGATTGGTGTGCTTATGGGTGTGACTGGAATGGTGCCCGAGTCAACAAGGACCGAACATCTTGTTACACTAAACCAAGCATTTTAGCGCTAACCACACTAGAGGGTATGGGACCTCTCTTGACTTAGTACTTTGGCGTGTATTGGCTTGGTCGCAGGAGCCGAGGAGGGATGGTGCTTGGGAGCATTGTAGAGTCCAAAGGCTTCCCGTGATGGCTGGTTGTCTTTGGTGGCAATGTAAGCGTATGGATTCGATTCATACGAGCGGCTCGTAGTCAATGCACAATATTGGAAAGCATCTCGTAGGACTTAGCCGTGCCGGCATACCTTCGGTAGTGTGCTTTGGCTTAAAGGCGGTCTGAAGTGTGGGTACATTGGTACACCCCTGCAGGGTTAAAACTATTCGAATAGCCTCGTCCTAGGTTATGGACACGCTTGGCAAGGTCTTTCAAGAGTTAGACTACAACCTTTTGAATTAAAACTTGATGGGTGGTACGAATCTGGGATCCGTGCTATGTTGTGGTGGCTATTGGGATAGTCACTTCCAGGTGGTTACTTGTATTTATCTTTATTTCGCTGTTATTTCAATTAATAAAAACTGTTTGCAAACTGGCTTTTAAATGTATTACATTATTGCAAATAAAGTTGGCTTTATGCAAAATAAGACATACAACCTCCACCTAAATGAGCTTGCATGTAGTTTATGAACAGTTCTATTCCACACGTCGATCTTTGCAGTACCTTTGTGTATTGATTATCTTGCTTAAATGTAATTGTTGCAGAGGAAAAGGTGAGCTTGAGGGCCTCACTCGTGAGTTGTCTTTGTGGTAGCTAGTAGGCGCCTAGCTTAGCGGCCGGTCGGTTGCTTTGTGGGTGGTGTGGCTAACCTGGCCGACTTTTGTTCTAGCCATCCTATGGCTCCTTTGCTTCCATTGTCATTCTTGTATATTGTTCTATTTGGCCGGTCGGCTCTCTTTTTGTAATAACTTACTTTATCTATGTCCTTTACTAGACTTGTTATTGTATGAGGTATGGAAATGATGTGTAATTTTGTGATGATGTGCATATGCCGCACTGCAGGAAGCATATGTCCATCGAGGCTTAGAATGTTTAATTAGTAATGCTAGAACCATTTGGAGGTTAAGTGTTACTAGTTAAATATTCTGGGTCCTCACAGAACGCCCTAAGTTCGACTGACCATTTTGCCATGCGTCCCGCTGTTTCCCTATTTCGAGGATCGCTCCCAAGGGAAACTCGGACGACACAACTAGTTTGTGCGCTTTGAAAATAATGTCGCAGATTTCCTCGAAGACATGAGGAGGGCATATAGAAGTTTTTGAACCTGAGGGTAACGCTCCTTAGGTCCGTGTAAAACCTCACTGATGTAGTAGACTGGTCGTTGAATGTTTTCACGTTCTACGACAAGATCGCGCTTATCGCTGTGGCGTGGCAGCTAGGTAAACTAAGAGCGTCTCTCCTAGTTTCGGTGAAACCGGGACAGAGCACTCGTAAGATACCTCTTGACTTCCTCGAAGGCTAAGCTAGCCTCTTCCGTCCACTTGAAGCCTTCGTGTTTCCTTAGAAGTTTGAAGAAAGGGAGTTCTTTTCTCCCGTATGCTATGAAACGACTTAACGCCGCCATGCATCCTGTGAATTTCTCGACTTCTTTTTTCGTGGTTGGAGAGCGATCTCGAGTGATGGCTTTTATCTTTCGGATTTGCTTCTATTCCTCGTGCAGAGACCAGAAATCCAAGTAATTTCCCCGTAGAGACCCCAAACACACACTTCTCAGGATTGAGTTTCAAGTGGTGCTTTCTGAGGTTATCGAAAGTCTCCTGTAAGTCTGTGATATGATTGAGTCGTTTGCTGCTTTTTACAACTAGATCATCAACATAGACTTCTAGATTTCGGCCTAGTTGAGGAGCAAAAGTCGTTTGCATCAAACGCTGAAAAGAAGCTCCAGCATTTTTTAAGCCGAATGGCATTTTGACATAGCAAAATATCCCAAACGGTGTAATAAACGCGGTCTTCTCCTCATCTTCTCGACACATACTAATCTGGTGGTAACCAGAGTATGCATCTAGAAAACTCAACATTTCACACCCTGCAGTAGAGTCAACCAGCTGATCGATACGAGGTAAAGGGAAATCATCTTTTGGACAAGCTTTATTAAGGTCAGTAAAGTCTACGCACATACGCCATTTGCCGTTCGACTTTCTAACCATTACAGGGTTAGCCAACCACTCGGGGTGGTCGATTTCTCTTATGAAGCCTGCTTTAAGCAACTTGTCCAATTCTGATCTTATTGCATCTCGTCGATCAGGGGCAAATCTCCGTAATTTTTGTTTTACAGGTAATTTATCAGGCCGTAAAGCTAGCCTGTGCTCAATCACTTCCCTAGGGACTCCGGGTATGTCGGATGCTTGCCACGCGAAGACATCAGCGTTTGCCTGGGGGAAAGTGATGATGGCGTCTTCCTATTTGGGGTCGGAAGAATCCCCAATGCGAACAGTCTTCGAGGGCTCCTCTACGTCCAAAGGAATCTCCTTGACCTGGTCGTTCGGCTTTGGTGCAGCTTTAGGCTTCGACTTACTAGTCGAAGGCTGACTTTCGTCTCGAGTTAGTAGTTGTCCAACCATCTCGAGGGAACGACGGTCGTAAAAGTGTGCCATCTTCTTGTCATAGTATAACGTGATCACTCCTTTGGGACCTGGCATCTTGAGACATTGGTACCCATAATGAGTAGCTATTAAGAATTTTACCAAAGTAGGTCGTCCGAGTATGGCGTTACATGCCGTATCGAAATCGACCACATCAAAGGAGACCTTCTCTATCCTGAAATTGCTTGGTGATCCAAACGTTAAAGGAAGAGAGACTTGGCCAATGGGTTTGGCCGAAGACCCGATGACGATTCCATGAAATGAATATCGTACCGGTCTTACCTTTGTCCTGCGTACCTGCATCTCGTCCAGGGTACTCATAAACAGTATGTTTAACGAGCTTCCACCATCAACCAAAACTCGATTGACTCGACAATTGTTGATGGTGGGTTCGACCACTATCGGGAATCGACCGTCTAGTCGAAGGATCGGACAATCACCCTTCTCAAAGTAATGGTGACTTCCACCACTTCGGTAATTTATTGACAAGAGGAGAGTCGATGGTGTTTACCTCACGCCGGCTTGATTGTTCACCGCCTCCGTGATTCATATGCCGAAGATCCCCCATATATGTGATCGATGGTGTGTTGCGGATCTTGGAACGACATCTCTTCATCATCTGACTCCTTCTGTCCACTTGTTTGGCCTACCTATTCAAGAGTAGGAAGTGGTCCCTTGCCAGAGTAATAGTCTTCGAGTTTCCGTAGGAAAACCCGGTAGTTACGAAGATCATGTCCTTCTTTTTTATGAAAATGACACCATCTGGGTTTGTCATTTCTCCAATCTTGGCGCTTACCTTTGCCTTGATCGGGATTTTGCTTGGCGTTGCGTGGCTCCTTGTCGCTTACGGCCAGGACTTCCTTAGAACCGGCTGACGAAGATTTGTGTCTTTTTGCCTTGTTCTTAGATTTCTTAGCCTTTTTATCCTTTTTCTTACCACTTTCACCTGCTTCCTGAGGGATGTCGTCTTTAAGATCGATAGTATTATTCCACTCGACTGCTTCAGCAGCAGTCGCATATCTATCGGCCATCTCAAAAAGTTCAGCGACGGTGGCAGGTGGATATAAAGCAATGTCTTCTGTGATCCTTCTCCTACGGACTCCCTGCTTGAAAGCCCTGATCACGGATGAGTCAGAAACTTCCGGAATAGAATTTCGAACATGACTGAAGCGCCTGATGAATTGGCGTAGCGTTTCATGGTTGTTCTGTCTTATCCGGTGCAAGTCATCCTCCTTTCCTGGGTGGTTATAAGTGCCCTGGAAATTTACCAGCAAAAGATCGCAGAGGTGTTGCCACGAGTAGATCGATTCGAATGGCTGGTTTAAAAGCCATGATCGTGCCGATCCTTCGAGCACAGTCAGAAGGTAATTCGCCATGACATGTTCTCCTCCTCCCGCACTCGATAGGCTGTAGTGTAAATTTGGAGGAACTCGATGGGATTTTGAGTTCCATCAATTTCTCCATATTCATTGGTCGGAACCGAGGCGGCGATGAATCGCTCGAAGGTCGGTGTGAACGCCCGACACCCCGAAATAACCTCTTGTCTCCTTCTTTGCAAAAAAGAAAGGTTAATGTCGCTGGGTGATCGAACTCATCGATACCCAGCCACAGGAGGGCTAGACCTACGATAGGTCTCAGTTTTACGAGGAAAATACTCCTCATACCCCGCTTGCCGCCGTGTGTCTTGTCGCCGAAGTGGTGAAAGATCACCTCTCCTGTGAGCTTGTGACGTTCTCCTCAGGTCGGGAGAACGACGTGAGTGAAAGTCGTGTTGCCTTCTATGCGACAAATTATCTGAACGGCTTGCAGAAGAAGGAGTCGTACTACTACGACCTCCTGGTTGTGATCGACGAAGACGCTCGAGTTTGGCCATCGTGTCACGAAGCCTTTGTGTGATCTCTTCTGCAAAGAGATCATATCCTGGTGCTCGAGCAAGTTCTTGGGTCGGGTTTTCCAGCAAATTGTTGATGTGCTGGAGTTCTTGAGCTTCCTCGGACTGGAAGTAAGTGCGCTCAGGAAGATTCTTCTGAGCCACTATTCTCTTCCGTCGGGTTGCCTCACAATGGTCTATTTCAGACCCCTGAGCTTGCTTTAATGGAGTGCGAGAACGTTGAGTATGTCCCGCACGTTCATTAAAGTGTTTGTCTCGTTCGCCAGTGGTGGTGTCCTTGCCATTGCGACAAGGCGGTGTAGAGTATGCTCGTCGGGAAGCATCACCAATCCTTCTTCTGGGGGAACGATCCTTATCAGAGGGAAGGACGAAGACCTCCCGTAGATGACCTCCACTTGCGGTCGAGTCCTCCTCGCTTGAGGAGTAGTCGAGCGACACCATCTGGCGACTTGGAGTAAACCCCTCCAGGTAGGGGAACTCTGGGTTATAACCGTCTCTGTTTGCAGGTGAGTCCTGCATCGGGACGGTTGGATTTGGATGAATAGCGTGTTCGATCCTCTTCCCTACGGAAATACTCGGAGAGAGAGGACCATCAGGTGTCGATGAAGCTCCGGAATGATGGCTTCCAGAACCTGTCTTGCCAAGTCGTACTGCCTCGGGGGAACTCGAACGCTTGGAAGAAAAACTCGTCGCGCGCGAATTTGCCCCAATGCATTCCTGCCGTTGGTCGTTGTGACCCTTGCCCCGAGGAAGTTGGTCCTCGACGGCGTGCATCGTCGTGGGGATAAGATCCTCCTCGACTCCGTAGTGATGCAGTCTCCGAGATCTGATAAAAGATCTCCAGAGGTGGCAACACCGTCAGAAGATTCGATACTCGGTTCGTAGTCGAAGCCGGCATCCATGTCGACGTCTGCGTAATTGGCCAAATCGAACCAATTCTCCTCGTTCCATTCTCCTACCATGGTAGCATCAAAGAGAAAAGAAAGAACTGTTGACAAGGAATTACCAGAAGATTCCCCACGGTCAGCGCCAACTGTCGGTGTTTTAGAACCGATCTTACGTAAAGATTGTTTGATTCGGGGGGTCTCCACAATTGATCACGCATACGAGATAGACACGGGGATTTTTATACAGGTTCGAGCCTTCTCTAGTGAGAATAATAACCCTACTCCTGTGTATCTTGTATTGGGTCTCTGGATTACAATCAGCTGAGGGTCTTACTAATTGTCTTCCAAAAAGGGCCTCTCCTCTATCTCTAAAAGACACCTATTTATACTACGCAGTGGTGGCTGTTGTCGTTCCAGACTCATTAGTCGCTCATTATTATGCAATAATGAGAGTAATTACCGGAGTAGTAACCTCCCCATGCTATCAAACGGTTATCAGTCAGAGATAGTAGGGCATTATCTATAGTTATATTAGGCATAGCTACGTGTCTTGACTGCTTAGATTCCCACTATTAAATGGGCCTTCTGACGGGTGAACCCAGTTAATCGTGAGGAAGTCGTGGCAGAGCTGGTCATAAAAGAACTTACGACCAGGGGGGTTGTCGTAGAAAGGCTTACGACTGGGTACTGGTCGCAGGAAGACTTACGACCGGACGTAATCGTAGCAGGACTTACGATTACACTATAGTCGTAGGGATGCTTACGACTAGGGGATAGTCGTAGGAGATCTTACGACTACCTGACTTGCTTTCCCCTTCTAATATTAGGGGATGGCGTCATAATACATGATTATGGAAATAATAAAATGAGGATTATTGGATCCTCGTCAATAATCATCAACACATGATGATTTTCTTTACTGCAATTTCTTGACTTGAATATCATCAACACATGATGATCTTCTTCAGTTCGGGATCTTGTCTTGAATATCATCAACACATGATGATTTTCTTTACTTCGGGATCTTGACTTGATGTTCATTAACACATGATGACATCCTTCATATCGAATCTTGACTTGATGATAATCAACTCACGATGCAACCAAAAGTCTTCATTATCATGGGATTACCTATTTCATCAACTCATGGAAAATGTTAGTCTACATGATGATTGTCATTAATTATCAAAATACTCTATTAATTCATAATGATAGGTCTAGATTCTTCAACACGTTAGCGGCTTCGGTCTACAGACTGGGTTTATGCAAAGAGTTTAGGTGGTGGGGCCTGCATGTCATACACACATACGCTAAATTATATTTTCTAATTGCGTCGGCCCCTATGTCATATTGACATTAATGCCATAACTAACTATTGGTGATATACCCTAGAGCCAATCATAGAGATGATTGTATCACGTCTATGTTTATGAGTTATAGAATAAATGTTATTATGTTCTTTGAATAAAATATCAGTTATAAAGAGTAACAAGTATGTGACTTGTTGGTGAAGCACTTTAACTTATATGATGTCATTCTAAATATATCCCTGGTTAGATGTCACTGGTCGAAATACTAGTGACTCATCGACTAGCTCATGTATTGATTGATGATCATGTTTCACCGGCCATGGATATAGGGATGTCGAATCAATAATGTGAACATATGTTAGAGAATATGGTGTTGGATTGACCCACCTTAAAACACTGTTGAGATTGTTATGGTTTTATGTGTTATCAATTGGTCTCAAGCAATGATGATGTATAGTCCTTAGACTTGAGATCAGTGTGGTTTTCTATATGTGTAATAGTACACTTAGGGGTTGCCAAACGCTACTCCGTAACTGGGTAGTTATAAAGGTAGCTTTCGGGTATGCTATGAAACATACGGAGGGATGTGACTGGTCGGTCAGATATGAGATTTGTCACTCCTAATATAACATGAGAGATATATCTAGGCCTCTCGATATGGTCGGATAAAGAAAGTGCACAACCATGCCACTAGTGATTGAAGAGTCGACCACATGAACTTATCCGTCACTTGATCGAAAAAGTATTAAATAGTCTATGGATAACAAAATATCTCACCTGGGTTTCAACCAGATATCGTGAGGCAAAGTGGGAATACTTAAGCAGGTCGTTCAGTTCGATCAGATACAGATTGGTCGCATGGACATGCGAGCTGGTCATAGACCAGTCGAACATAATCACTAAGTGGTCGTAAACTAGTCGTAAGGAGTTACGAACTTGTCGTGACTAAATATGAACTGGATGTATAGAGATATGAGCTGGTCGTAAGTGATAAGGACCTAGTCTTACATCATATTGCATTAAGGTTCGTTCGATATAATTTGTATGTATTCGAGAATTGTTATGTACTGCTAGAAACCACTAATGATTCATGGTTGAAAAAGGGTTTCTGAGTCACAACCGATTACGCATGAACCTACAGGGTCACACACTTAACGGGTTAGAACAAACAAGTTCAGATAGGATCTGTCATGGGCTCTTTATAAGGGGGCGCATGAGATTGTTAGAAAAAAGACACACGATGTGAGTTGCTCTACCGAAACCCTAGCCACCATCCTTTTTCGAGCCCTACCGTGAGAATTGGTGCTAGCACACTGGCAAACAATGCTCCATCCCTGGAAGTGTGGATACCATAGAAGCGCTACTGCAGTTGCTGTTGTGCTTAAGGACGATTCACAACTTTGTAAGGAATGCAATCGGTTGCTGGAGGAGACGATCGGTGTTGAGGACATTGGACAATCGATTATGACCACTTCATCGACGCACTCGACGTTAGATCAGGCTGCTCTAACTCTTCTTCCGCTGCATTGAGCATCTAGTGGTAACGATCCATGATCTCTTACTTTTATGGCTTCCTAGTTTACGTGGTAGAAATTTTGAATTGCCAGCTAGTGTAGCCTACCCATATCCCTTCACTAACAACTAATTAATTACCATATTAACTAACTTATCTACCGCAAGTCCACACATTAGCGACTCCGGTCGTCATCTTCCTTCGGAATAGAGGAACAGAATATGGTATCCATGGCCGACTCTGGGCAAGCTTGACACCGGTAGAGAGGGCTCCGGTGACTACCCGCGACTTAAAAAATGGGCTACATGGTCCAAGTCAACCCTAACGGTTGAGACGACACGGTGGGAGATGGACAGAGGCAGCGGTTCTACGGCAAGGATGGCGGTGGTGACACTGTGCACGATAGCAACTCCCTAACGAGGCTACAAACTACAAATAGCGGGTTGAATTCATCCATGGGTTACCATGATACTAGGGGTGCTCTCGGTGCTCAAGAAGAAGCGACACACCGAGCTTTCCAGGCGGCTTGTGGCAGCCAGGCGAGGTGCTACAGTGCGATGATGCTATGGTCATCTAGGCACGTCATTGTCCAGCCTACTGTGTTTGCAACAAGCTAGAATGTAAGGGAATGAACAAGGGTTTCGAGGAAGGAGATCGAGTACGGTGGGGAGGTTCGTGTGCTTCGGGATGGCGATGGGGGCGAAGGCGTTCTAGCGACTCTGGTGAATGGTAAGGAAGAAGAATGCGCGCATTAGAGAGAGGAGGTCTAGGCAAACCCAAGAGACAAGGGTTTCGAGATCGAAGCTCACCGGGAAAGGCAAAATGAGGCTGCAATGGTGCGGGCATGCTCTAGCTAGCTCTGCGGACAGTGACAGCGCTTGGCCTTTCTTGTGAAGAAACAAGCAGGGCAAAGTGGGCACAAAGAAGAAGTGGTCGAGGCGACCAAGATGCGCGAGACAACGAAGGCAGAAGCTCACCTCAACCGATATTGAACAGAAATAATTCAGCATGTATCAATACCGCACCAAAGTTTTATTTGACAAATTTGGTATCTAGTTTCAAAAACCGTATTTTGCAAATAACGTATTTATCAAACAGTATTGATCGGATATAGCATATGAACACCCCTGTCCCAACACAATATTCCCGCAAGGCTATAGATGATAAGTGATTGTCCGGCTGTGAAGATGCATGGGTTATTTTTGTTTATGAACTTTAGCATGTAGAGGCACACATTGTTTTGTTTCTTTCCCCACAACGTTGGGACCCAAAGGGCGGTTAGTAGTGTTGCAGAATAGTCCTTGTTATAATCTTGTCATTTTCTGTGTGCGACAGTACGAGTTGATTATATCTTATGGTAAAACCCCATCAAAATAAAACTATTCGAATATTCATGCCCCTATTACGGTATTGCCAAGAATGGTCACACAATGGTTAGATATTGAATCAAAATGTTTGGAGAGAATTAGGGGTGGTGTACCCCTCTTTTGCAAAAACTTGGTTGTCTGAACTTTACCCACCCTTGCAATTACTTACAATATTACTCTACGCGTTTACAATTACTAGTAGCCCGTGCACGCCAAACGGCATGCGAGGAAAAAGAATTCGTGTTTTGGGGGTAATAAGTAGATGGAAAGAAAAGCAGAAAGGAGAAGAATGAGGTTAGGAAAAGCGTTAGCTATGGCTGAGTAGACTGGTATGTCATAAGTAATCCACCACCCACCACGCCCGTTATAAACAAATCAATGTTTAAGGACAAAATGAGTTCCTGAGAACTAAACCGAAGTGATTAGTATTGTAAGAAGTCTATATCAAGAGAATAGTATAAACTAACTAACCTGTAACCGTTTAGATAGCTAACCGCCTGTACTAATCGCCTGAGTTTAGTTCTCAAACTAATAACTGCTTAAGTAGTTAACAAAGAAATCCCTGTGGTGGAATGTTATTACTAATCACTATTTAGCTAGACTGTAACTTGCAAACTCATTGCTAACCTAATCCAGTAGGCCCACTATCATACACACATACATATGCTGGTAGAGAGAGCCGCAGAGAGATAGAGGCCCTACCTGTCATACGCCTTTTACTAACATACGGAGTACAGAACAAATGGAGAGGAGCACAGGAGGACAGAGCAGACTACAGAGGAGGGCAGAGCGCCCTCGGGCCTTGCTCGCCGGTGGCGAGGGGCGGCGGGAGGACGCGCAACCCTAAAAATGGGTTGCCTAGGGGAGGCAGTCCTATTGGTGCCGAGGGCCGGTTAGTCGTTGTGAATGTGCACAGCCCCAAAACCAGTGTTAGTTGTCCCCTCCCGCCAGCAGAAAAGCACACCAAACACTAAGGGTCCCTTTGGTTGGGCTTTTCAACCTGCTTTTGCTTTTGCAAAAGCCAAAAGCCAACCAAAGAGCCCAAAAGTCACATGTGCTTTTGCCCGAAAGCAGCTTTCACTGCAGTACAATTTCAAAAGCACCTCTCCCCCTGCTTTCACTGGCTTTTGGATGGACAACTTTGAGAAAATTACCCACTGCCACTGGTTATGAAAAGGAAAAAAACGGTTCGCTCGCTTCTATTCCTCCTCGCCCCCCAGACACAACCCTACCGCTCACCTCGCCCTCCTCCGGTCCACCCTCCTCGCACGACGACGAGTGCTGCGCCCTCCTCCTCCAGATCCCGGTAACCATCTCGCCCCCACCAGTCTCGATCTCGCGGTAGAGTAGAGGTCGCGCAGCGCGTGCTCGTCCGTGCGGGTCTTTCCCCCCAGATCCGCCTCGCATTGCGCGCTCTTTCTTTTGTGCGGGGGCGTTGGGGCGATCGATCTCGTGTCCCGCGCCCATTTCTCTCTCCGAGTGGATCCGACCGGATATTGGGAGGAGGTGGCGCCGTTCTCTCTCGCAAGACGTAGATCTGCGATCCGCCGCCTTCGGCGTCGCGATCCGAAGTGCCGCGGCGTTTGGGTGGTGGAATGCTCCGATCTGTGCTGTGGTGCAGGAAAGCTATGGTTTCCTTGTTTGCTAATCGTTAGTTCCGTAGTGTGGAGTTCCGTAATGTGTAGTTCCTAGTTCAAAAAATATTTTAATTGCTGCACTGTTCCAAGTTCCTAATTTCTTGTGAATTTTGCTGCTGAGTTTCTCGGCAGGAAATCTTCCCATTTGTATAGGGTGCCTAGTCGTTCCTTTTATTGATGTGTAACGAATGTAGCTTTGTGCGAGCTTTGCTGTAGGTTGTGACTAGTACACCGAACCTGCAAGGTATGTCCGATCCCCTCTGCCCTTGTTGGAATGTGATGGATGCATGAGTAATCTGCAAAATAGATGTATGATTCGGCGCCTCGTCAGGACAAATCCGCCTCCGTCTTTACAAAACACAGTCGAGCCACCACTCGGAGATACTGTTTAAAGCAGTAATTTTGGTAGCATCAGATCGCTAACGTTAGCTATTGTTTGATCAAAATATACCTACACTGCTTTATGGGAAGCTTACAGAATGCTGATATTCCTTGCTTTAAGGTTTGTTTTGGAAATAAAATGTAGCCGCTCCGTTGTTGATATTCCTTGTGCTCGATTTAGCCCTTCTTGCTCTCACTGTAAATTGATTGAATTTTTTTTTGTTTGGTTCAAGTATGGGTGACAAGGCAGATTGGAGTGATGGTTTTTTGAGGAATTTGTTTGATGCCTGCAAAGAAGAAATAGAAGCTGGCAATAGGCCGATGGGAATTTTCACTGCTACCGGTTGGAAGAACGTTGTTTCCAAGTTTGCAGATAAATCCGGTGATAGGCGAACAAAAAAACAATTGAAGAACAAGTTAGATGTCTTGAAGAAGGAATATACTGATGTTTATGGAGTTCAAGAATTGTGCCACTGGGCTTGGATGGGATGCGGAGAAAAAAAGCGTTGATCGCCGGACGAATGGTGGAAGGAACACCTTGCTGTAAGAACTAACCTGTCATTGTAAATATATTTTTTCAATTGTTTGTTTTGCTGTGCTTTGCTAATTTTTATTTTTTAATTTCAGAGATGCAACAATCCTGAGAAAGGAATCAAATGCAGTCATGTGAAGTTTGCTAAGCATGGACCAAAGTTTCTTGAAGATATGCATATCGTTTTTGGCAAGGCACATGTTAGTGGGTCTTCTGCATCATGTCCTGGAGATATATCCTCCGATGAGGCAAGTGATGAGGATGTGGCTGAGGTACCAAAACCTACAGAAGAGAAGGAAAAGACAGTCAACCTGTGCAAAGGAAACGCATGAGGACCTCCAGTCTTTGTTGAAGAGAAGGAAGAGAAGAGCCCATTCTTTCGTATGTACAAGAACACTTGTTTGAAGATAGAAAATGCAGCCGAGAGGATCTCCACAAGTGTTGAAGCATCATCTGCTCCTCCAACCAACCAAATTCCTACCATTGCAGAGGCTGTGAAGATGGTGAAAGAATGTGGTGTGGAAGAAGGAACTGCTCTAATGTACACGGCTTGGTCTGCACTTGCTAAGCCTGAATTTAGAGAGTTCTTTACCTCTCTAGAAACAAATAAAGGAAGGCTTGATTTGATTCAGAGGGAGCATGAGAAGGAGATGAACAAGTAGGAAGGCTCGATTTGTTTAAGAGAGAGCTAGTGATTTGTTTATCTATTATTGTGATCTGTGTGCTTGTTATATATTTATCTATTATTGTGATCTGTGTGCTTGTCATATATTTATCTATTATTGTTGTGTTATGCTGAGCATGTAAAATATTATTTATCTATTATTGTGTTCTGTAGATGGATGATAAATTGGGAGCTGTAGCCAAAGAAGGGCAAAAGGGACTACTGTTGCTTGCTGAACTTGCACATCATGCTGCTGTTATTGGAGAAATGGGCAACTCGTATACTGAAAGGTATTTGCACAAAGGTGGATATAGGGAAACACCAGAAACTGGCATTCAATGGGTCATGAGGTGTATGTCATGGCCGAGGTATTTTTATAAGATGTTTCGGATGAGCCCTGAGATTTTCCAGGCACTTCATGACTTGCTAGTCTCTACCTATGGATTGACGTCAAGTAACAATGTTTCATCTATTGAGTCTTTGGCTATGTTCTTGTGGATCGTCGGAGGCCCGCAATCATTTTCACAAGTGAAACCGTTTCACACGGTCACTTTGGACGATTCACACCAAGTTTCATGAAGTGTCAAGTGTTTGCGCAAGTTAGCTAAGGACAATATTAAGCGAGAGATCCTACTTTTGTACGGAGCATGAAAGGGTGAGAGAGAACCGTTTTGGCCATACTTCAAAGGAGCAATTGGAGCAATAGATGGTTCACATGTTCCATGGTAGTGCCAAGTGGATCAAGTGGTTAACCACACAAACCGTCATGGATATACATCTCGAATGTGCTAGCTATTTGTGACTTTGACATGAGGTTTACATTTGCATACACGGTTGGCGGGTTCGCACATGACACGCGCATCCTCAATCATGCATTGGCAAATTTTCCTTCATTTCCTGTGCCTCCTAAAGGAAAATATTATCTTGTGGATTCGGTTATCCAAATCGAATCGGGTATCTTGCACCTTTCAAAGGAAGCACCTACCATATACCGAATTTCTGAATCGTTCGGGGCCTCCTCAAGGAAAATATGAGGTGTTCAATTTCTTGCATTCATCCCTTCGTAATGTCATTGAAAGGTCTTTTGAGTCTTGAAGCAAAAGTGGCGTATTTTGAAGGGCATGCCAAGTTTCAACTCGTACTCGATGCATCATTACGGCTTGTCTTGCTTTGCATAATTTTATTCGTGATGACAAATTGCGTGATAAGGAGTTCGAGAGATGTGATGCCAATGAGGATTACTTGGTACAACATACAAGCGCACGACACAAACACAAGGGGATGGTAGTGAGGATGTGGAGAACGAGGATACCATGAATACCATTCGTACTAGGATAGCAGATGCTTTGGTTAGTGCGAGAGGAGGCTAGTTATGTTGAGAGATGACATCGTTGTATAAGCCCTTTGATGGATATTGTTCTATGGATGAAAAACTAAGAAAACTACGAAAATTATTTTTATCTTGCTTAAATAGTCTTTTCATGTGAATTAGTGAACAAATTATTTTGTTACGAGCAATTTCCATATAAACATGTCCCAGTGCCTCGGGGGCATTACAGTGTATTTCTTACACACCTACGCTTGACAAAGCTCTAACCAAACGGTCTTACGCTTTTCACTTTTGCTTTCCCACAGTTTGCTTTCCACGACCCATAGCCCACAAAGACTTTTCAAAAGCCACACCCAACCAAAGGGACCCTAAACTTTATGCGTTCATGTTGCGATTCCGCACAAATTGGAAAACCGTTCTAGAGAAGGTGCCATGCATCCACTTTCTGCTTGTGTGGCACGTCTGCATTCCACAAACTCATCCAGACGCGATGGGAATGGCCGGAGTATGTGGATGTGTCGGACCCAAATTTGTAATTTATAACCCATTATGTTAATTTGTGTCATTCTCTGGATCAATAGATAGCACATACAGTTACATTGTTGGTTCAAACACATATCATGAGAATGCAAAGTTATGGCATAATATTAAACAAAACATAAATATACCTTATGGCTTTTGACTTGTAAAATGACGCACAGACCAAATACTTTCAGAGAACAACAACAGAAGTAGAATCAAAGTATAACACGTGGAAGCCTCACGATATACCCACCGGCAATCGACTGGATGCTCGCGACCTAGTTCTTGACCTTCTTGGCCTTCAATCTTGTCTAATGCTCATAATTGTCCATGTAGTCTTCTTTTGTCCTTACTGACTAAAAGAATATAAATAGCGAGTATGAGTACACAACCGTACTCGCGAGTCAACACACAATGTAATTATTATATATGCAAGGCTAATCAAGGGAAGTTCATGGTTCTTTTAGTTGCACAAAGCCAAGTTTGAATTATATTATGTAGTAGCAACTCCTAAGACTTAGTAGTTTTAACTAACACAAGTTTTATAAACTGAGTTTTTGTTGTAAAGTACTAGTGGAGATTCCATCTCCTATATCATTGGGTGGCTTCATCCACTCAGTGCTCAAGTCATATCCCATACTTATCATTGGTCCCCGACCAGGCTTTCTCAAATTTCAGGGCCTCAGCCCATCTTTTCAATTCACCCACAGATGGCTTTTCTTATAAAAATAAAAGCTAGATCAAGCAAGTTCTCAGCGCTGCTCTTGACCGTGAGTATGACTATCCATATAGTTTTCTTACTCTATAGAGTTTGTACACTTTACCCACAAGAGATATTTCAACTTATAATGCCCCCAACACATTTCCATAGGTGTACGGCTAAGTTGATTATCACAAGACCTTTACACTGTCCCACCACATCACAATTTCACACCGCTAAGTATCACCTCCTTGGGCCGCACCCCCGGCGATCTCCTTTTGCACAGTATGAATCGATGACTCTCTTACCGTTTGCATACTCCACACACCCACCAGTGGTGAAGTTGTGAGTCGACTGACAAATTAGTTAGCAAGGCTGTAGGTGTTATAGACTTGTGGTTGCACCGTTTTTACATGAGAGATCATTACAAGATTCGGTCCTTAATCGACTCGGGCGGTACATCCACATACCAACTTTCTCTCGTGCACCCAGCACCAGCCACTCTTTCCAACCACCCGAGTCTAAATCTATTTTTGAGTTTTCATTTTTTTAGCAATACTTTTATAGTCCAACATATCAGCCACGCTCCAGCCTCGACTACCCAATATCATTTTCAAAGGTTTTTAATGATGTCAGGCAAATTACTACATGAATGACAATGTATCTAAGTAAGGCTAAGCATGACACTTAGATACAGACTTATTAACTAATATGTTAACCATTAATTCTAGGGTGACAAGGATAATATCTAAGTTCAAGGATTGAAAATCTATACACAATTATTGTTAAGGCAATAACTATGAGCAAACTAATATAATTGTATAAATCATAGTAATGCAATTTCATAATTTAAAACAACATAATTCAAAAAGTAAGTGTAATATGATCAAAGTGTTGACTTATCTTGCTCAATATTCTGATAACCTCAGTCATGTTTTTGCTCAATGTTTCTGATAAGCATCACGCTTAGGGATGGCAACGGGGCCATTCCCCGTCGGGGGATGGGGAATATCCCCATCCCCAAGAGATGAAAAATTCCCTATCCCCGTCCTCGGGTTCCATTCTCCCCCCATTCCCTGTCCCCATCGGGTTATCGGAGCCCACGGGGACCCATACCCGAAAGTTGGATCCCGAAAGAAGAGAAAATAAGATCCACAATGTTATAAAATGAGTATGAACATCCACATGCAATACTAAAATGACAATATTTTTTTGATTAATTAGCATATGGAAAGTAAAGGATGCAAATGAGATTATCCGGCTATCGCCTTATCGGGTTGTGCGGTAGTGGGCTAGTAGCCTACATGTCTTATCGGGGGTCATACGGGTAGCGGGGATGGGGAGTAGGAGAATGGTCACATCTCCGCTTCACGCGATGAGGAATTATATTTGCATATTAGCATCCCCGTAAGGGAAAAATAGCATCATCCTCGTCCCCTAATGGATGAATTCTCCGTCGAGGAATGGGGAATCCCTAATCACGCTCAATGTGCTGATAATCATCTTGGTCAATGTTTTGACAATCTTGTTCTTGTTTTGCCTCGGACTGCTGTTCCGTTGTAGCTTCAGATTTTATCTATGCAGAATATGATTGAACCCAAGAACGACTGGAAGTAATCAAATGAAATTCCATAAATCCAAAGATATTCAAACCAAATGAAACACTTAAAATGAAAGCAGACATACCTATTGGCATCTTGAAAGAAGGGAGTGCTTCAGATGAGATCAAAACATGCTCATCTGGAGTTGATGAAGGAAATACTGCAGATGAATTATATCCAAAGTAGTTGTGAAGGAAATACTTCAGACCAAAGTAAATAGATCCAAACTACACTTGTTTGGTTTAACGTCGTGGCTTTGGGTTGATAGTCAGACATAGTCAGGCTTAGGGTTAGGCAACTGTTTGATCCGGAGTGAGGGCGAGAGGGACCGGGCTCTCAGGAAGTCGACTGGTGCAATGAGCTAGGACTTCAGCGGGAGGGAGAGAATATTCATAGGAATATCCCTCATCGGTTTACTTAGATGGGATAGATCACCCAGTTTGGTAGGATTTTCTGATCCACATTCGGATCACGAATTGTACTTCTACCACGAGCGACTAGCGATGGATGATGGCTAGAGCTTAGGTGATGATGTTTGGTAGATGAACTTCTGTCGTCTATTTGGGAACATATCAACGCTGCTCACGCGGCACCTAGCTGCTCTAATGATTATGTTAGTTTATTACTTCCTATTTACCGAGGAAGTTCTATGATAATCAGGTGAGATCTACGTGTAGGTGCGAGGTTCGCATAGGGTAGATATATGTCTCACCATCACATGGGACCTAGCTAATTTAATAGTTCATCTTATCGATTCATATTTATCAAGAAAATTCCATGAGCCTTAGCTTGAACTTTTAAGTATTGGCTAGATATTAGTCTTACAGCTTGATCAGGGTTTCTACTGGTTTGGGTTATTTAGCTTCATTATTTACGTGGTTTGATATATTCTAAAGTAACTTATCAGATTTGGTTGATCTTTAGCTACAACATATGTTAACGACTAGTCTTTGTTAAGTAGACAACTACCTTACAACGTCCATGGCTTTAGCCTACTAGCCTACGCTTAGCGATCGATCCCATTGTCTTGATTACTATTACTAGCATGAGGCTAGGTCATAGCCACTTAACCTCCATTAGGGTTTTATCCCTACTAAACTTTACTTGGCATTTGTCTCTAAACATCAAGGACACACTTAGTTGCCTAACCCACTACTAGCATGGTTCATGTGTCAATTGATATGCATGCATAAACATATACTTTTATTGTTCTACTTATTCTCGGTCCTAAGTATATGTGAGCTTTATGTTCCTCACCATAGGGTTGCTATACTAGGATTAGCCCTAGACATGATATTGTTAGATTATCGCATACAATCTAATGTTCATTTGAGTACTCCTAGACATACGGCTATAGGCTAATGGTACTCGATTAGTTTCTAACTGCTCTACTAATTTTGATTCATCAACTGATTAAATTATTACTTTACTACTCCGATTAACTGTGATTAAATCATTATCTCTATTATTACCATAATGTTCTAGGGTTTAATAGTGTTAGATCATGTGTGTATATGTGTAAACAAGACTGCATCATCTTAACTAATCACTATTCATCTCGATTCCATGTTCTCCCTTGATTACGATTGCCTCTACAATATCCGACAACTATACACCCTGATACTCCTTTGAGCGATCCACACACAATGACATGCTAATTAACTTAATTCCTTAAGTAAATTTGTCTTTGCAGTTCAGTTAATAATAGTTTATTGCTCACTGCCAACTGATCTCTAATTACCCTATACCATTCACTGGGCTACCTGTTAATTATACTTTGACTGCCTAACTTCACCCCTCAAATTACTAACTGACTTTTAATTATCTAAACTAATCACTAATTAATCTTAACAAGCTATAAGTGTATTTTCATCTGTATGTTAATCAGTGACCCTACAATTAGACTTAATTGACCAACTAATTGGGATGGGCTTACTGCCATACATTGGCTCATACCATAGAGACCACTTAGAGCTGCTTGGGGTGGACCCACATGTCATTGCCTATCAGAGAAAGCAACAAAGGCACAACAGACACAGAGAGAAGGCAGAGCAGAAGAAATAGAGGAGCAGGGAGGCAGCTCGGGCGCAACTCAATGCCGGCGATGGGGACACTGGTGGCGGCCAGGGTCGATCAAAACGGAACGGGGCGGCCGAGGCGAGCTCATGGGCGGTGGCGTCGCTGCTGGATGAGCGCCAGGGCGACGGGGCGAGCACGCGCGGCGGTGGCAGCATGTGGCCGACGGCGACGGCCGGGAATCGGCGGCTAAACCGGGAATACGACACACGCGTGAGCACCAGTGGGGTGCTGGGAACCCTCCGGAGACGACGGTGGCGGCGGGGAGGAGCCGAGGAGGGCTGACGACGCAAGCCATGAGCGGCGCGGGTGGCTTGCCGTGGCGGCGGCGCTGCGGAGGAAGGGAGCCGGAGTGGATGATAGGGGGAGCTAGAGGGGAGTGTGGGGATGCTTTAGGGAGAAGGATCCGGCTTACCGAGCGAGAAGTAGTGGTCGTGGCGGCGGGTTCGACCGGAACCGAGGAAGAAAGCGGACGCGCGGCGCTCCGGTGGAAGAATCACCAAATTGGATGAGGGATTTTGCTCTTGGGGGCATGGAACACGTCGTGACGCATGTAGTTGGGGAAGAAGGGCTTCGGGCCGGCCGGAACGGCGAGGGTGGCGTGGCGGCCGAGCGGGCGGCGTTGGAGCTCGCGCTTGTTCGGCGGTTTCTCTTGGTGAAGATGAGAGAGGAGGAGAGGAAATGGCCAGGGAGGGGCTCGGCAGCTCGGGTTGGCCTTTTTATGGCGATGGGGCGGAGTGCCGGAGGTGAAGCGACGGCATGGGCAACGAGATAATGGCGTGGCATGGGCAGGCGACGGGCATCATGACGGGAGTTGGCGATGGCAGGGTAGTGGTGCGGGATGGCTGAGCGACGGCAATGCACTGCATGGCTGTGACGTGGCGGCGGGCTTCGAAGAATGTCGACGAGCTGGAGTGGAGAGAGAGACTGGCGACGCAGTCGGGAGGAAGGTGATGATGGGCTACGCCCTGGAACGGTTGGGATGCATCAAGCTCGGGCAAATGTCCGGTCAGATGAACTGCAAGGAGGAAAAATGGAAAAGGATGGGAAAAGAAAATGGAAATAGGAAAAAGAATAGAATTTTAGGCTTGCTAAAATTCTAACATTTTCTTTAAGAATTTCCCATGTAGCAATAGACAAAATCTGACATTTACAAAATAATTCTAATTGGGCTTTTGATTATTTGGAGAATTAGGTTTTGAATTTTTATACGGTCAATCTTAGGATTTACATTTCATGTAATATTTCAAAGGTAATACTTTGTTACGATGATTTACTTGTACCTGATTCTTTCGCCTTTGCATTTTAGGTTTCTAGGGTTTTCGTATTTAGAGTTTCTGTTTTATGCCACTCGTGTTGGCCAATTAGAAAAGGTAATTCAAATAATTCTCAAAACTGCAGGCAAAAGGGATGGCAATATATATCGCATAATTTTTTTTTAAAATCCTATATTTTCATATTTAGATATTTTTGGGATGTAATATGATGCCTCGCGGTTTCCACTCATCTGAGGCTCTTAGCACTGCAGTGAAGGTGATAGTCCTATCTGACTGACAACGCACCTTTCTTCGTGTATTACTGCCAAGCTAAAAAATCCTCTCCCTCCCGATCGCTAACATGAATCTGTAGCATATCTTGTCCATCACACTCGTAGAAGATACAAACGAGCTCCTCATCCCATTGCCGAGTACCCGGTACAAACTATTCATAAACTTTCGAAACCCGTGCCTGCACCTTTCTTACCAAGTGGCTTACACATACCTTTTCTCGGTATCCAATTAATTGTCATTGATCCAAACAGTGGCGAGCCAGGAAAAAAATAGAGGGTGGGTTCATGGGGACTAAGCTAACTTGAGGCAAGTGTTGTGCAATCCAAATTCATATTGTTATTAGTGAAAAGAGGCTTGAATTTATGAAAACATAAAATGAATTGTTATGTTAATTTGTTTGAAGTCGATGACATGCATAAAAGGACTAATTGGTTTGAAGCTCGTGCAAACAGACTGCATGGTCGGCCCAAATAGCCAAAGCCCATATGCAAAGACTACCGAGGCAAGAGCCCAGTTCACCGACCCAATCGATGATTTTTTTTAATAATATTAATTTTAATAAAAATTACCAAATTAAATAGTAAAAAAAACAATTACACTTCTAGGCTACTATCGTCAATTCAACTAACAACAGAAACCTGTCTGGTTGCTTTTTTTTAATTCGTGTTGTTTGCTTTTTTAAAATTTGTGTGTACATAATTTAGCATAAAAATTTAGTAATTTTCAAGGAATTTTTTGTTAATTTCTTCAACTGCCCGCATAGTTCAGAATCCGAAATTAGAGAAGATTAGGGTTGTTATGCTCGCTGTTGGTCCGATTGTATTGTTCGTGAAACTGATTTATTTGGAAAAAGATTACGTAATATTTAATAGTCAAAATATTTGAGAAAAGAGATTTGTGTACGAAAGACTTCATAATTTAATTGCAAACTACATGGTGCGCCAGATTTGGTTACGTGCATTACAAACGACAACATGCACGAATCAACAAACCGAAATATACACCTATCATACATGTGCGTCTTTTTGGAATCGAAAAAAAAGGTTGATTGGAACGAAATCGATTAGTCCTGACGGCTCATTGGTCCCTTCCCCTTATCTCTGGACTAGCCGCGGTGGCGATCAGTCTCAAGTCAGCTATGTTCTGCGAGATAAGCTGGACGATTGAATGATGTTAAGATAGCAGAACATAGGGCCAAATCAATAATGAGGATACAAATTGAACCTAACTTACCTCTTCGATTTGGAGTGAGTCCGAGCGGCTGGGAGCGTTAGGACAGCTGCTGGCCTCATTAGTAGGAGCATTTTCCTTGTTCGCCGCACACTCGGCTCGGTCGTACTCAGTTTCCTCTTCGGGAGTCCTCTACCACCACTCAATTTTCCTGAGCTCCTCCAGTGCCTTTTCAATATGATCAGGTACGTAAGGTTTGTAACATTCGAAGGTCTCGGCTAGCTTCGCATAGTTGAATATGTATTTCTGCTCGATGAATGTCCTATCGTATATATTCGGACTGTCGATCTATTGGAAGAAGTTGTATTGTATCTTCGGCTGTTATTATACACCCATGAAGTTAGAGATATGTGGAATGTACGCTGGGCTGAAGGGAACGATTCGCCGACGGCATAAGGGACGAGACCATTCCTAATCCCCAACAACTACTATCATTCAACCTTGAAGCCCTGCTGCCATAAGAGACGAGACTATAGTCGCCGCTACCTCTCCTCCTGCCCCACCAACCGCCGTCGCCATGGCAGATGGCTCTACCACCGAAGCCTCCTTCCCCTCTGTTGACGGCACGCTCGCGTCGACGTCCCATTCTCGTCCACCACCAGCACTTGCCCCGACGCCGCTTCCTCTCCCACTGGGGGCACCCTCAGACTGGCAGCCCTGCCTTCTTCCCCAATCCCTATTTTCCCCGAGCCGAGCATGCATCCGTTGGATTCGCCCTTAAATCCAAATATCGATAGATATCCCATCCCTATCCGCCAAATAAGCCTCTCTTTTTAACAGGTCTCTCCCATGCAAAATGCTACACCATGTGAGTGACGCTTGCTTTGGGCAGCATGCTTCAAGAAAGGAAAATTTTCTGAAATACCTTGCCTTTAGAACACGCGCACACAGGGAGTCCAGAACAATAAAAAGCCGCCAGCTCTGCCTGGACAACAATGCTTCATTAAAAAACCTCCATGTCCCCCCAAACCGCCGTCGCTCTTTGGCGTGCACAACGTTGTTGGCTATTGGCCTAGCAAGTTCCCGCCCAAGACTGCAAGCGGAGAAGAAGAACAGAAAGAAAATGGAGACAGTAACAGATGGGGCAATTTTTAGGGTTTCTCTTCCATCAACTTTTTTTTCATCTCTCTTCCGTCAACTTTTTTTTCATCTCTCGAAATACAAAGCTAACAGAGAGCTAAATAGCAAACTCAATGCAACAAACGCGGATCGCGCCATCCCACGATCCATAAGACTCGGGACTCGACTAATATGACACACCCCGTGCCGAACAAAACGCACGCACGCATGCCATGAGCCTACAGACTCGGACAACTTAAATGAAAACACGACCACGTCTGGATTACAAGCTCACAGACTCCACCCTAATCTAGACGTGGCTCAATCTTCTTCACACCAAGCAGCTCCCGCATATCCATGAACTTGACTCTCGGCGCCTTGGTGGGAATGTCAGCGCGCTGCTCCTCCGTGCACACAAACTCCACTGTGATCTGTCCCTTCTCGACGCACTCTCGTATGAAATGAAAATGGGTGTTGATGTGCTTGCTTCGTCCATGGAAAACTGGGTTCTTCATTAAAGCAATTGCGGACTTGTTGCCAACAAAGAGCGTCACCTGCTTTGCTTCACTGTCAGTCACCTCACTGATCAAGCTCCCGACCGCAGTGCCTGACATGCTGCTACCGTCGCCGCCATGAACTCCGCCTCACACGATGACAGTGCTACTGTCTTCTGTTTTTGGGAGGCCCAGGTGATCAGTGTTGGCACTAATTCATTTTCTTATTGGTAACTCATGAACTAATGTCGGTTGCTCCTGATTCCACTTGAAGTTTCTAGTTGGTACAAGATTAGTCTGCAGAGGACACACAAGAGATTAGCTAGCTGCTTAACTGCTTAGTCATGTGTGTAGATAGCTGTAAAAAATATAATAAACAAGGTTAAGTCGGTAATTAAGTGCCAATGTCGGTTCCATTTGGCTATAAAAGAACTTGTGATGTATTCATATATGTAACCTCTGATGATCAATGAAATGTATGTATGTATGTTTTGCTAACTGAGGAATGAAAATAGAGTAAAAACTCTTCTGTTCCATTCTTTCTTTTTGTCACCTTGCTTTCTTTGAGTGTCCAACTGGTATCAGAGCCTCAGGCTCGAGCCAGGCGTAGTGAAGTAGTGCGGCGTGTTCGTGTCATTTTTCGGAGCCAAGGTTATGGCTTCGAGTTCGGGCGTTGGAATGGTGCAGACGATGATTCCCATATTCTCAGGAGAGAATTATGATATGTGGAACATCAAGATGCGGACGCGGCTACAATCGCAAGGATTATGGGATATTGTGGAGAACGGCTACAAAGAGTATGCTGCTGAAGATGTTCTTACACCAGAGTAGAAGAAAACTCTAGTGGAGAGCCAGATGACGGACGCCAAGGCCTTGTTTCTGATTCAACAAGGTGTTGCGGAAAGTTTGTTTCCGTGGATTATCGGCGCCAAGAAGTCAAAGGAAGCTTGGGACAAGCTAAAGGAGGAGTTTCAAGGTACCGCAAAAGTTTTAGCCATAAAACTACAAACTTTGCGAAGGTAGTTTCAAAATCTACAGATGATGGAGTCTGAGAAGATAAATGATTACTTCTCGAGGGTCATCCAGGTGGTGAACCAGGGGTGGCCAGATATGGCAGGAATGACTGATTGACAGCTGCGGCAAGCCGGAGTAGCACCGGCGACCGGTTTCGGCTACATGGAGAGGAAGTGGAGGGCCGCATGAGCACGGCCCCGACACAGGGATGCTGGCAGCGGCATTGATACAGTCGGGGGCTGTCACATCCCATTTCAATTAATGAAATTATTATGCATCTCATGAGCGTGCATGTCATTTCTAGAGCATTTGCACAAAATATGGTATTTGAAAATTTTGAATCAAAGTTAAACATACAATTCTTTTTGAAGCTCCAAAAGAAAACATAAATAATTACTTGTGATCATCTCTAGGAAATAATTTATTTAAATCTTATAATATTTATCATGAATAAATGTGAATTTCCCAAATGCATAGAACTTATTTCCACCTTGAGAAAATTCAAACCAAGTTCTAAAAGACCCTGCAGTTTTTTATTTTAAAACAAGAAAATAAAACTTGAACAATAAGGTTAAAAAATTTATATGAGTACTAGATCATCCCAGGAACCTCTCTGAAAAATTTCAGAATTTATAGATTTATTACTATTTTTAGTAGCTCGGTCAAAGTAGAAACAATAGAATTCAAACCAGTCAACTTTCGACCACCCAGTCGATTTCGACCAGCCTCTTGATTTCGACCAACCCACTCGGATTCGACCAGCCACTTGATTCCGACTAGAACCACTCATTTTTTACTAGACCGAACTAGACCCGGGCCCGCGCGTCAGCTGAGTCTTCCACCTCAGGAAGGCATGCACAGGCGCCGAGCGCCACGCGACCGCCGAGCTCTATTCTGCACCAGTCCACAGTGTTAATCCACCACCCTCATCGACCAATCCTGGAGCTTCGCCATCTCACGCTGCTTCCACTCCGTCTTTGCCCGGGATAACACCCCCTCCTGCTCCTCCATTTCGCCAATTCCTTCTCTCGGTGGCTGAGAAGGAAGGAGCTTGTCTATGCATATCTCTTGGGTAAGCTCCGAGCTCCTGTGTCCCCTCTCCTCTCTGTTCTATGTCATTTCCATTTACCCTAATCTCAGCTCTTTCCGTGCTTGTAGCCTTCGGAACACGGTTGTCATTTTTGTCACCGATGGCTGTGCACCGAGTGCCACCGTCGTGCCGTTTTCGTCTCCGTTAAGATTTCTCTTCTCCTTTGTGCGTCATCATGTGTTCTAGGCAGGAGGATGATTTCCCCTCTAACACTTTTCCCTCAATCTTTTCAGGAGCTCGTGGAGTTTTGGACTTCCTTTAAACTCCAACCGAAGGCCTCATTTTCTTCTCCATATCTGGCATGGTGAGCCATTCTTCGATTCCTTGCTGTGACACCATCTTTTGGTCTTACTTGAGCTAACCCAACCTCTCTTTTCTCTCCCCTTAGCTCAAGTCATCATCTCCTCATGAAGCTTGTCATCATCGTCGCCCATTAGCGGCGACGAGCTTCTTCCGACCTCTTATGACCATCTACGACCACTTACGACCAGCTTCTACGACCGTGTACGACCACCTCCTTCGACCTCCTATAACCACTTACGACCGCGTGCGACCACCTTCAGGTAGTTTCACTTTACCTCATAGGGGCTCTTGCATGCATTCAATTGCTTAGCGTGTTGTCGTGGAACACATCGACAATAGCAAGTGCAGTAGTGAAGACTCGAGAGTTTCTCTGTGTTCTTGGACTCCCGACCACGTGTAGTTGAACCAATAAATAGTAACCGAAGCACTGATTTTTAAACTACTATAAATTTCACATACTAACTCCAAATTGAATAATTCTTTCACCTAAATTATTCTAAAATCATCATCTAGCTTCTGTAGATAATTCATGCATTTTTTAGCACTTTGGATCTTTTTGGTTTTTCTCGATGTTTATGCGATGTTGTTGATCGTCGTAGACTCCTACGCTATTGAGAGCGAGCAACTCGAATACTAGTAAGGCAAGCATCATTTGAACTTTTTTTGTATCATGTTGATCCTAGCTTTTGATAAGTTAGTATTTTGAAATGCAATGATATTGCGTTCATGCTATTTTGTTATGTTGATATTTTTGTTATGTGTAGTTAGTTTTGTCCTACTCATGATGCTATCCTTGTTATTTTTCTAGTACATATATGCTTAAGGATAGATGGATGTGATGATAATTCCATTTTTTTGATTGAGTGCTTAGCCATGCGAGTCTAGAAGTTACGGTAGTTTGATTGACGGGATTAGCTCGTCAATTATGGGAAACACCTCATACTTATCTTATATGATTTTGGTCCAGATCTTTGAATCTGGTTTTATAGTTCTTTTTGTTTAAATTAAAAATGGTTTGGGTCTGGCAAGTGGTTGTAGTGTGGGTGCCTTCGTGCATGAGACTCGGGTTTGTGGTTGTCTTGTCCGGACCATCAAGATCCGAACTTTGGTGACATCATTAATTCAAGTAACAATCATTCTACCACACGTGGTATTATGGGTGCCTTTTGGTTAAGTAGGGGTAGGTTTTATTGGGATAAGTTCCAGGTGGTGTGCAGACATTTGTGTTCGATCATTTGTTCATAGGATCCGATACAAATTTCTATAATGCACATGAGAGTGCTCTTTTTCTTTATTTACATTGTATCGATAGCTCCAACACAACTTGCGAGCCTGCTTAGCAAGCGCTATCGGTCGTTTGTACTAAGTTTGGGGTTCATCTCGCAATGGGGGACTCATCTCAATAGGACCTACCTGTTAAACAATACCAAATCTTGATCTACCCGGCCAACTCACCAAAGGATGCGTGTTTGGGTTACGGGTTGGCGAGTCGATGTGGGTAAAGTAGTACTCCCCTGCAAGGATAAATCTATTCGAATAGCCATATTCACGATTACAGATGACCACTTGAATTCAGGAGTCATTATTGTTGGACTTTGAATTAAAATTAGCATGGTTACAACTTGGTATTCAGCCTAGACAAAGATTGAACTTGCAAACATAAGGTAACAACCCTAGACAAAGAACTAAGCAATCACCTAGACAAAGCAGTCTGATCGGTCGACTGGTCTAACTGGTAACCACCACCTGGTCCGAAAACAACACGATTTCCAAGAGAGAGTTTCACCTAACTTTTGATCTACTCGTTCAAATCACATCAAATTTGAAACACAGCTACCCTAGGCTATTTGGAACATATTCTAATCAATAATTTTAAGAATTGTCGTAAAGGTTTCCACCTTTATCCATCATAGGGAAGAAGTCTCAAGAATTGGGCAAAAAGAGAAAACTTAATCTACTCATCCTTGTAAGATCTAGGCAGCGAATATGATTCTAGATGGGTTCCTACAAACCCTAGCAAGGTATATCTCAGTACGAATCACATTAGAATAAGATGGAACCAAGAATTATCGAGAACATCTCAAGAAAGCAAAAGAATCAAAATAAGAACACAAATAAGACATGGAGAATCAATTTTGATCTTCTATTAACACTTGGATAGGAAGGATTACAGTCACTCCACCAGGAGGACACAACCCTAAGGCAAACACTTAGCTCTCTCAATCAAACCCTAATTTCTCTTTTGAAGGCTCTAGTGGAAAACCTAATTTTCTCTCTCTAATGGCCCCTTATATAGTGGAGGCTCACAAGAAACACTAACTTGGTTACAAAGTGAATCACATCCACTACATACATTCATGGAAACTGTTAACCCATTACACAACCTAGTTTTTCACTCACGCATACTTTTCAAAGCGTCGTTCTTCTCCCTTAGCTCCAATAGCCCAAAATCATCATGGCTTGTCCTCCATGAAGTCTCCTTGACCTAAGTCACTTGGGCCACCACCGCGGTTTTGCAAACCGCTCGCTTTTCTGATTTTGGGCAAATGACAATATTGCCCCTCCACCGTCATTTCCCGATTCCTTCTCCTCGAAGTATCGCCTATGCTTCGTCATCCTCCATGTCACCCCAATGACTCCCTTCAAACCTCTCACGCATCCAGATCCCACTGAACCGTCCTCGCATCCTCGGGTTCGAAGGTGATCGGTACCTCGGCGTAGCAAGGTGGGATTATGGCGGGGTACGTTGTGACGTGGTGTATTTGTCGGTGCACGCATGTCACTATCTCTTCATTGTCATGGTGAGCAAGGATCCTCTGATGATCATGTTTATAATCCTTTGGGGGTGCTCCCCGCAGCACCCCTCTATGCGAGGTCTCTGAGGTGGAGCGGCGGTGATTGCCCTGCCCCTGCCTGTCTTCACGTTTGGCTGGCTGCTGGTCGTGGTTCATGTACGCCTGCATGGCCGCGATGGTATGACAATCCTTGGTTGTGTGTGATCCCTCGCCATGGAGGTCGCAAAATAATAGGGGGCCTCCAGTGCTAGTCCTGGTGTCTGATTGGTGGCCCCCGTTGATCCCGTGGCCTTGACCACGGCTGCGACCCCCTCAGCCTCCTCGCCTTCCCCCTTCGGGGGGTTGTCCACCATCCATGTGGTACATGCCCCACCCCTTTCGGTGGTAGTCGTTGGCTCATGGTTTTGTAGCCGCCTCCTTAGCAGTGACCACGGGGTCCTCCTTCCTGGGTGGACCGCATGGTGGTGGCGCCGGGGCGGTCGGTGCTTGGATCTCGTCCCTTCAGGTGCTATCTTCCTCCGCCTGGGCATATTCTTCCATCTTGTTGAAGAGCTCCATCACCGTGCGGACAGGCTTACGGGGCCAATCTTTCAAATAGCGGGCCCTTTTAAAGTTCGCACATGGCCGCATTGATAACGGTGGTCTCATTGACCCCCTTTACCTGGCACTTGACCTCCATGAACTTTTTGAAGAAGCTATGCAAGGACTTGCCCAGGGTTTGTTTTATCGTGAACAGGTGCCCCGCGTCCTTGGGTTTAGTGTAGTTTTCTTGGAAGTTATTACGCACGAGGTCCTTGTAATACCCCGAATATTTCTAAGGAAGGAGAGTAAACGAAAAAGGGGGTTTTCTGTAATACTCCAACTTATTGTAATGAAGGAAGTAGTGAAAAGAGAAATTAGACTTTAGAGGAGGGAAAATCTGTAATTCTTTGACAACCTAGGCTTCGGGCTTTAGCCTAGGAGGCCCATGAGGGACCGGACACTAATAAAAGGAGGGGGAAACCCTAGCCCACCACTGTAGCACGTATTGCTACAGTGTTTTGCCGCCACTACAGTGCCGCTACAGTACACGCCCTCCTCCTTGCACTCCATTGCTCTCTCTTGGTGGTACTCTCCCATTGATGTCGGCCAAGGAGAAAGGTGGAGGGAGAGAGGAGAAGAAGAGCAGATGAGCATCTAGCGGGGGGATTTCAGCGGGCACGCGTGTCTCCAAGGGTAACGATTGCCGGTTGTTGTTGTTTGATTAGTCGTAGAAGTGAAACCGATTAAATTTGATTGGATCAAAGTCTGTCTGCGGTAAATTCGAATCTGTCCAGTATGTTGCGTGGTATGTTACGGGTTCTTAGAGGCTGAATTCGAAGTTTTCATCTCCTAGAGATATTTAGATAATGTTCTTAGCTTTCGGTGACCGCCAAGAACACCTGATTCTGACATACGGATCAAAAGTTGTGATCGTTTTAGTTTCTGCTGTCCAGAATTCTGACGAGATTTACCTTTCAAGTTGTCTCCTAAAATATGTTTATGATAATGGACGATTCAGCGTTTTCACTCAACTAGGTTATTGTAGAGAATTTCATAACCTTTTCAGATTGTTAAAGAACGCTCAATTCGGAGTTGTATATTAAAAGTTATGATCTATTTAGTATTGTTGTCTTAATTGTTTAGGCAGTTTCTGTTCTGCTATTTCATCTAACTGTTAGTAAATTAAATTGGCCGAATTGGGTTATCTTGTCAACTAGAATATTGTAGATATGTCAGTTAAGAATCCATAGAAACTGGTCTCACCTCATTCCGAGTTCCAGATCAATAGGTATGGTTTTTACCGTGCTGCTGTCCAGATTCGGTTTGTGCCTAAGTTGTCAGTTTTCAGATTGGAGTTTTTAGTTGAATCTTGAGTCACCGGGGAAGTGTTGTAGAACGTTGTTTAGGAGTGTCGTGCGCAATGTGTTCTTATTTTAATTACTTAATTGTTTAGGCAGCGAAGCTTCGGGTCTAGGGGCACCGTCGTCGCCTACTAACGCGTCGCAACGCGAAAGGTAAGTACTTTGATGTTCATATGTTTGGTGTATGATGCATGCTTGATGACTGTATTGTGTTTTTTCTAATATCTACGAGAATATTCAAAGTTTATGTCCTTTTCTTATGTGTTATATCCATGAGTATATATATGATGTTTTTCATAATTCATACTTCAGCTCATGCATCCTGTTCCATGTGCCTTCCACGGGAGTGGATTACAAGACCCATCAATTCCAGTATGGGCACGTAAGACCCACCAGTCCAATATGGGCAGTTTTGGATACCCGTATGAAACGTTCTTCATACGGGATTGGGATCCCCGTATTTTGGTTAAATACGGGCTTAAGTGAACACCGACGGGTGTGTCACTAGCTATACCGGTATAAGCATGTGTGCAGTCCATTCTTTTCATTAAATCAATTCATTCCGTTCATCCATATATTCATTCGGGGTATGTTCGCATTCTTTAATGATGAGGTCTTGTTCGTATTTGTGGCATGTTTATTTATTCACTGTACTTGCTGAGTCACGGACTCATTCTTGCTTTGTTTGATTATTTTAGGTGATCATTGATGATGGCTCTATCGGGAAGGAGTAGACACGCACTAATCATGCAATTCACCGTATTCAAGTTCAACAATATGATTTAGTTTCTATCTTTCATTCGTTAATTGATGAACTGTAATAAATAAATTTAGTTGGTGAAGGAAGGATACCTTCTCCATGTTATGGTTGATTTATTACTGCTTGTGAGTTGTGATCACCTCTTCTGATATAAGTATTTGGATTCAAATTCTTTTCGTGCCATGGTCCTGTTAAATTTTGATCTGTTTATGCCATTAGATGATAAATTATTCAAATTCTTCCGCATTGTGGTCGTATGTTAGTTTTTAGGTGACATCTTGGCTTCCAAATAGCCAGGGTGTTACAGTCCTGCAACTGTTCCCATGCATATATGTATCAGGAGGGATGGTGAAGAACCAAGTCAGCGCCACCCATCGAGTGCGAGGATGATGCTTTTTGCTTTTGTGGTGTCGTCCCCTTCGGTTGCCTCGATGGCGGTCTTGTATACCCAGAGATATTATGAGGGGTCCGTGTTTCCCTCATATGGCTTGATGTCCGACATTTTAAAGCTCGTCGACCAACAAGCCGCCTCCAGTCTTGCACTTAATGAGGAATTCGGGTCCCCCCGAAATAGGGGTCTAGGTGGCGCCACTAGCAGCGTCGAGGGGGCGGCCTCCCCCCGTCTGGTGGCTTGCCCTCGTGCGATGAACGCGAGCTAGGGTAGGGCACGGCGGTCACCGTTGCCTAATGCCGGAGGCTTAGCATTTCTTGGGGGAGGTCCGCCAGCTCCTTTTGAAGGGCCTCGTATGCTTCTTGGGTCACGCTCATGGCAGCGAGTGGAGGTGGGCCTGCCTGGTGATTTTCAGGAAGGGATGCCTCGGTGGGCCAAGTGTCGCTCCCAACGATGTCCCCTTGCGTGCAGTTGTTGGCCTCCTCCTCTGCAGCTTCGGTAGTGGCCGCCACTGCCGCCTCGGTCGCAGAGACCTTGGGGGTGCCTTTCCTCTGAGGGGCCATATTGGCGCTCTGGGACTATGCTTCGTGACTCTCTTGCCGTTCCCCACAAACGGCGCCAACTGTCGTAGCAACAGGACTAGATAGTAAAGAAAAGGGACCCCGGTAACCACGAGGGGGACCAGGGGTGTTGGAAATATGCCCTAGAGGCAATCATAGAGATGATTATATTTCATTATGTTCATAACTTTTGATAATATGTTATCTTGTTCCTTGAATGAATCATCAGTTATATAGATCAATGAGTATGTGACTTGTTGGTGAAACTCTTTATCTTATATGATGTCGTTCTAAAAGTATCTCTAGTCGAATGTCACTTTGGTGGAACACCGGTGACTCCACGACTAGTACATGTATTGATTGATGACCATGTTTCACCGGTCATGGATATAGAGATATCGAATCAATAATGTGGACACATGTTAGAGAACATAGTGTTGGATAAGACCCACCTTGAGATACTATTGAGATTGTTATAATTCTATGTGTCGTTAGTTGGTCTCAAGCAATGATGATGTATAATCCTTAGACCTGAGATCAGCATGGTTTCCTACATGCGTAATAGCACTCTTAGGGGTTGCCAAATGCTACTCTGTAGCTGGGTAGTTATAAAGGTAGCTTTCGGGTATGCTATGAAACATGTGGAGGAATGTGACTGGTCGGATATGGGATTTGCCCCTCCTAACATAACGGGAGAGATGTCTCTGGGCCCCTCGTTGTAGTCGAATAAAGAAAGTGCATGGCCATGCCACTAGTGGTCGAAGTGTCGACCACATGAACAGTCCATGGATGACATATTATCTCACCTGGAGTTCAACCAGATGTCGCGAGGCAAAGGGAGAATACATAAGCAGGTCGTTCAGTTGCCGAGGTCGTAGACTGGTCGAAGTCGTATGGAGATACGACCTAGTCGAAGACTACTCGGACATAGTCACCAACTGGTCGTAAGGAGTTACGAATCGTTGTAATCGATTATGAATCGTCGTGACTAAGTACGAGCTGGTCGTAAGTGATAAGGACACAGTCGTAGATCATATTGCATTAAGGTTCGTCCGATATATTCGTGTGTGTTCGGGAATCGTTATGTGCTTGCTAGGTACCGCTAACGACTCGTGATCGGAAAGAGTTTCGAGTCACAACCGATTACACGAACCTATAGGGTCACACACTTAAAGGGCAAGGATTTGATTTGGATGGAGATCCGAATTCTTATAGGCCACCGTTCCTAATGGGCCTTCTGTTCGGAACCCATTATCCGCCTATATATAGAGAGGTGGTGGCATGGGGTGAAGTGATCGATCGGAAAATCCCGAAACCCTAATAGCCACGCTCTCCTCAACCACGCCGTCGGCGCTAGCACTCCTGCGTGTGGTGTCC
Organism: Ampelocalamus luodianensis; assembly: GCA_036346255.1. Lineage (NCBI taxonomy): Eukaryota > Viridiplantae > Streptophyta > Magnoliopsida > Poales > Poaceae > Ampelocalamus > Ampelocalamus luodianensis. Next base: position 29,407,306 of record CM070619.1, read on the forward strand.
CTGCCCCGTACGTGTGGATACCTTGGAGGTGTTGTTGCGAAGCATTAGCACTAAGGACGATCTGCAACTCACGACCACCTCAGGAGCTGGAGGAGAACTTGCGACGTTCGTCGGAGTAGGAGGAGAAGACGCGCAGCAAGTACGACTACAACTGCATCAACTCGCTACATCGACTCTACTTCCGCTACGAGTCGGCGCGTCTAGTGGTAATCTCGTGATCTATTACTTGCGGTGGTTCCTTGGTTGCGCGGTAAATTTTTTTGTTTGTGCTATCGTAGCCTTGCCGCGATCCTTCAGTGGTATCAGAGCCATCCCGCTTAGTTTTATATTCAGATTAGATGCATATGGTGATATGCGAGGAGTCATAGATGTGATCTATTTCTATTTCTGTTGGTTGTTCTATGTGATAAATCGTTCTTGGCAATGGTCGATATGATCGTCCAAGTGCGGTGGTCGTAAGGTGATTGATGATCGTTATTCTGTGATCATGTGTTCATGGTCGTATCACGACTTGCCTCTACCGGTCTGGTTTCCGCCATCGGGACAGACAGTGATCGTAAATCCATGGAGCACGCGAAGATCAATCTGGTTGATCGAATCAGAGTTCCGATCGGAAAGGGTTAATGTGATTAATCCAATGCGATTCACATGGACGGGGCAGTAGAATGGATCTACATTGTCCGAAAATTTTGGTGCGGGACCTTGGAATATAGATAGGTTTTCCGCCCTTTTGGTGCGGGTTGCCACTCCTATGGATTAGGACCTTAACTTGGTTTTTGGTTTTGCTAACTCATGCCATACGTTAGATAGAATGCGATTCTATGCCTAACTTGTTTTTGCAGGATTTTGTGAATAGTATGACCCGTAATGTATGAGATGCATGTATGTGTGTAATGTTCATGACCTGCGTGTCATACTTTTTACAGCCCAAGGCTGTCCATTTTTGTATAACGGCCTGCGTGTCGACTTGTGATGCTTTTTCACCCTTTGTATTTTATCACTAGTACTATTAGCAGTAATGGTTTAGTGGGAGTACTTGGAGACATGGCGCACAGGAAGTACGGCGATGGAGATCACCTTGTGGAAGGGTCATACTATATCACAATACAATATGATTGTCTGTGAATGCCTTTCTTTTGTTCTTTTATTTCTATGCATGTTATTTAATTGCTTTGAATGCTCTTGACATGGTAGAAGTAAAATTCCCTCACTTAATATTGAGTTAAAATTGTTGCCCTCCCAATTTGCTGCACCATCCATAGTCTTGTATTTTAATGGTAGGTCTTGCCAAAGCAGAGTGCCATTAACTCTCCTTGACTAGATGGGTTTGTGTCGACACTTACACGCTTAGCATTGGTATAACTTGACAAGGTCATCATAATGATTATGGACCTTGGGGCATAGGGTTGGGTCTTGGAGCATAGAGATCTTGCCCAACAACAAGAGTCATATAGAGATATGATTATCAAAGAGTTGCTTACCATATTCACTAATCTTCTAGCAGTGATGCCAAAGCTCACTAGGAGATTAATTAATTATGGATCTTGAATCACTAAAATGTCATAAGAGGGATATGGTATTTAGTGGGAGTATCTTTATTAAATTGTTTAATACAAGTTACCTTTTGAACACATGTCTTAGTTTTTGCATATTTTATGTTGTAGACCATGGCACCAACTGCTGTACCTACATCCAGTTTTGCTTTGCGTTCGATACTTGATAAGGAAAAACTGAATGGAACAAATTTTGCGGATTGGTCCCGCAACCTAAAAATTGTTCTTAGGCAAGATAAAAAGGAACATGTTCTAGAGGAACCAATTCCATATGTACCTGCTGAAAATGCTACTACTACTCTTAAAAGCGCCTATAAAAAGGCATGTGATGAGTCCCTTGATGTTAGCTGTCTCATGCTTGCTGCTATGAACTCAGACCTTCAGAAGCAGTTTGAGAACATTGAGGCCTATGATATGATCGTAGCGCTCAAAGGCATGTTTGAGACACAAGCAAGAACTGAGAGATATGAGATCTCAAAGAATTTGTTTGGGTGTAAGCTAGCTGAGGGTAGTCCGGTGAGCCCACATGTGATCAAGATGGTTGGTTACACAGAGCTTGGAAAACTTAGTTTTCCACTTAGTCAAGAGTTGGCTCTGATTTGATTCTTGCTTCGCTTCACGCAAGCTATGGGCGTTCATTCGAACTTCCATATGAATAGTTTAGACAAGAATCTCACCGAACTACATATGATGCTCGAGAGCTGAGAAGACAAGATTAAGAAAAGCAACGATCATGTGATGATGGTGCAAAAGAGTACGAGCTTCAAGAAGAAGGCTAAGACTAAAGTCAAGGAAAGGCTAAAGCTTGGATAAGATCCAAACCAATAAGCCTAAGACCAAGACTAAGTCCGGCCCGACTCAAGAGAATGAATGCTTTTCCGCAAAGAGCTAGGACATTGGAAGAGGAACTGCAAGAAATACGGCGGATCCGAAAAGAATGGTGGGACTAAACCTTCCACTTCGTATTAATGTTATAGATGTTTTTCTTCGATTCTTCGTTAACTCATGGGTATTTGATACCGGATCGGTTGCTCATATTTGCAATTCGATGCGAGTCTAACAAGGATTAGGAGAGTTGCAAGAGGCGAGATGGATCTTCGCGTCGGGAATAAAGCAAGGGTTGCTGCATTAGCCGTCGGGACCTTGCCATTACTTTTGCCTTCGGGATTTATTATGGAATTAAATAATTGTTATTACGTTCCAGCCATGAGTAGAAACATTATCTCTGCCTCATGTTTGATGGCAGAGGGTTATAAATTCATTATTGAGAACAATGGTTGTTCTATATTTTTGAATGAAGTGTTTTATGGCTATGCACCTGTTTTGAATGGGTTGTTTATTTTAAATCTTGATGTTGCACCCGTCTATAATATTAATGCGAAAAGGCTTAGGCCTAATAATATGAATTCCACTTTTATTTGGCATTGTCGTTTGGGTCACATAAGTGAGAAACGTATGAAGAAGCTCCATGATGATGGAATTCTAAACTCATTTGATTTAGAATCATTTGAAACGTGCGAATCTTGCCTACTCGGAAAGATGACCGGGACTCCTTTCACCGGTCGGTGAGAGGCGTCAGGCAGTTGGCACTCATACATACTGATGTGTGTGGACCAATGAGCACGACAGCTAGAGGTGGTTTTCAGTACTTCATTACCTTCACCGATGACTATAGTAGATATGGATATGTCTATTTAATGAGGCACAAGTCGGAATCCTTTGAAAAGTTCAAGGAGTTCCAGAGTGAGGTACAGAATCAACTTGGCAAGACAATCAAGTCTTTACGATCTGATCGTGGAGGTGAATTTTTGAGCCATGAATTTGGTGATCATTTGAAACAATGTGGAATTGTTCCACAGCTTACACCACCGGGCACTCCACAATGGAATGGGGTGTCCGAGCGGCGTAATCGGACCTTGTTGGACATGGTTCGATCGATGATGAGCCAATCTGATCTGCCATTATATTTTTGGGGTTACGCTCTTGAAACCGCCGCTTTCACTTTAAATAAGTTACCATCAAAATCAGTAGATAAGACACCATATGAGATGTGGACTGGGAAGAGTCCTAGTTTGTCTTTTCTAAGGATTTGGGGATGTGATGTCTATGTTAAACGTTTGACGCGTCGATAAACTCACACCCAAGTCGATAAATGCTTCTTTATAGGATATCCTAGGGAAACCAAAGGATATTACTTCTACAACAGGGAAGAGGGCAAAGTTTTTGTTGTCCGAAATGGTGTCTTTTTGGAGAAAAAGTTTCTTTCAAAAGAAGTCAGTGGGAGAAAGGTGCAACTCGAAGAAATTCGGGAACCATCTGAAAGTGTTTCAACTCCTACTGAACCTCTACAGGATGAACAAATTGTTGTTGAACCTGTAGATGACGCATCAGTCCCACGTAGATCTAAAAGGTCACGTCAATTGCCTATAAGGTATGGGCATGATGTATTATTATTGAATAATGATGAGCCTAAGTCGTATGAGGAAGCGATGATGGACCCAGACTCTGAGAAATGGCTTGAAGCCATGAAATTCGAGATAGACTCCACGAGTGACAATCAGGTTTGGAACTTGGTCGATCCTCTTGATGGTGTTAAAACCATTAAGTGCAAATGGATCTATAAGAAAAAGATTGATATGGATGGAAATGTTCACATTCATAAAGCTCGACTAGTCGCAAAAGGGTTTCGACATGTTCAAGGGGTTGACTACGTTGAGACTTTCTCACCGGTAGCGATGCTTAAATCTATACGGATCATTCTAGCTATTGCTGCATATTTCGACTATGAGATATGGCAAATGGATGTCAAAACGGCTTTCCTTAATGGAAACCTAAGTGAGGATGTGTACATGACACAACCTGAAGGTTTTGTCGATCCAAAGAATGCTAGTAAAGTATGCAAACTTCAAAAGTCCATTTATGGGTTGAAGCAAGCATCTCGGAGTTGGAATATACGTTTTGATGAGGAGATCAAAAGGTTTGGTTTAAATCAAGAACAAAGAAGAACCTTGTGTTTACATGAAGGTTAGTGGGAGCGCACTCGTTATTCGATCTTATATGTAGATGACATATTATTGATCGGAATGACATTCCAATCTTCGAATCTGTTAAGGTATCATTGAAAAATAGTTTTTCTATGAAGGACCTAGGAGAGGCAGCATATATCTTAGGATAAAGATCTATAGAGATAGATCGGAAGGCTAATTGGATTAAGCCAAAGTACTTATGTTGATAAGATGTTGATTCGGTTCAGCATGCAGGATGCCAAGAAAGGGTTCTTGCCTATGTCACATGGCATAAGTCTAAGCAAGAGTCAGTGTCCTTCGACAACTGATGAGCGAGACCGTATGAATGGTATTCCATATGCTTCAGCTATTGGATCTATCATGTACGCCATGATATGTACTCGACCAGATGTATCATATGCTCTAAGTGTTACGAGTAGATACCAAGCTGATCCCGGTGAAGGTCACTGGACAGCTGTGAAAAACATTCTTAAGTACTTGAGAAGGACTAAGGATGTGTTCCTAGTTTATGGCGGTGATGAAGAGCTCGTTGTAAATGGTTACACTGATGCAAGCTTCCAAACCGACAAAGATGATTATCGTTCGTAATCTGGTTATGTGTTCATTTTGAATGGAGGAGCAGTGAGCTGGAAAAGTTCCAAGCAAGGGACGGTTGCTGATTCTACGACAGAGGCTGAGTACATTGCATCTTCTGAAGCTGCGAAGGAAGGTGTTTGGATAAAGAATTTCATTGCTGAATTGGGTATGGTTCCGAGTGCCTCGGGCCCAATGGATCTCTATTGTGACAATAATGGAGCCATTGCGCAGGCTAAGGAGCCTAGATCCCATCAGAAGTCCAAGCATATACTCAGGCGTTACCACCTTATTCGCGAATTGGTGGACAGAGGAGATGTTACGATATGCAAAACTCATACGGATTTAAATGTTGCTGATCCGTTGACTAAGCCTCTCACACAGCCAAAGCATGAGGCGCACACAAGAGCTATCGGTATTAGATACTTAAATGATTGACTCTAGTGCAAGTGGGAGACGGTTGGAAATATGCCCTAGAGGCAATCATAGAGATGATTGTATTTCATTATGTTCATAACTTTTGATAATATGTTATCTTGTTCCTTGAATGAATCATCAGTTATATAGATCAATGAGCATGTGACTTGTTGGTGAAACTCTTTATCTTATATGATGTCGTTCTAAAAGTATCTCTAGTCGAATGTCACTGGTCGGAACACCAGTGACTCCACGACTAGTACATGTATTGATTGATGACCATGTTTCACCGGTCATGGATATAGAGATATCGAATTAATAATGTGGACACATGTTAGAGAACATAGTGTTGGATAAGACCCACCTTGAGACACTATTGAGATTGTTATGATTCTATGTGTCGTTAGTTGGTCTCAAGCAATGATGATGTATAATCCTTAGACCTGAGATCAGCATGGTTTCCTACATGCGTAATAGCACTCTTAGGGGTTGCCAAATGCTACTCTGTAGCTGGGTAGTTATAAAGGTAGCTTTCGGGTATGCTATGAAACATGTGGAGGAATGTGACTGGTCGGATATGGGATTTGCCCCTCCTAACATAACGGGAGAGATGTCTCGGGCCTCGTTGTAGTCGAATAAAGAAAGTGCATGGCCATGCCACTAGTGGTCGAAGTGTCGACCACATGAAGTTATTCGACACTTGATCGAAAGTATTGAGCAGTCCATGGATGACATATTATCTCACCGAGTTCAACCGGATGTCGTGAGGCAAAGGGAGAATACATAAGCGGTCGTTCGGTTGCCGAGGTCGTAGGTGGTCGAAGTCGTATGGAGATACGACCTAGTCGAAGACTACTCGGACATAATCACCAATCGTCGTAAGGAGTTACGAATGGTTGTAATCGATTATGAATCAGTCGTGACTAATGCACGAGCTGGTCGTAAGTGATAAGGACACAGTCGTAGATCATATTGCATTAAGGTTAAATCGATATATTCTGTGTGTGTTCGGGAATCGTTATGTCTTTGCTAGGTACCGCTAACGACTCGTGATCGGAAAGAGTTTCGAGTCACAACCGATTACACACGAACCTATAGGGTCACACACTTAAAGGACAAGGATTTGATTTGGATGGAGATCCAATTCTTATAGGCCACCGTTCCTAATGGGCCTTCTGTTCGGAACCCATTATGGATGCCTATATATAGAGAGGTGGTGGCATGGGGTGAAGTGATCGATCGGAAAATCCCGAAACCCTAATAGCCACGCTCTCCTCAACCACGCCGTCGGCGCTAGCACTCCTGCGTGTGGTGTCTCTGCCCCGTACGTGTGGATACCTTGGAGGTGTTGTTGCGAAGCATCAGCACTAAGGACGATCTGCAACTCACGACCACCTCAGGAGCTGGAGGAGAACTTGCGACGTTCGTCGGAGTAGGAGGAGAAGACGCGCAGCAAGTACGACTACAACTGCATCAACTCGCTACATCGACTCTACTTCCGCTACGAGTCGGCGCGTCTAGTGGTAATCTCGTGATCTATTACTTGCGGTGGTTCCTTGGTTGCGCGGTAAATTTTTTTGTTTGTGCTATCGTAGCCTTGCCGTGATCCTTCAAGGGGATCCTCGAGAGAGGGGGCTGGTGCCAAGAGAAGTTAGTGCGTATTCATTGCCTTGAAAAAAATCCTCCTTATTACATGGGAGAGGTGGCTATTTATAGCCTTCTGACCATGGTGCATGAGATTACAGTTTTACCGCTAAAAAGACCCTATGCCTGTAGGGGTTACAAGGATTTTTTTCTTTCCCCTACACATAGCCTTCGATCTATGGACTATGATGGACCCTCCTGGTCCTGGTCCATCAGGTCGGTGCACATAGCCCACTGGTACCCTTCTCCCTTCGCACCGTGTGTGGTGGTCCCAGGCCGAGGGGCCCTGGGCACCCTTTGGTGCCCACAAGGTGGCCTCAAGCACGGGTCCTGGGGTCCTTCTCGCTCCTAGATGTGTGGTCCTCAGTCGTCTCCTCGCACCCTTTGGATCTCCCGAAGGTACATGTGGTACCCTTCGGGGAAGGGAAGGTGAGGTGTACCTTCTGCCTGTGGCCCTCGGGGCCTCCTAATGTCCTTCGCGTGCCCTTTGGGGCCTTCCTGAAGACATACTTGGTACCCTCGGGGGGCCCTGACCACACATCTAGCTCATGGCCCTCAGGGGACCTTCTTTCGGTCTTTGCCGAGCTGTTGGGACCACACATCTACGACACGACTGATGCGCACGAGTGGCCAAGAGAGATGCAAAACCAGTGGCGACGTTAGTGGTTACGAACGAGTGTCGAAAAGATGACGTCCGATGGTGGTTCGCATGCCGAGGACTCACGGTAAAACCCTAGTATTAATTGCCTTACCGTGTTTACAATATTAGTTGTGCATATTGCGTAGTCATCATAATCATGGCATCTTTTATGCATGTTTAGTGTAAAACGCGTCTGGAAGCTTAGACTGGTATAACTCCTTGATTAGGTCTTAATTGTGTGTAGGTGTGATCTTGTGGTGTTATGTCGATGGATGCATTTAATTAGATCGTCGTAGCAAAATATGTTTTGTCTATCGGTGGATGTCGAATTAAATATATTGTTGGATTATTTGATCGGATGATATTATTTTGGAGTCACATGGAAATCGGTGGTGAGTCTCAGATGTTGGATTAATTGGAAGTTTTACCCTCAAGTTGGGATAGTGATTTTATGATTTAGGACGTATGAGGATCTAATGATTGTTACCCGATGGATCCCTCATGTGATGATATTTAATGGAGGTTGAATCGCGGGATGGATTTAATCATGAGCAATTCGGTTGGATGTATTAAGTAATAGTTAGGTTAGTCATATATGCTATAATTGGGAGAAACTAGCAATTGATTCATTGATCTCGGACAATTAAATTGGAGTGCCATGTGATTGGTCATATGTTCTGAGTTGATAGTTTTGTGCCCTCACTTGGATTAAAATGGATGACTATGAGTTGATCACAGAGTCTCATATTTGACTAGAATGGTGGATGTTGTGCACAACTAGTTCGGTGATATGGATATAAGTTGATCAATTAGTGAGCTATCGATTATTGAATGTGCAATTAAATTGGAAAGCTCATTAGGTGTCGGTTAGTGAATTAAACTTCGATAGGTGGAAATTTGGTGTATACGATTATGAATTGCCAAGGTGGGACTAGTAGAGATAGATTGGCAATACTAGCATGGCTGTTGGATTGAGTCACTCTCATATGCCTGTAATTGGTGGAATTTGTATAAATACCGAATGAATTGTATCGATGGAAGATCATGAGTCCAGACACTCTTTGTTGGATTGACTACCTTGATTATACCTTAGTGGATGTTAGTGTGGAATTTAGATCAAGATATGAGATGGTGTTTGGAGATTTTGTGCATGTGATCAGATTAAACACCTGTGAATCGGTCGAGTGGATTATGAGAGGACTAAATGTGAGATTATGCATGGTGGGAAACCTTAATTAGTGATAGTGGAGTTACACATGCATAATGAATTAGATCAAATTGGAGGATTTCTCATAGATTAGTACGTATGATTAGGATTGTGAGTTAGGGAGAATAATATGTTAATTTCAGGAGTCTCACACCCCTTAGCATAAAATGCTGCCTTTTATTTTTCTAGATTTTTGTAGCCAAACCAAAATTGTTTTGTTAGTATCTTCTGCGTATGAACTCCGATTTGAGTTATTCTTGTTGATAAAATTCTCTAAAATCATGTGCATTCATAATATGCAAAAATATTTGTGTTTGGTCTCTATTGGATTTTATTGGTGTTTCTTGGCTTTTATCGATTCGACGTATGGGAAGTGTTCCGAGATTGACAAAGAGCAAGAAGCAGGTGTTCAACAGCAAGGCAAGCAGCCCCCTGATCATGTTGATCCTATGATTTAAAAAATTATCTTGTTTTCATTACAATTATTTATGCACTGCTTACTTTGAGTAAACTATTATACTTGTGCTTAAAGGTAGCTATGTCCCATATTGCAATGAAATATTCCTTGAACTTGAATACCACTGCCATCGTCACTTTAGGGATATTTACCACTAGGTTAAGATAAATTAAGTGGAATTTAGTTGGCACATGTGGAAGATGCTTAGCCTTGCTTATATCGATACTAGTTCTGCCAGGATGGAACAGCTCAGGAAAATTCTTCAACTGGCGAAACACTTGTAAGTGTGTACAGAGGAGGTACCTCTGCTAGTTTGGTTATCAAATGAAAAACTTATTTTAGACTTGGGCTAATGTTGGATGAGACCGATGCCGATGCACAAGATGTTGCTTTGTGGGTAGTAGGCCCGAGTCATTAAGAACTGATCTTTTGTGTCATAGACCCAAGTATATCTGTGCAAACCACATGTGCCGGTATGGGATGGACCTAGCATAATAATTCGCCCTATTCTAGCAATCAAACCACAGGTTAGTAGCCAAGGGGAGGTAGCCTGAGGCTAGTGTAGGCATGGTAGTGTATCCATGTTCGTAGGGATCTTGACCAGTGTAGGCAAGATTTAACAACACAACATTTGCACTTTGGGATGACGGAGGGCACTCCCCATCCTAAAGGAGGCTGACCAATGGGTGGGGTTTGTTGCTAGAATAGACGATGTAAAATCTTTGTCATAGACTCTGTCGGACCCGGGAGTAACACCTCCAAATCCTCTGTATATTTCTAAACTAGTCCCATGATCAGTAGTTAGTTCACATAGTAAACAAATATGGTAACATCCATAATTTGCATAACTTTATTAATAAACAGAGTTGATTACAAGAAAGGCTTACGAGCTAACAATAAAGAACACAGCGAAAGACGAAGAAAAAGTAGTAGGGTCTAGCTGATCTACCACAGGCAATCGACTAGGGTAGCGGCCTAGTCGTCGAGATCCACACCGGTAGCAAAGTCCTTCTCTGAAATTTGTTTGCATAAAGCAAGTATGAGCACAACTACCGTGCTTGCAAGTTACACCCAATAACAGAGTTAATGCATGCATGGATATTATCGAAGGCAGACTTATAAGGTTATTTGTGCAAAAGCAGCATTTGACATATGGCAGCATTTGACATTAAATACAATACTAAGTACAAAAGCTCAAGTTTTATAATATCTAAAATTGAGTTTTAACTGAAATAATAAAGCTGGTATAGGCACCAACCTAACACTAACTTAAACACGGGCACGAACCAAGGGCTTCAACCCATATTATATAAGTCTTTCTCATGGACACCCATCCATGTCATAAATTATTTTACAAAACATTTTAAAAACAAAACCAAAGTCTAATCCACGAAAGGCTTTTCTCAGCATGTCCCTGACCGTGGACATGGCTATTCGAATTGTTTTACACTCTGCAGAGGTTATACAACTTTATCCATAAGAGAAAATCAACTTGTACTGTCTGCTCGCACACTTTCGTAGGTGCGCGACTAAGTGATTATCACAAGGCCTTTACAATGCACCATTCCAACGTAGTCCCGCCTGCTAAGGTTTCGCTTCGTTTGGATTAAACCATCCATCGGACTTAAGCCCCCTCTTGCGCCATGTGGGATTACATAAAAAAAGTAGGTCATTCTGACACCCACACAACCGGATGGCACGGCACGACCACATTGGAATGTTACAAATTAGTTAACCATGTCCCGCCCACACAGGACTTGTGGTAATACGAAAGGGTTTTGCAATCCGCAACTCGCAGATCAGTCCTTAATTGACTGGGTGACTTCCAAAACAATCCCGGGGCCACAAAACATTCGCTGAATTGAGCACGTGTATAAACCTGCACCCACCATCTATCCATTTTGCCCAAGTCCAAACCAGTCTTTTATTTTATTTTATTTTATTCAAAATCATTTACAAACTTCCATGGCACACCAATACCGTGGATACAATTTAAACAACATTTGACTTTTGGCTGAAAATTCCTAAATCAAATATTTTTGGTCTAAGCATGACTGAGCGTAATTTTTCCCAAAAAGTTCTAGTCCATACTATTGCATAAACTAGATTTTTATCTAAAGTGTCAATGTTTGTTTGAATCAATGTCAAAATTGGCAGTATAAATTATTCAAGCATAACTATAATTTAAACAAGTATTTAAATTACATTGAATACAAATATGCATGCAATAATAATTTGAAATAGAATTTAAATAATTTAAAATATTGGGATCAACATGATCAAAGGTATAACTTGCCTTGCTTGATTAGTTGTTCTCAAACAGCGTCGAAATCTCACTCCCGAAGTCGTCAAAATCTATACGCGAAAATAAGCTAAATTCAAATAAAAATCAAATGAACTCTAAATTAAATAATTTTGGTTTAGTTGGCTAGATATTGATTTTATATTAATTTAGGAATTTGAATGGGCTCAATCGGAGTTCAGATGCAAAAGATATGGGCTGTGCAAGTTTGAAATCTATGAAATAACCCTAAAAAGGATTTTCTAGAAATTTCAGGAATTAATTTTCTACTGGAAAATCAACTTATGGCACCAGTATGATGTCACTAGGGTTTTTCAGCCAAAAGCAATTGCTTTGACAGCGGGCCACACATGTAAGTGGCTTGGTGCACGTGAACTGAGTTCATTTGGCTTTTGGATCGAGGGCTGAGGCTAGGTGGCACACGCGTGCAGATGTGGCGCTGGCTAGGATTTTAGGGCCTACATGGCGAGGATGTGGCGTCGACGTGGCCGCAATGTGGCTATGATGTGGCTGAGCCACGTCAGCCTGTGACCGACGGCGAGGCGGCATTGAGCTCACCAGCGCTCTGCGCCACGACGAGCCACACGAGTGGTACCAAAGTGATGTGCGTGATGTACTGAACATGATGCTCACCTAGGTTTAGAGAAGGCGCGACGAAAAGGTCATTAGCGATAGGTTTTAGCGGCGGCGGTTCTAGATCATCGGTGAAGAAGGAGCTCCGATGGTCCTCGCACCGAGTGAGTGCGCGCACGAGGTTCGCAGTGTCGATGCAATGCCGAAGAGAGGGTCGAAGTGGCCAGCGGGAGCTTGTCATCGCTGGAGAAGACGAAGATCCCAGCTTCGGTGGCCAGCGAAGAACTTCAAAATAAGGGCGCTAAAGAGAGGGGGGCTAAGTGGATGGTGGCGCTAAGGTGAGGAGGCCAAGGCGCACCTGGGGCGTCCTTTTATAGGGGCCAAGGGGTACCAGTGCGGCGAGATCGTGTGCGCGAAGATCACCGTGGCCGTTGTGAACGTGGGCGTACCAGACACGAAGATGAGGGGATAAGGGAGGAGTGGGTGTGGTGAAATAAGGGGAAGACGTTGTGCACGTACACGCGGAAAAAGAGGGATAGGAACGGTGGCGGTTGCGAGCTTGGCAAGGTAGTCATGGCAGCTGTGTGCGCGGAGAAGAAAGGGAGGAGGGTGACAATGACGTGGTAGGGCGGGGCGGGGCCCACAAGTTAGTGGAAGGGAGGGACGTGCAGACTAAGCTAAAGAAATGAATGGTGACGCTTGGGCCGTTAGATTAAGATCGGATGATCCACAATGATTAGGAACGTTTAGACCGTCCGAACGCGTAATCACAATCGAGTCGTTCATTTTAGATCGGATGGTTCAAAGGGCTTGGGACATTCAGACCTCCAAACCTTCAACTAGATTGAGCCGTCCAATTTTGATCGGACGGTCCACATTGCTTGGAACGTTCGGACCGCCGAACGTCCAATTTAGATCGGGTTGTCCAATACTAATCGGACGGTCCACAGAAGATGAAGCGAGGGCGTGCGGGAGGAGGGGCTGAGCGGGCCGCGTGGGCTGCACGCATGAGAAAAGGGGGTTGGGCTGAGCTAGGGTTTTGGCCCAAAAGGCATTTTCTGATTTTAATTGATTTAGCATTTAAAATAATCCAGTTAAATCAAAAAAGGCTTTAGAAAATAGCAAATTAAATCCAAAAATTATGAGAAAATTCACAGAAATTCTCTGAGACATTTTGGATTTAACTAGAATATTTCCAACTTATATTTGGATATAGTTTTTGCAGATAATTTATTTTGGCTTTGAAATACTTAGGAAAAAGCTTTTAAAATTCCAGAAATTAAATAAATTTTCCTTTTCAACTTTAAATCCAATAAAAACCCATAAAACTCAATAAATTTTATTTTTGACTTTTAAAATTTAAGAAATTCAAGAAAAACAATTAAACTCTTTTAAATCTTAGAAAATCCAACAAAATAATAATTTTATTAATTTTATTTTTGGTAGCATAACCTTGGGATGTTACAGACTCTCAATTGGATACTGATAGTATCGCGAGACATGCATAGCATGGTGGGATGTTTATGTCGTGTGGGTAAAGTTGTGCGACCTTTGCAAAGTGTAAATATATTCGAATAGTCGTGTCCCCGGTCATGGATATCGGTTGGTAAAATCACACACTAGTAGTTTTGTGTTTTCTAAAATGGTCTGTGTGACGGATGAATGGGGAATCCATGTGTGGTTGTTCGACAAGATGGACTTTGCCATTGTTTTAATGTTGTGGTAGTACACCACTTGTGTAATATTACTATTTATGCTTATTATTATTTTATTATCAATGTCAATTGCTTTTACACTCATCAATTGCAATCTACTACTCTCTATTACAAAACGCAAGTTAGCTTTGAGCAAATAAACCAAATACTATAGCATTCCTTTGACATATAGCTAATAGTATTTGATGTGAGTCTTGCAGAGTACCTTGTGTACTCACTTTGCATTTGTTGAGCATTTTTAGAGGGAGAAGATAGAGACCGAAGGCAGTTTTTTTCGCACTGCAAATGGATGATGACGTCGACACACTCCAAGGTTTAGCTCCCGGTCGGTTCCCTATGGAATGTGGCATACCACGAGGGCCTGTTGCCTTAATATTGTCTTTAGCTTCCGTTGCGATTTACTCTTTTATATGTTCATTTGGCCGGTCGGTCATTTGTGTAAAATGTGGTCAATATGACCTATGTTTAGTTGTTTAATATTATGAAATAATCTATTGTATTTATTCGTGTATAGATGTGATATGAATATTGTAAATGTGTGTGCTAGCCACTAATTATGTGACTAGCATAGTAAACATATAGGATTTCGGGATTAATTTTCCAGGGTCTGACAATTTATTCAAAATAAATTATAGTAAATTAATTAAAAAAAAGTCAAAAGTCAAGCAATAAGGTTGCAAGGGATCACAATTGCTCTTTTTGTTGCAAAATTTGCTTATGGACACTGTAAAATCGTGGTCATTTACTAGAGCAAATCAGACTTATTAAAATATTATTATTTCAAAAATTAGGTGAGAGAAGGGTTTGTTTGAAAAGTCCCAATTGCCAGAGAGGAGAGACAGAAAGGAACAGTAAGAGAGAAGATAATATAGATATATAGGTGGGCAATGGCAATTAGGCTCAATTGATATCCAAGGGAAAACATGACTTTTTATGTTATGTTTGAATGCATACTAAGTGCAATGTTTAGGAGCCAATTTGCCTCACTTATTTTAGACGAGAGAGCTCAACTGCCTAATGATATAGCAATTGTCGATAGGGGTGTAAGTAGGGGCAGGCTGCGGACAGCCCACACCCACCCTGCGTGGGTTGCTAAGCATTTGCGGCTGCTGCAACCCGCAATGCGCTGGCCGCTAAGCATTTGGCGGCTGCCCGCAAGGCCGCAAGTACCACCGCACTAAACCCAAATTTGCTAGAAAGTACCACCTCAAGCCGCGGCACAAAGACGGCTTCTTTGCGTGCAAGCAAGCAAAAGGCAATGGAGTCGAAGAAGCGCGAAGCTATCGGAGCCAGGGAAGGAGAAGGACAGGCTGAGCGACCTCCCCGATGATGTCCTCCACTCCATCCTTGGCAAGCTCCTGCTCAAGCATGCCGCCCGCACGAGCACGCTCTTGAGGAGATGGGTGCGCCTATGGAGTGGATCCACGCACTCGCCGCCTCCGCCGTCCTCAGACTTCTCCAATGACTTCGTCTCCAGCAAGCCGTCGGCAGAGATCGCCGCCACGCGTCTGGTGGGTGGTCACAAGGCACAGGCTCGCCAACCTGACATCGATCTCCCTTGACCACATCAACGTTACCGACGAGGCGGTCTGGGGCGTTGTCTCCGGTTGCTGGCTGCTCGAGTTCCTAAGCCTAAGGACCTGCCAAGCGAGCGAGGGACACGACACAACGAACTGGAGGCGACGGGAGCAAGGTCGAAGGCCATGGTAGGGGTGGGAGAAAGGTCTGGATTAGGCAGTCGCGTCTGTTTGTGCTCGCACGCTCGGGTTTGTCCGATTGCCTCACCGCTCTGGAGTCATTGCTTTGGACTTTGGAGTAGGAGCATAAAAAGATGGAAAATAATTCTATAGGACCTGGTCCACAACTCAATTGATGTGGACCAACTCTACTGCATGACACGTGTTCTTTTGCGAATCTTAAAGCGTGATGTAATAGTCTTCAGTATTCAATTCGTGAAAATTCGCATCAGTGATTTATGAGGCTGTGCGCTTTGAGATTCGTAAAAGGACACGTGTCACATGATAGAGTTGGTCCACATCAATTGAGTTGTGGACTAGGTTCTATAAGATTATTTTCCTAAAAAGATGGATGCGAGTTGCAAAGGAAGATGGGGGTATTTGCACGAGATATGATGCCGAGTTGGGCACTCGTTCTATGTGGGCTTTCGTGGCTTTCGTGGGTTATGGCATTTCGGCCCACTTAAGCCACTTAGTTGTTGCAGTTTGTCCGCAACAGCCACATGTTTGTTTTTTTCGGGATAGGATACGCGGGCTTGCGGGCCAACCGCCGCCACTTACATCTCTAATTGCCGACTATGAGAAACGGAAAAGTGTAATATAGACAAAGCAAAAATAAAATGAAAAATGTTACTATTCACACAAAAAAAAACTTTCATTTTGTACTTATTTTAAATTGATCAAGTATTTTTTTTAATTTAAAACTGATGTAAAACGTTATAGTTCCAAATATACATATTTATATCCTCTCAAAAAATATTTATACCTTTTTATTATTCCATTTGTCTTTCAATTTTATTTCTCCGTTCGTGAATCGCGTCGCGTTCCCGAGACGCCACCATGCCCCCCCCCCCCCCCTTCCTACCCCGCATCGAAGTCGGAGTGCTGACTCCCAATGGTGGCGCGAGATAAGATTTAAGGCACGGCTCCGAGATTACTCAGCCGTTCGCTCCCAATTCTCTCTGCCCCCAGCTTCTCTCCTACCTCCGCGCTCGCTTTGCTCTAGATTCTTCTGCCGCCGCGCCATGGCTGCTGATGCGGGGTCGATCGCGCGCTGGAGGGATCTGTTCGGCTCCCAGGTCTTCGAGGCTCTAGAGGCCGCCATCACCATCGCGGCGCTCGACGACCCCGCGGAGCTCAGGCGGGGGCGTGACCACATCATGGAGCTACTCTTCGCGCGGCCCGCAGCTTCGTCCGCGGGGATCGCCAAGAACGTGACCGCCGCGCCAGTCTGCACGGGGGAGGACGTGCGCATCGCGAAGATCCGCGGCGTCGTCGGGAAGGAGGATGACCGCGAGGTCGCGCCGACCTTGAAGGCTCACGTTAGCCATGAGACCTCCTCCGCGGCGTCGTCATCGTCCACCAGGGCGGCCGTGGCAGTGGCGCTGTCGGGGCCAAGCCTGGAGGCGAAGCTGCGGCGACCAAGCGGAAGCTGCAAGAGGGATACGAGGAGGCCGCCGATGCGAAGAGGCAGAGGCGAATCCAGGTGATCGTGGCGCCAAAGATGTCGAACCGGAGGAGGAAACCCGTCGTGCGCTTGATCCGCAGGGTGTGCGCGGCGGCGTCCGTGGGCGCGGGCAGGCGCGCAATGCTGGCGACGTCCTCTCTTGGCATGTGTATCTAGGTTCTGGAGAGTTCAATCTGAGACGAATAATTCGTCACGAACATCAGTTCTTGTGGAGCTTCCATGATTTTTTTTTTTTTGGCGTGAGTAATTCGTCCTGATTTCTGTACATATGGAGTAGTGCAAAGTTACTACTACTCCGGTCTCCGGTCTCCTGTAAGTAGGCTAGGTTTGTTAATTAATTATTGAAATGCCAGATTTCAACGTTGTGTTCTGCGAGCGAATTGAGTGTTCGAGTTCCGATCTGTGAGAAGTTTTCCATCTCTCCTATCGATCCGTGCCCGGAGCGGTTGAATCGACAGCTTGCCGCCGCCGCCGCCACCTCTTATCGGGCACCAGCCACTCCCTTCTATCCGCGGCCGGCTGACTCGTCCGCCCATCCTGCAACTTCTCCCTGTACTTTGTCCCACCATGTATAAGCGAGAAATTTGACCAGCAACATCAGCGAAACGAGGAATCTGATGCGTGAGGCTGCGGCGCAGGCCAGGGAATCGCAAAACTACGTGGCAAGGTGGGGTCTCGCACACGCGCGTTTGTGTGTGTTCCGATTCCTGGCTGAGGCGTTAGAGCGCGTGGGTACCATTGCCAATGCCAGGATTGCCAATGCCAGGATGCTTCGGTTGTTTCATCTGATCATCTCGCTGGTTGAAACTTCACACATTTACGAAACTAGCAAATGTCCCACAAGAACAAGGTCTGTCGTAAGGTGCCAGCGTGCGTTTAATCTTTATTTCTTCTACTGACTAGATTGATCCGCTCTGCTGTGATTTGCCTATGGCTTTGCTGCTCGCCTCAACATTTTCAGAGTACAAACGGGGACGGTACGAAAATTAGATAAAGGAGATGAAACAGAGCATTGAATTTCGATCTTACAGTTGGCTATAGCATGCTTAATTTTGATGCTACAATTGTATTCAGTTCGACCATTTAATTTGATTTTTCACACAAGGTCAAAATATATGCATACTTTTGTTTGGATACCGTAATTTGCAGAAACTCCGTCAAGAAGAATTACCACCAACTGCAGTGGTGAGTGTACCTGACAACCATTCGTCATCTCTACAATAGGAGATATTTTCTACTCCATTTGCAAACGAATAGGCCAAGCTAATGGTTCCAAGGCATTTGATTCTTCGTATGGTGCCTGGCATAGGAAATTCAGTACCCAGTACCCACGGGTTTCCTCCATGGAAACACACACGCAGCTGTAGCCTCCTATTTACAACGGAGCTCGGTGGCCTTGGTTCTTGGTAGTTGGACAAGTTGTCGCCTTCAAGGAGCCTGTACTAGTAGGAGCCGAACTCCACGGTAAGGTCCTGTTTGGAAGGTCCAAAATTTGTCTATTTATATAGATGGGTCGACATTTTGGGTTTCCCAAGCAAGCTCTAAGTGTGCGGGATAAACTGATGGAGTAGCATTAAGGCTCCTTTGTAACGTGGGAATTTCTTATATTACTATATAACTCCTGTTCATATGAGATTCGCATGGAATTTATGCGTTGATCCAAATATTCCCTAACACTTAAGGAAATTATGGTAACAATAGGGGGGGAAAAGAAAAGCTGAATTCAAGAAATAGCATAGCAAGGGAGCACAATTGCCATTTTTAGATAAGGGAGCTCGATTGCCAAAACATGGAAAATCACCGTTTATTAAAGTAAATAAATATTTGCTAAGAGAAACATAAAATTGAAATATCTGAATAAACATAAATAAAAATAAAAAGTAAATGTTACTATTCACACAAAAAAAATCCTTTTGCTTATATTAATTTAAGAAAGTACTTTTTTGAGAAAATAACCTTATGAAAATTAGTGGTGATTATCCGCCCGATCTAGAGTCGGATCTAGTAAGGACCGAACCGAGTACTTAAATCCGGATCCGGCCAACCGAGCGATTACTATCCGTCGATTGATTTTTCCGTATTTTACCATATAGTTTCCGTATCTTAGGTAGAAGGAAAAATTCTATAAATGGTTTTTGGGCTTTGAAAAATAGCAAACGACACTCCAATATTCAAGAAAAATTAAGAGAGGTATTTTAGGATATTTGGAACCCAAATAAAAAATATTTATGTATGAAGTTTTTTTGCGTTAATCTACAAACTTATGTTAAAGCGTACTACGTCGTTATGCCGATGTCATCGTGAATACGTGTAAGACTTGTATATGTACTCGTGTTGACAAGTTGAAGCAATGGTGGTATGGTTCAAAGTATATTCCATCATGTGTGTGTGCAAATGCGTACTATTCGACTATTTTATTTGTTCCCGATCTAAATTCGTCATGTATCCATATCCAGAATACTCTGAATTCAAATTTGTATCTGGTCTGCCCTATCTGGCTCCGAATCCATGAAAAATATAGGTTAGGATACTAGGAGAGCAATATCCAACCAGGTATTACCCCTATGTAAAATGTTCTATAATTTCCATGTTTATACCCTCTCAAAGAATTTTTTTTATTTATAATTTTTCATGTATCATTTACTTTTTAAAATCTTAATTCCCCGTACATGCAAACAGGTAGCCGTTCCTGGAAAAGAAAATTCACACGCCTATACAAATTCCCCATGCTTGAATCGCGTCGCGTCCCCAAGACGCCACCATCCCACCACCCTTCCTACTCCGCAATCCGCATCGAAGTCGGCGTCCGGACTCCCAATGGCGGCGCGAGGTCAAGATTTAAGGCACGCCTATGGAAATTACTCAGCCATCGCCCCCAATTCTCTCAGCCCAAGCTTCTCTCTTTCTTCCGCGCTCGCTTTGCCCTAGCTTCTTCCGCCGCCGACCCCGCGCCATGGCTGCCGACGCGACGTCGATCGGGCGCTGGAGGGAGCTGTTCGGCTCCCAGGTCTTCGAGGCACTCGAGGCCGCCATCACCATCGCGGCGCTCGACGACCCCGCGGAGCTCAGGCGGAGGCGCGACCACATCATGGAGCTGCTCTTCGCGCCCTCCCCAGCAGCTTCGCACGCGGGGATCGCCATGAGCGTGTCCGCCGCACCGGTCCGCGCTGGGGAGGACGTGAGAATCTCGAAGATCCGCGGCGTCGTCGGCAAGCAGGATGGTCGCGAGCTCGCGCCGACCTCCAAGGCTCTGTTTCGTCCTGAGACCTCCGCCAGGGCGTCGACCACGGTGGCCGTCGCAGCGGCGCTGTCGGTGCCAAGCCTGGAGGCGAAGGTGGCGGCGACCAAGCGGAAGCTGCAGGAGGGGTACGAGGAAGCCGCCGACGCGAAGTGGCAGCGGCGGATCCAGGTGATCGTGGCGCCGGAGATGGCAAACCAGAGGAGGAAACCCGTCGCGCGCGCGAGCCGCAAGGTGTGCGCGGCGTCGTCCATGGGCCCGGGGATGCGCACAATGCTAGCGCCGTCGTCTCTCGGGATGTGTAGCTAGGATCTGGAGAGTTCGATCTGAGACGAAGGATTCGTCGAGAACTAATGTTTTCTTGTGTTATCACCCCAAATTTTTTGGTGTATGTAATCATCTGGACGTAATGTCGGACGTATGATTGGGGAGGGGAATCCACGTCCTGATTTCTGTACATATGAAGAAATAGTGCAAAGTTACTAGTTACTACTACTTCGGTCTCCCGTAAGTAAGTTAGGTTTCTTCAACGTTGTTATACAAGCGATGCGCGTGTTCGAATTTCGATCTGTCGGAATTCTTGCTTCTTGTGCGATTGACGTTGCCATCGATGAGAGCCCAGAGCGGCGGTGCGGTCGCCAGAGCGCCAGGGCAGCTACACAGGCCAGGGAGCTCCGGTGATCACCTCTTAGGAAAAGCGCTATAGGATGATGCAGTTGTTTCCACTCTTTGATTGCAGTGTCGCTTTGCTCGTCTTCGGAAGATTATTTCGATCATGGATTCGTTGTAGGAATTTTAACAGCTTCTTGTGAAATTCCTGCGTTCCCAAATATGCTCTCAGGTACGATGATATGTATGTCACACGCTGTTCTTCTTATTGCATACAGGACACGGCATTTGGAAAATGCACGCACTAGACAATATACCGCACAAATAAGCCTTCACAAATATACGACGAACTTGCCAAAGATTTGTGGAAAGATGACGGCCAGTGTCAAACTAGCACACATTTACAAGCCTAACATAAACTTCACACAATCACCAAACTAGCAAATATACAAGCCTAGTTACAAACCGACAACCAAGAAATGTACACCAAAATACAAACGAATCAGCATCACCAAATGACCCAAACAATCAGGCATCTCTTTGGTTAAATATAAACCTACATAGCAGACTACTGTATATACTAGTTTGGATAATTGCACACTGCAAACTAGAGCCCTTTCACATACTTCACAGTTCGCGCATCTTAAGAACACAAGAGCAAGCACTTGCACAGAGCTGCATATTGTAGATCAATTTTATTGCCCAAAACATGCTTCTTATAAAGCGCAAGTATATCCTTCTTGTTAGGATCCCTTAGCTCTAGCAACCGTCGCCCAAATCCATGATAGTAAGCTCCTCTTTTAGCTTTGCAATGGTGAACTTTTGATAATCTCCTGAATTGCCATCTTTTATATCTGTGCTAACTGTAACACTGTCTTCTCCCATATCAACAGAACCACTGTCTTCAGTTTGGATGTAACATCCCAAAATTCGAGTTTTCAAAAATCTTTTATATAGTTTAGGTCCCCGAAAAATTTCACCAATTTTCCTTGATTTAATAAAGCTTAATTGGGAATTTCCAAAATTAAAGAATTTAATATGATTAATGTAAACTTCAATTAAATCAAATTTGGATTTTTACAATTCTTCCAATTCCAACTTCAATTAATGTAAACTTCAAATAAAGCTGGCAGGTGGATTTTTTACGAGTTTATTTGGTTTTTATTTGAGCTCATTTGAATTTTCGGTATTTTTAAAATTTGGAAATCAATTTCTTATTCCAATTTCTTCGTGGGACGAATTGGCTGGCTCATCTCTTTTCTCTCTCTCTTCTTGGGCCGTGCCCCGTTACCTCACCCGGCCCAGCCCCGTTCCCTACCCCGCCAACCCAACCCGCCTCCAGCCCCACTCCCCTCCCCGCATTCTTACCCCAGCCCATCACATGTGCCAAACCCTAGCACCACCGGCCCACACCACCTCCTTCGCCCGAACCGCACATGCCAGCCACCGCTGCTCACGCGTGCGCAATGCGAACATCGCCGCCACCGCCCTGGTGTTCGTGCCGCACACGTCGCCTAAGGCCATAAATAGCCCTAGGGATCATCGTTCCACATGCCTCGTGCCGCCGCTAGGGAAGCCGCGAAGCGTCGCCGCCCCAGCCATCTCTGGCATCGCCCGTACCACACCTGTTCTCCACCGTCATAACTCCTCGGGTCGTCGCATCCACGTCATCGCGACCGCCTCGTCCTCCTCTGTCATTTGCGCCCACCCAACGAGGCTCCCAAGTACCGACCGTCGACACCATCTTCAGCTTCCTCACCTCCGGTGGCATTCCGCCACCCTAAAACCTTCATGTCTCGTTCCCCATCACTCCGGTGTGTTCCTCCCAAATCTAATCGTATCACCCTGTGTTCTAGCCTCTGATCAACTCATCACATCTCTTGTTTTCAAGCTTCGTTTACCGTGCACTGAGATCCAAGTCATCTCTCTCATAACCGGGTGGGAAAATGTTTAGATTGGGGCGAGTGGAAGTACTAAGTGAACTAGTGACCTTGTGAAGCGATCTTTGTGAATAGGTTAGTAAATTGGTATTCTCGCCTTGGTTGAATTAAGGACTTAACTTTGTACGCCCTTAAACTGAACCACATGCCTGGAATAGGACATGCCTAGCTCAGTAAGTTATGGAGTCTCAACATTGGCTGCCTCAAGCAGTAGGTTAGCTCACTGAATGGGTGAAGATGTGGTGTCACCAATTGAGCCACATTTATAGATGGTTCGTCGTTTTCATATCCAACGGTGCGCGCCAGGCCAACGAGCTTAGTGATGTTTGGTTATTGGTAGTATGCTCACCGGGAGAGTCATTGTTGAGATAAAGTTTCAGAAAGGTTTTGTTGTGATCTTCTCCGATCAAGTTGATTGCATCTTGTGGGTAAAGTGTACAACCTCTGTAGTATCGGACCCCAGGCTTTGAATACCCGAATACCATGCAACAGCTGACGATTCTGGGGCAGTGGAGGGGGAAGGGTCAAAGTACTCGACCTCCTCGCGCCCGACGTAGAGAAGACAGTGTCGCTGCACTGCTCGCGGTGGCTCCTCAGCAACCGAGTAGGCGGCCATCACTCGACGACGGTGACCAATAGCCGACATGCGGGGATGTCAAGCACCTGATCAGATACGGATGGTGGGCTCTGGTAGCTCCTCGGTGGTGCGATGCGGCATCCTCCTGTCTGATAGCTCTGTGAGAAGAGTCTCTGAGCTACCATCAAGGCGACGCTATCCTCGAGGATTGAGATCCTCTGTCGGGCCTCCAACAGCTCGCGGGATACACAACAAAGGTATCCGTCGAGCTATCTCATGAGACCAACAAGGTGCAGGTGGGGAGTGAGGAATGACCTACCCTCCACCTGGTAGGTGTGCTCCTCCTCGTCCACTGTCCGTGCGGGGAAGTGGAAGAATGGGTCCTCCAACTCCGGTAGCTCATGTCGCAGGTGTACAATAGCGACTAGGCCGCATCGTAAAGCGATATCAAGACAGTAGAGCCCCGACCGTAGTAGCAGAAAGTGGGGTCTCCGAAGTGGCATCCCTGGATAAGCATTTGGGTAAGGTACTCGGTGGACGCCGCACTAGAGGGTGCGTTTAAAACCGTGTACCGAGGCATGTATGGCCACTCCACGTGTTGTAACATCACCCATAGGGTGTGCTGCAGCGTACCCTCCTCGAAGGCACTTGTGCGGTATTGTGCCTCCCTGTAGGTCGGCATCTATATTTTAAGAAAAAGGAAAGTTAGTGATCACATAACAAGAGACATGGATAAGAAATGATTTTACACAAAGAATTGTAGCACAATTTCTTATTCATTCTCCAAGTTATTAACCAATTCCTAAGGCTTAATTTCAGGTTATACTACCAATTGATCTTTATGTATAGTTAGACCTTCATAATACCAATCAATTTAACACCAAATGAAGGTAGGAGGGGAGTTAAAAATAGTACATCTCATCATTTTCATAAAGTACTAGGTTCTGAAATTTTTGAAAAAACCATCTAGAGTGGAATCTTTGTTAGTTTAATAATGAATTTCCAAAAGAAGAAGACTTCGTCTGGCGTAGGTTCATCATCTAGATCTGAACAACAATTTAAGTGAGATTGAGTACATTGCGTACTTAGCAAGACGACGGTAGAGCCCCAACCGTAGTAGCAGAAAGTGGGGTCTCCGAAGTGGCATCCCTGGATAAGCATCTGGGTAAGGTACTCGGTGGACGCCGCACTAGAGGGTGCGTTTAAAACCGTGTACCGAGGCATGTATGGCCACTCCACGTGTTGTAACATCACTCATAGGGTGTGCTGCAGCGTACCCTCCTCGAAGGCACTTGTGCGGTACTGTGCCTCCCTGTAGGTTGGCATCTATATTTTAAGAAAAAGGAAAGTTAGTGATCACATAACAAGAGACATGGATAAGAAATGATTTTACACAAAGAATTGTAGCACAATTTCTTATTCATTCTCCAAGTTATTAACCAATTCCTAAGGCTTAATTTCAGGTTATACTACCAATTGATCTTTATGTATAGTTAGACCTTCATAATACCAATCAATTTAACACCAAATGAAGGTAGGAGGGGAGTTAAAAAATAGTACATCTCATCATTTTCATAAAGTACTAGGTTCTGAAATTTTTGGAAAAACCATCTAGAGTGGAATCT
Source organism: Ampelocalamus luodianensis (assembly GCA_036346255.1). Classification (NCBI taxonomy): domain Eukaryota; kingdom Viridiplantae; phylum Streptophyta; class Magnoliopsida; order Poales; family Poaceae; genus Ampelocalamus; species Ampelocalamus luodianensis. The sequence continues at coordinate 29,432,606 of CM070619.1, forward strand.
TTGTTAGTTTAATAATGAATTTCCAAAAGAAGAAGACGTCGTCCGGCGTAGGTTCATCATCTAGATCTGAACAACAATTTAAGTGAGATTGAGTACATTGCGTACTTAGCAAGACTTGTAGTGTATCGCAAAGTTTATATACATGCATGGCTGACAAAGGAGGAGGCTCTAAGCTACATGTTATTTCCAGCATCAAGCAAGTTTTATTTGCAATAACGATATGTAGTACTTTGCAACGAGATTTTTAGAGCATTTACATAGGTAAAAGGACAACAATTATATAATCAAGTAAATGAAAACTCGCAAACCTCCTTGGCTATAAGCACATTTCATTTTTTTTTAGCCATAGACATGGCACTCAACTCAAATATAAACCAAAAATAATAATTTCTACATTTTCCAACGAAACGGTTTTTATGAAAACTAAGACTATACCATTAAGTCTGCACTAAGCACGCTCATGACCAGAGCACAGCTATTTAAATAGATTTACACTCTGCAGAGGTGTGTACAACTTTACCGATAGCACACGACTTCTCTGGTTTGTTTGGCATCTGTCGATACTACTGCTCACTACCTTCAATAAGCAGTGTAGATCACGTGTCGAAGCCTTTACATCAACTAGTCCTATCCTTGCACTAGCCCAGCAAATGAACACCCTCACTTCGCTCGAGTACACCCCCGTCAAGTGAGGCATTCATCGTTGTGTCGGCAAGCTTTGTACCTAACACCGTGGTAAAGGGAGCCCCTTCGAACATGCCTACACCGGTCATGATCGCACTACTACGGCCTACCAACGTGCAAGGCTAGTTTTCAATGACTTAATTAGCTAATGTCGTCACATACCAGCATATGTGGTTGTACGCTTAGGATTAGATTAGAGTTGCTGGCGTTCGGTCCTTAATTGACCCAGGCGAGGATCTCCCCCTATTTACTTATGAGACTTCTCTCTCACACATCTTAGAATATAATATAATTCGCCTACGTTGCAAACCTAGCTTTTCATTTTTATTTTTATATAAAATAACAGAGGTAAACCCCTCTGGACTTTCTTTTCGAAAACTCCCAAATTTATAGTTATCATGTCATCCATTTTAGCAAATTTTTGTAAAGACTAATGCTTGACTAAGCAGTTATGTGATATTTGTATTCAAAAACCCAAGTTGACATCATTCATTGTCTAAACCATAATCCTAATGGCTACAACAGTAAGGGTATCAACATTCCAAGGAGGCTCATGTATCGAATAGAATTTACAACTACCGTTATCCCAAACATAACAATTTTATAACAAATATACACGCATGCATACAGATTTTACAAAAAAGAAGTACAATAATTAATATAATAGGATCAATACGATCAAAGGGGTTTCTTGCCTTGCTCTAGTTGCTCTGAATATGAGGATGGGGTATTGTTGTAAAAATTGTTTGAGCAATCAACATCTAAAAAGAGCTGGAAGCAAATTAAATATAGTAAAATAATTCCAAAAGCAACAATTTCCAAATATTTTTATACATTCAGTTATATCATGATTTTAGATGAATTTAGAAGAAAAAAAAGATTCATCTCATTTGGAGTTTGTATGCAAAAGTTATTAAGGTTTCAATTTGTTTTGGTTTGAAAATTCAAGAGAAATGGAAAAGGTGACATCGAAAGCGTTTTTCCCAAAGTTTATGCTTTCCAGCAAAGAAAGTGTATTCTTCTTTGAGTTCTACCGAGATTTACGCTTTCCAATAGAGAAAGTATTTTCCTTAGAACTAAAGGCAGCTTTATCATTTTTCTGGATTTTTATTAACTTACATGTGGGGCCTACTCGTCAGTGACTCATTCTTTTGTTTTACTGATTTTATTTATAAAACGGGGGTGGTCCCACATGTCAGTGAATCATTTACTAAACATATTTAAAATTAGATTTCTGATTACTTTTGCAGTCGGTCCCACCTGTCATTGACTTAGTGCTTTTAACTACTATCATTAAGCACTAATCAACCTTTCAAACCTGTGGGTCCTACTAGCAGAGAGAGCGAAGTGAGCAATGTGTGTGCGTGGCCGCGAGGAGGGGAAGCTCGCCGGTGGCGAGACATGCGCGGAAACGCTCGGGGGAGCCCAAAAATGGGTAGAGAGGTCCAAGGCAATGCTAGGGGAAGTGAAGGTGGCCGGAGAGGTGGACGAAAATGGCGACGCAATGACGAGTGGTGGTGGGGAGCTATGGGCGATCATGGTACTCGCGCTGGGGGCTAACACCAGGTGGCCATGGGGCTCAAACCGGCTTAGGGTGTTTTCGTAAGGGTTTTAAGCGTGGCTGGGGGGCCTAGGGTCGCCTGAGGCGAGCCAGCGGCAATGTCCCACGACAGCACCAAAGGCCTTGCTAACAATTACGGCGCAAGCGCTCTGCACTCAAATTAGATGAGGCTTATGCTCCAGTAGCTCACCACAATCACGAGGAGGCTTATAATGAGGTTGGAGAAGGGTTAGGACGGCTTGACGATGATGGACAGGGACGACGGCGACAGGCTTCACGATGATGAGCCGCCCTGGTGGAAATCAACTGAAATGAAACACATGCATAGCTTTAGGGGGCGTATAGATGGAGAATTTTGCCTCAGTGGGATCAAAGGCTCACCGGAGAGGCATGGTCAATGACGGCGGCAGCAAAAACAGCGAGGCTCGCGATGGCAGCTCTGTGTGGGCGACGACAGCTGAAATGGGTGGTGCAAGAAGGTTCAGTAAGACGAGGCGATGCTCAAACCGGGCACGAAGTCGATCGGGACTGTAACAACCCAAACCTAGGGTTTGTGTTTCAAATGTACAAAAGTATGAGAGTTTAAAAACTTTTGTTGTAATTCTTGAGCATGCATAAGGTTTTCTAAAACTTGTGCATAATTTTAAATTTTTTATGTTTGTATTAAAGGTTGCTTTGAAATTTCAAACGTTTAACTTAAATTCAACTTCTTTTGAATTCCTAAAAAATGTATGTATAAAAGTTTCTGAAAATAATTTATTCAAATACTATAATATTTATATTGAATTATTATAATTTTTCAAATTTTTAGAAGTTATTTTAACCTCATCCAAATTGTTTCTCTAATGCAGATTTAAAAAGAAATTTATTTCAGACAAATAAAGTGTGAAAAGTTCCTAAAGTGGCGACAGGGACCAAAATTTGTAATTTTTTTGGGCTACTATTTAGTTTTGTAATTATTTTTTAAAATAATATTGTTTTTAAAAAAAAACTCTCCGCAATCCGCATCGAAGTCGGCGTCCTGACTCCCAATGGCGGCGCGAGATCAATATATAAGGCACCCTCTGAAATTACTCACCATCGCTCACAATTCTCTCACCCCAAGCTTCTCTCTTTCCGCGCTTCGCTTTCTAGCTTCTTCCGCGCCGACCAGCGCCATGGCGCCAACGCGACGCCGATCGGTGGCCGGAGGGAGCTGTTTGGCTCCTGTGTCTTCGAGGCACTCGAGGCCGCCATCACTATCGCGGCGCTCGGCGACCCGCGGAGCTCGGCGGGCGCGACCACATCATGGAAGCGCTCTTGCGCCTCCCAGAGCCGCGCGCGGATCGCCATGGCGTGTCCGCCGCCGTCCGCATTGTGGAGGACGTGAGCACCTCGAAGATCCGCGGCATCGTCGGCAGCGGGATGGTCGCGAGCTCGCGTCGACCTCTAATGCTTTGTTTCGTCACGAGACCTCCGCCAGGCGTCGACCACGGCGGCGCGTCGCGGCGCTTGCCGGGCCAAGCAGGCGAAGGTGGCGGCGACCAAGCGGAAGCGTGGGAGAGTGCGAGGAAGCCGCCCGATGCGGCGAGGCGCGGCGGATCCAGTGATCGTGGCGCGGAGATGGCAAACGGAGGAGGAAACCCGTCGCGCGCGTGGGCCGCAAGGTGTGCGCGGCGTCGTCCATGGGCTCAGGGATGCGCACGATGCTGGCGCCGTCGTCTCTTGGTATGTGTAGCTAGGATTGGAGAGCTCGATCTGAGACGAAGAATTCGTCAAGAATTAATGTTATCTTGTGTTATCACCCCAAATTTTCGGTATGTGTAGCTAGGATCTGGAGAGTTCGATCTGAGATGAAGGATTCGTCGAGAACTAATGTTTTCTTGTGTTATCACCCCAAATTTTTTGGTGTATGTAATCATCTGGACGTAATGTCGGACGTATGATTGGGGAATCCACGTCCTGATTTCTGTACATATGAAGAAATAGTGCAAAGTTACTAGTTACTACTACTTCGGTCTCCCGTAAGTAAGTTAGGTTTGTTATCGTTGAAGTGCCAGATTTCTTGTCCAATTCTTCAACGTTGTGTTATACGAGCGATGCGCGTGTTCGAATTTCGATCTGTCGGAATTCTTGATTCTCCTTGTGCGGTTGACTTTCCCATCGATGAGAGCCCAGAGCGGCGGTGTGGTGCTCTGGAGCGGACTATTTTTTTTATTTTGGCCCCTTGATGCCACTCAATTGCAAAAATATCTTCATACTGTTTTATTAGTAAATCTAGCCCGCCTCTCTCTCTTACCGCGGTCGGTGAGCGTGGATGGTAGGTGATCAACGCGAATCTCCGCAGGAATGGACGGTGACCGCGAAACCGAGGGTTTCTGCGCTCGGCCACCGCGGAAAGGCCTTTCTCATGCTCACGCACCGCAGCAAGTGGTCGGTGAGCGTGGAAGGTAGGTGATCAACACAAATCTCCACAGGAATGGACGGCTACCGCGGAACCGAGGGTTTCTGAGCTCGACCACCGCGGAAAGGCTCTTCCCACGCTCACGCACCGCGGCAAGTGGTCAGTCCCGCACCAGGCCAGTCTCATGTGCCTTTCCGTGCTCTCCGAGTAAGGAAAGTGACCTTCCCCACTCCCCGACCGCGGAAGGAGAGGGAGGGAGACTAGATTTACAAATAAAACAGAACGAGAGTTATTTTTGTAATTAAGTTGTGTTAAGGGACCAAAAAAAAAAAAATCACCATAGCGCCAGGGCATACACAGGCCAGGGAGCTCCGGTGATCACCTCTTTGGAAAAGCGCTATAGGATGATGCAGTTGTTTCAACTCTTTGATTGCAGTGTCGCTTTGCTCGTCTTCGGAAGATTATTTCGATCATGGATTTGTTGTAGGAATTTTAACGGCTTCTTGTGAATTTTCTGCATTCCCAAATATGCTCTCAGGTACGATCGATGATACGTATGCCACACGCTGTTCTTGTTATTGCACGGTTGATCAGTTCTCCTTCCCGTCTGAGTCCAAGCATACAGGATACACGCACTAGACAATATACCGCACAAATAAGCATTCACAAATATACGACAGACTAGCCAAAGATTTGTGGAAAGATGACGGTCAGTGTCAAAACAAGCACACATTTACAAGCCTAACATGAACTTCACACAATTACCAAACTAGCAAACACACAAGCCTAGTTACAAACCGACAACCAAGAAATGTACACCAAAATACAAACGAATCAGCATCACCAAATGACCCAAACAATCAGGAATCTCTTTGGTTAAATATAAACCTACATAGCAGGCTACTGTATATATTAGTTAGGATAATTGCACACTGCAAACTAGCTCTTTCACATACTTCACAGTTCGCACAGCTTAACACAAGAGCAAGCACCTCCACAGTGCTGCATATTGTAGATCAATTTAATTGCCCAAAACATGCTTCTTATAAAGCGCAAGTATATCCTTCTTGTTAGGATTCCTTAGCTCTAGCAATTGTGCCCCAAATCCATGCTTGGTAAGCTCCTCTTTTAGCTTTGCAATGGTGAATTTTTTATAATCTCCTGAATTGCCTTCTTTTATATCTGTGCTAACTGTAACACTGTCTTCTCCCATATCAACAGAACCACCGTCTTCAGTTTGGACATGTTTCAGCGGACTAGTGTTGCTTTTGGATCTCTTTCTGCTCCTCTCCGGATGATCAATGTCCATATCTTGGGCCGACTCCATGCCTACTTCATTCTCTCTCATCCTTTTGCCATGAGTAGTGGTTCTAAGCTTGCTATCCAGTGCAGTCTCAACAAGGCGAATCGACGTCAACTCCTGGTGCAGTACATCAAGTTTACCTTGGGTGGATTGTAGCTGTAGAGATAAGGCTTCTGCACGCTTATTGGCTTCAGCCCTAGCTGCGCGTTCTGTTGCCAATAGACTCTCAAGAACGTGCACCGTACTGGACCTCTGTTCATTGCTCCGGGTCATTAATTCATCTATTTCTTTCTCCTCTCAGCAACCCTACTCTCAAGGAAGGTAACCTTTGACAAGGCATCTGTTTCGGATTTATGCATCGTTTGCACTTCATCGAACAGATTTACTTTCTCCTGCTCCAGTCTATCAACTTGTCTTTGAATTCTTTCAATCACTGCTAATTTTTCCATTGATAACCGCTGCGCTTCATCCTTTTCTTTCTGGGCTGCAATGGCCTCAGTTCGAGCTACATCAGCCAACTCAGTAGCTTTCTTTGCATCCTTTTCTGCAGCTTTATATCTTTCTTCCACCTCATCATATTTCTTGCATTCAGATAAGAACTTCTCTTGAAGATGGTTCTTTTCTTGTTCGAGCATTCTAGCTTGTTTTTCATATGATACCGCTCTATCTCTTACTAATTCTAATTTGCTGGTTAGTTCTTTAATTTCATCCTTCAAGACTGCAGTTTCCTTATTATGGCTTTGTGTTTGGGATTCCGCTGCCTGAAAGTGATGTTTCAGTATTAGATAACTAAAATTCACATAAAACACAATGCATCAATTCAAGAGTGATTGAAAGGTAAAGTGACCTGCAAGCGCTCAACCAAAACACTTTCTTCACTCTCTGCATGTCTAATTTTTGCTATTAATCTCTTCATTTCCTCTTCCTGTCATTAAGAAGTTGTCAACATACATAGTCAAACACAAGAAACGTATTGTGTGTATGTGGAGAGAGAAACAGAAATGTGGAGAGAGAGAGAGAACCTTTTCCTCCAACTGGGCAGCAAATTCAGCCCTTATAGCACTTTCCCTTTCTTGCGCGATTTTGTTAATTTGTTCTTGCACCGATGCTAATCTCTCCAATGCAGTTTTAGCTTGCACAGCAGCTGTTTCATATTTATGCCTCCATTCTGAGGCCTCATCTTGAGCAGAGGCTGCTTGCTCACGAGCTGCTCCCATCTTTCCCTCCACAGAGCTATATCTAGACTCAAGAGTTGCTAGTTGAGAAATGAATCTATCTTGTTCACCCTTGTGCTGAGAAACAGATTGATCATACTTCGCTCTCCAATCAGTGCATTCATGTCGTACCAAATCAAGTTCTTTTGATATGCTCAAGCAGCGTTCCTCTAATGTGCTACACTTGGTCCTCAGGTTTGCAAGATGACCACTAAGATCATCAGAAACCCTTTGTTTTTCACTTATTGCAGCTTCATACCGTTTCAGATATTCAGATTTGTGGGCCTCATTTGCTTCAAGTTGCTTCTTTAAAAGTTCCAGTTGGTCTTCACTTGACCGACATCTTAGTGCAAAGGAAGTCCTCTCTGATTCAGCTTCATTTATTAACTTCAAGCAGAGGTCCAATATAGGCCCTTCCAAACTGGAAGAAAAGAAATGTATATCAGAATCTTAGAGATGCCCACTAATCAACAAGTGGAAGCAATGGTTGAGATTTGAAAACTAACAACGGAAATCCAGCACTATACATTTAACGAAACGATAAATTGACAAAAGAGAAAATGAATGAAAATTTATCAAAATGCTAAGGAAGTTGTGAGCAAATAGCTCCAGCTGAATTGGACTAGATGGGTGAAATTATTGATACCACAATCTACTGACTGAAACGCAATATATGCCATAGTTTGGGACTTTGGGCATAGAGCATCTAATATTATATACATCAAGATCCAACATGCAATTACAATTTGAGATCTCAAGTCTCAACCACAAACTAAAAAAAAAGCCAAAAAAAATATCATTAGAATATTTGAGACAGCAGGCAAAAGAGACATCCTATGTGTGATAGAATCAAGAGAAGCTCAACGAAATATGTGGCAAGAATATAGAAAAAAAAATATTGCTCAAATCACTCCGAAAAAAATATAAGTTTGTGACACAAACATTGGATTGTCATTTCTGGTTTTATCTTCTGAATGCAACAAACTCATACCAACCACGAGCATGAAATATTTAAGGGTCAGAAGCAGGAACAAACCACTGTCTTAAAAAGGCTGCAAGCATTCTCCATTTTCCTGGGCCAGAACAAGAAGTTTCATATTCAGCGAGTAAAGTTTCCAGAACCTGCAAAATTTAATGTGTTATCTCAACTTCAAAGGATAAACAGGGTAAAACAAAGCCAGAGCAACTTCCATCATAGAAGATTAGAGCTACAAACAACGCACTGATGAAAAAAATTCGCAAGTAGCAACTCAAATCACAAAGGTTTGCAAAGCTGTAGTCAAGTAGGCATAAACATAAGAGCCTTTTGGTAATTTCAGGCAAAACAGAATTTCTCATCTAGATTATTTATCTAGCAAAAGTGCATTCACAATATTATTCAAGACATAACATAGCACATCAAACAGAACACAGGCCAAGGGAGAGAGAGAGAAGGAAAACCCCCATCCCATTTCACTATCGTCAACAATAAAGTAATAATGGCAAGTTAGCTTAATTGGGTCACTAATAATCATACTGTATGACCTCTTCAGAAAGCAAGTATTGCTTCGAGCATACATGCATGTCATACTGGAGAAATACCTGGATCACACCAGAAACTTTGACTCCAGGAGCAGAACAAGCTGATCGGAGTTTCTTCTCCATGTTTTGTATTGCGTTTGAGCACTGCTTGCCGGCCTCTAAAAAGGCATTCCTTTTGTAGTCCTAAACAAATGAAGCAAGTCCATGCAAGCAAATGAGCCACAAGACTAAGAACCAAAAACCATCAGTCAGTCACAATGTAAGTGACCAATTATAGACAACTGGATAACGAGTATCCTACATGGGGAACTGAGCAGTAGACTATTGGGAAAAATGCTTCAACAAGTAAATAGCAAAAACATAGCCATGTATGGAAGGACCCCCATTAACTTGAATACAGGCATATACCATTTGCTTAGCTATTTGGTATGAAATGAAGGCACCAGTTTGGGGGTCCATGGAGCGTAGGCTCCATTATCACATATTGTATAATCAAAGGTATGCAATGTTTGATCAAGCTAGATGAGGTATACAATATACAAAACAATCTTTAAAATGAGGGCTTCAAACTATTATATGCTAAGTCTTTAATTCAATAAGGAATATAATAATCAAGTTATGCACTAACTCAATTAAATGAAATTCTTTGTTCAACTCAATTAGATATGAAAGGATGAGTATATCAGAAATTCAGAACACAAATCAAAGTAAGTGTATGCCATCTCGATTAGAGATATTCAACAGTGGAGCATAGGCTCCACTATTCACTTATTATATACCATCAATGTTTGATTGAACTTCTTGATGTATCTGAAGTTTTGAACTTATGTACCTAAGTAGGTGAATACAGTACAAATAAGGTAAATTAGTGCATCCAACTTCACGTAACTTGACCATTTGATTATTACTCCCTCCGTGTCACAATATAGGTCGTTTTACCTTTCTCAACTCTTCTCAAAATATAAATCATTCTACAATTTCGAGGCACTTTTGCCCCCCTTTTGTTCCTGTTACGCCCTTGATTAATTTCATCAATAAATGGTCTTTTTTTCCCATGCCTCTACTCTATTTCCCATGCAATTCCCACCTAACTCTAATTAAAGGAGTAAGACTTCGTTTCCCATTCCTCTTCTTTTTATACTCCTGTTCAAGTCAATGGCTATGACATTGCTTGGCATTACGTAGTTTTCTTCAAGCTCATCAGGCGCGAAGTTTAATTAAATGGGATCCTTTCTTCACTGATAGTGTTAAGGGTATTTATTGTATTTCCCTATTATTCTAGGGTTCAGTCTTGTGTCTCTTGTACTCTACATATTGTTCATTAGGCTATTGCAATACAATTAACCATTCATATTTCCACTCTCCCTCTCCATCTAATATGGTATCAAAGTAGGTTGCGAAACCCTAGCCTCCACTTGTTCTCCACTGCCGCTGCCCCCGGGTAGCCTCCTTCTAATTGTCCACCACCAACATCGCCTCGCCCGAATTCAACCGCCGCCACCGCCGTCCTCTTCCCGACTAGATCCAGTCGGATCTAGCCCAAGCCAAGCCGCCGTGCTCGGCCGCTGGTCGCCGCCAACCTCCCCAATCGCTCACTTCGCTCTACGTCGTCATGCTCCTATCCATTCCCCTTCGGCTTGATTTGACAGATCTCTCTGTTCCTGTCGGTTTCATCATCTTCTTCATCGTGTTACCGCGGTCGACTTTGCTCCCGCTTGCCTCTGCCTTCACAGCCCCTGCACCTTGTGCTTTATGAGCCGCCGCACGACCCCGGATGGCAGAAGATCTTTTGATACTTGACACAATTTTCCAAGAGCTGCACGCTACGACGACAACTTCAAGACTCGGATTTTGGATTTTTCCTATTTTAGTGTCAACTCTTTCCAAATGCAATGCTATTGCATCGTCTTGCATTTGCTAATCTCTACTATAAAGACACCAGTACTAAATTTTCCTACAGCTACACCAACAGCTCACCCACGCAGTCATGAGTTATCTACATACACCAAAAAAAATGCACCCAAAAAAAACACACCTTTGAAACAAACGCACCAGATCAACTCTAACCTCTCCTTCCTCTTACTCACTCAAATCCAACAGTCCAGATTCTTTTGATCAAACCTCATCAATCATTCAATCATCCCGCGCGCGACTCTCCCTCTACCCAACTCCTCGACTCCTCCTCCGTCTCTCCCCCACCCACAATCTCCAGGGCGTCTCTAGGGCGCCGCCGCCCAGCTCCCCGCCACTCATCCTCTGAAGGCCCTCGGCAGGGGATGCGGCGGTTACCGATGGAGGGGAAGGGTATGTCGCCGCCGCCCCTCAGGTCGCCGTCTCCAGGGCGCCGCCGCCGCCCAGCTCCCCGCCACTCATCCTCTGAAGGCCCTCGGCAGGGGATGCGGCGGTTACCGATGGAGGGGAAGGGTATGTGCGCCGATCGTTGATGGCGGTTCCTGCGGGAAAAGGCAGCGGGAGAGCCCCACGTTGTCCTCGCCTCCCCAAAGCCGTTCGTGCGAGCAAGGCCGCCGAGCATCAGCTCTTCGGCTCAGAGGTAATTGGTTTGTTTTTTCCACTGCTTAATCTTGGTTTTGTCTCTGTTTTGCCTGTGTTGAGTTCGTTTCTTTCCTTTTGGCTATCCAGATTTGATTGTTTCTTTAGTAGAGGCGATTGCTTGAACATGCTTTGATTGCAGGGAAGTGTCAGAGTTCGTCAGTGGCAACTCCCAATACCTGCTCAATCCATATCTCAGAAACGCACAAGATTGAGGCCTGCTTGCCATCTGATGACGCTTTGGTAACGCAGTTGCAAGAGGAGGAGAATTCGCGTGAAGCTACCGCTACAAGAGAACTTTCTGGGATAGTGCTGCTCCCACTCTCCAAGTACCTTTTACTTTGTTTGAGGTGAATTCGTTATCTGTACTCAACTATCACTTGTGCTTACCGTCTGCATCGTGCGTTGTTTTTAAGGTAACATATCCTTCGGCCCACCGTCACTGGCTGTTGAGTATAAACCGGCTAATAGTGCAGCTCAGGTTGGTTTATTTTCTACTTTTTGGTGCGCTCCATTGGTTCGTTGGGATCATCTACACCTTCCATGAAAAGGGACTCCACATATATGCACTGAAAAGTGAAGGGGTCTCTATTGCAGGTATTGATTGCCTTGGCCGCAAATGTGAATGCTTACCGGCATGGTGTGAATGCCTTTTTCATGTCTCCTGGCACTGTCTTAGTAGACCTTTGATTACCACTGTTATTCCTACAATACCAAAAAAAGGATTTGCAATTTTGCGCTAATGCAGTGCTTAGGAAGTCTTTGAGCATGCAGTTGAGTTAATACAGAAAGGCCTAACCTATGTAGATCACCAAATTTTTCCCTCTCCTTTTTATTACAGAATTACATGTAGGTCTGTGTTACAGAGTGGAAAAAGAACAATTATATCGAGTCCTTGAGAAATAAATTGTTTGCATGCTGACTGGTATATGTTTGCCAAACTGCAGAAGAAATCAAGGAATACAGGGAAAAGAAGATGAATAGTCCATGGTGGGATAGTCCCATTGAAGAGTCATTGAAATTATTTGAAGACATGTGATGTGGGTCGATTGCTTAAGGTGCAGAAACTCTCCAAATGAAGTAGGACATGCAGAATGATAACAACATGTCTAACTTGATAGCGTATATAATAAAAGTAAGAAAACTCACTTAACTGTCTACTTCTCACAAGTATAGAACTCAATCTTTGATGCCCATACAGTTTACTCCTCATCCACATGCTGGTGACAAGTGTTGTATATATCCAAGCTATGACTATGCTCATTCTTTCATGCCCATACAGTTTACTCCTCATCCACATGCTGGTGACAAGTGGTGTATATATGCAAGCTATGCCTATGCTCATTGCATGGTTGATTCTCTTGAAAACATTACACATTCGGTAAGTTCACTTTTTTCCCCAGATGGTTATGCCTATTGAACCATAACATGGCATGTAGTTATGGACTAAGTGTGCTTAATTATTAGTTGTGTACGGTTTATTTTGACATACGCCGCCCTTCATACTACTGACTACTTATTGCCTTGGGCCTGTACCAGCCATAGGTTTGGGCAATAGCTTAATTCGTGTTGAACGTCTTGAATATCATATCAGAGAAGAACTTAATAAAACCGCTTCTCGAACCATGGTTGTTTTGCGTCCTCTAAAGGTTTGGCCATTTGTCGTTTAGTTCGTGTTGCAAATCACTTCGTCTTTTAAAAGTTCATTGACACACTCATGGTTTTTTCCTTCGCTAAATTTAGGTTGTAATAGCTAATTGGAAGATGAAAAAGTCATCGACCTTGAAGGGGAAATATGGCCTGATGCTCCTGCAGATGCCACTTCATCCTACTACAAGGTGACTCTCATGTTCAGTATATGATAAAAGAAGAATATATTTTGTTGCTATTTATGAACTTGCTTACAATTCGTGTTTTGAGCTTGCAATAAAAATTTACTAAAGGAAGCAATCATAGTTTCACTGTTTGTTTGATGCACTCAAGGAAACATTACTCTATAGTTATTTGTGAGGCTCACTTCGGAAGTCGGAACTGACAAAATAATGCCCCAAAATCTACATGAAAATAATTTCGGTCTTAGGCTAAGTTCAGCTAAGTCATTCCCCACAGGATATTTTAGTTTAGACATTCTCGGGAATGTCACACATGCTTTAGTGTGCTTCAACTACTTCCACAGGATATTTCATTCTTAGGCTAGGCTCAGAATGAAAGTAAGACTTCATTTTTTTTATTCGCCTCGATACGTATATATATGTTATGTTGCTAGCTGTGTTGGCCATGTTTGTGACCGTATTTCTAAATGGATTCATGAGATACTGACCAAGAGAGTATGTGTAGATGGGTAATCAAGCTTCAGAGTATGATACCATTCTTGGCAATTATGATTAATTTGTTCTCATACATAATGGAAAAGAGATCACTTGAAACTTTCTTTCTTTTTTGGGGGGCCTTTTTGGTCTCTAACGATTGCCTTTCTGTCAGCATGATTACACTTTATGTGAATTCCCGCCTCATTCCTTTTACGTATGTTTTTGCCTCTTTTTTCCAGATCACTTCGGCTGCTATCGGCGTCATTTAATTAGTTGTCATTCTTTCAAATATAGTAATGAAGTAGTCAGGAGCGTTTGCTTGCGGGCTTTAGACTTGAAATTGCTAAAGAACAAAGACTACCTTTGTTATTCTAGGCTTTCTGAATTATAGTTATTCTAACTGCATTGCGTTTTTGATAATGTCTATGTATAAGGACGGTTGCGTGCAACATAGCCAGGTTGTTTATAGAAGACAAATACCACTTCATGGACCTCAAGTTCTGTGTAAGTTGATATAATTATTCCCTTCTTGTGTATATAATTGTATAATTAATCAAATAATTATAATGTCAACACTTTATTATGCCTTGTTATGCATGAGTGTTTTCCGGATTATATACATGGTCATATACAATTGCATGAGACTTAAACTATGAAAAAATGTCGTCGTTTGGTTGTTTTCATGTGCATCCCTGAAATGAAACCGTGGCGTTAGCACGGGCACTATACTAGTGTGTTTCATTTGCTGCAAAAACTTTGGCATGATTCTATTTCCATTGTCATCCTAGTTCATTTCTTGCCAAAATTTTGCCCAAGTCATGGATGATGACCAAATTTTGGCACATTGGTAAGGCAATTGGGTACCGGATGATTTTTTGCTGGCTTGTCCCATATATGCTTTTACTGTCATGCTACAATATTCTAACTCTTTTCTCTTTATACAGTATTTTGGAAGTTGCAAATTCTGACATTACTGTTCATGTAGAAAATAGTTGAAAAGCACAACCTCAGCATACAAAGAAACAACATGGTTCTCTCATATTGCTTCTGTATCAACATATAATTGTCGTCAATGGATACCATCATATCAGACATGCTCTGATCCAATATGAATCACTTTACAGATATATATTCTACTGCCAAGAGCCATGGCTCAAGAAACAAAATACCTGCCAAGAGGATGATATAGTCGGTACAGCTCCATTGTTTATTGCATCCAGGAAAGACTGTGTAACACCAGCAAGTACAGGTCCTGTCATGACCGTACCAGCAACTTGCTTAGGCCTTGTCCTCTCAAAAATAAATCTTGTTAGTTCGTCCAGTCCTGCTTGAAATTCAGGCCGCAGTTTCTCTAGCTGCCAAAAGGAAGAGGTCCAATATAAAATGTATCAAAAGAGGAAAAAAAGTTCAGAAATGCATCATACTATAATGATAAATAGAAGGAAAAGGAGCTTACAGGAATTTGATCGAGGCGTTGAAGTTCATTTTCATTGTTCAATGGACGTACCAATGTGAAACATTCTCTATCAGGAAAGAGTGCACGAATGGACTCACGGATCTAAGAAAATTTGCGTAAACAATATTTAATGAGATTGTAGATCACAATGTAAACAACAATAGGAAAATTACAGAAGTGCGCCCTCTAGAATATTACAAGATTAGAAGCTACTCTATGAATTTACGAACAATAAGAACATATTCTGATATAATACCTCATTCTTTGAAGATATATCCATTCCTCTGCCTTCAAGAGGCCTCAGAGCAATTTCCAGGTAATCTCGTGGAGTTATCTTCCTGTCGTTTTCAACTAAATCTAGATAGAAATCCTAAGAAAATGGCAGTTTTTTAGACAGGGGAAACAACTCCTCTGATAGTTTACAAAAGAAATTGTAATAAAAAAGCTCTCAAAATCAAGGAGGCAATTACCCTCAGTAACCAAATGAAGATAGGTGAAAATTGCCCAAGCTCAGATGCAGTAGACCTCCACCATTTGCCCTCACACGGATATGCTTGGTCATTTCAGTAACAAGTGAAAGCGATCAAGAGCAGCCTCGTCTATACCACCCATCTGCAAGGCGAAGGAACAATTAAGATATATTTCTTGTGCCTTTGAACATGTTCAATACTTCAGTGTCAAAAATAAAGTACATTGCAACAATGTGACTAGATTACTTTGGGGATATCTATGTGCTCACATCATCATATACTTGAAATAGGCATGCAAGCATTAATAAGAGCGTGCTTAGAAAATTCCAAACAGTGTGACATGAAGTTGTCAACTAATAAAGAGGGTTGTTCCAATAATTAATATCTAGGCCTATAAGAGAGAAAAATGAATACAAGGAAAAACCTCCGTAATAGACATTTCAGATTTAGATATTTTGTAAGAGCCTACTTGTATCACCACAATTCACAACTCAAGAAGCTTATTTGGATTGGAGAATAGAGAGGCTATTGAAGATATTCTAGTTGCGAAGAGACAAATTAATCAAATTTTGCCCAAATAGTATGATGTTGTCAATAAAGTCTATACTTCTTGAAACAATCCTTCTGTGTGTTTAATTGCTGCCTACTTTCAACAAATAAATATTTGATTGGCAGTGCATAAAAGCTGTTCATGTGTTCCAACATCTACTGAGCCCATTTGCCCACTTTCTTTTTTCTTTTTGTTAATTTTTTTAGCTGCTTCTGCTACTATTAGTAGTTTAGTACTACAGTGGCCATACAGATCAAGTCACTTCAGGTAGAAGAAAACAGTTCCAACATTTGTTAAGGGCAAACTTGAGTTTAAGCCAAAAACACAAGGGTCTGGAGGAAGAAATCATTGAACCACACCTGATTATATATAAACATACTGAAAGTAGGACTGCAAGGAGAATATCTGAATGCTGTAAGTGCCCTGTCAACGAGGAAACATATCAGTAAAGATTGTCTTTGGCATTAAGACAGAATAAAAAAGGTATTACATGGAGGCAGCATGCTGAATCAATTTTTAGAAATACTTCTTCCATTATATAAGCAAAATGCATTGGGGCTTATATGAATTACAGTTGGTAATGATACTGAACCACTGATAAAAAAGGAAACACAGAAACCAAATAGAGCATTTCATGAGTGTTTTGAGCTTAAGTGTCCTTGAGCAAACACTGCAGTCTTGTTTCCAACCTCTGCTCAACCAGACAACCAGAAATATCAAAATGTAAAACCAAACATGAAAATCAACAGACAGAAGCTTGCACTTTCCATGCTTGTCCTACATTGATGTATCCTGGAAAAACTTAAGATTTGCATGTTATTACAATCTGAATTTTCATGTATATGCAACAAACTCAAGACTTGCATGTTATGACAATCCCAATTTTCAATTTTTATGTATATGCACCATGGAATTTCGGAATTTAGCTCACCATAACAAAAGAAATTATTCATTGCAACCAAAAAAAAAAAGAATTGCTTAAGCATTACCACAAGGTTGGAACCAGAGTAAGGCATAAATCCACTAACGTGTGGTCTGGTAACTACAAGGACCAGTCTATCATTACATAGTTGAATGAAAAAACTTAGCCTCAATAAACATGGAAAGAAATTCATGAAGATAAAACATCTTCTCATGGAACAAAGAAACCAATAATGCAACAGCCAGCATTTACTAGGCATGACAGCATTTTAAGCGTGATTACATTTATCAGACGTCAGGATCATAATTGCGCACATGATGTCTAACTAGTAACCTATGCATTGCATCATACAAGCATAAGTCATATTATGACGACTTATGCACAATGATGCAGCGATATAAATGGGTTGGCACCTCAAACACAACTCCATATTTTAAAAATTGCAGATCTAGGTTATGACTCATTTCCATCAGATCTAGATGCAGACAATGGATATCTGTTATAAAATTAGACTGATACTACATGTATTTGGTAAGTGTTTCCTAAAATTCCATGTATGTAATCTTTGTCTACAAGATTACCACCAATGTCATAGGCATAAGGAATAGAAACAAAGCATTTGCCAAAGCCCCCTGCACTGATAGCTTGTATGACACCATGCTTTGGTTCTGTGTGAACTGAGAATTACTAGAGTACAACCAAAAGTATTGTGTGTATTGGCCCACTAGGCAATTTTAACATCCTACAGATAATTTTCACAGTGTTAGGAGATCATCAGTACAGTTGCCTCGTAATTATCAAGTAAAATATGTAATTTCTGAGTATTACCCAATTTGTAGGTCTTTCTTATTTATTCAATAGATGTGTCAATAGTAAAGAAAAATAGAGTTTACTCTTAGTCATTACTATTTATCTGTGCATGATATTCAATTTCGTACCACTATCCATGTTAGTATTCAGGTCTATAAATAACAATATCCGTGTGATACCTGTCAGTATACATATTTGTTTCTAAACTGAAATACTATGGTTACAGTTTAAACACTATCTGTCCAAATCATATCGTTTTTATGCCATAAAGATGTCAGCAAGCAAGCTGCGGCACATCAGTAACTGCAGAGTAATATAAAATTGTACATACATGCAAAAGATCACTACATTATATAACTTGTGTAAAGCGAGTGAGAGTGCGAGGAAGGAGAGGGCACTAGCACAAACATAGAATATTGCTTGATGCCCGATATTTGAAAGTAACAAATAAACATTAAATGCTTGTTGACGAATAGAAGACAAGTAAAAGAAACATGGGAACAATCTTTGAGTAATTTGATAATTTAAGAAGGCACGGAAATAAAGTGAGATCATTGATATATTTCTTACCGTCTGATCATAGGCATCAATGCCCTCAGTGTCAAGTAGCAAAAGACTATATTCAGTTCCATCAAGTGCAGTTCTTTTTATCGGGGCACTCCACATCCAAAGGCCCTTGGTGCAGGGCCGATGGGTACCTGCTACTTGAAATCCACTGCTCCTTCCTAGAAGCTATAACACAGAAATAAGCTGCATTACTCTTTGACAGGATAATTAGCAAAAATATAATAAAACTTCAGGTTAGACATAAAGTTATCAAACGTACTCTAGAGCCAAGATATATCAAATGGCTACCTAGTACCTACAGAGTTCCAACCACAACTTATTGAGATGTAAAGACTAAAGACCAGATTATTCTCTAACAAGCAATCTAGCACAAATGCCTATACAGCTCAACCGGAGACGTACAAGGATATCCACGGTCATTTTACAAAGATGTACAATTACAATAAACCATGTCATCGTACATCATTTTCCCATGTCATCGTACATCATTTTCCATAGAGGCACTTCCTGCTACTAGAACATAAATAACACTTCGATCAAAGACAAAGTCGTCCATAATCTTCTTTTCTGATATTCTTGCCGATGTCCTTAATCCTCACCACTCCATTATCTAAATGAACATGAGATTCATGTTCTGCTAGAACAGAAACAAAGACGTTGTTGTTTGGTGTTCTAAACTCTACTCTACTTAATATAAAGACGCAACTCTTTGCGTTCTCGAAAAAAACAGAAACAATGTGACATACTCCTCGCAGTAAATATCCTCCAGAAAACATCATGTAACTGCAATCTGTTGTGATCGTTTGTTGGGTACAGGTTCGGAGACCGAGGGTAGGGCCTTCGCCTCATCTAACCGTCGGCATAACTCTTCCACTGT